>CM024182.1:6628973-7016473 GCA_013433145.1 Ascaris suum | reverse complement strand
GAAAAAATTATCGTTTATTTGTGTATGAATGTAGCTTTTCGAGAATGAATGAAGGAAATCAAAAATTGCAATGTCTGCCCGAGGGAAATAAGATAAAAATTTTAAATATTTCAATTAGAAAATTTGATTTTCTCAATTTTTTTCAATTTTTCTCTTTTTTTTTGCAATTTTCAAATTCCATTGGGCAAATTTCTCGTTGCGAAATTCGCTTGATGTAGTGAATATTTTTATAGATTCATTGGTGTATATTTAAGAACAACAAATCACTGTCTATATTTTTACAAAGTTCAACGATTTTTCATTTATGTTCTCGTTGAAGAATTTCTATAGGAAAAGATTTGCATCGAGAATATTTCAATATTGAAATGAGCGAAAAGAAAAACCATTTTTAACGTTTCCACAACAATTTTTCTAAATATTCATTTAATCTAAACACCTCTCGTTCCATCAGTTTTCTTCTACCTGTCCCTCGCCCCTCTCCCAACCCCTCCATCTAATGGGAGTTTTCTAATTGCCAATGCAACTCGCACAAATATTGCTGTAGAACTGAAATAGAGATGATTCAATATTAGTGCAAATATTCTTCATTTACATAATTATATATTATTCATCGTGGTTATTACCTTTTGTAATATATGAAACAGATGCGTCGTTTTGGTGACGTATATAAATAAACGCATAAGTGATGTCTGTCATAGAGTCAGTCATAGGGGCACAATGTTGTGCATCCGAATGAATCACGCGGATTTATCGATGGGGCGGATCGATGCGATGAGTATGCGGCTGCATTGCCTCATTTTTGACGCTATGTGTAATGCTCTTAGAGTTTGTTCAAAGATCCGTCTAAAAAAATTTTTTTAATTTGAATGCCATAAAGTCGGTATTACTATATAGGAGGGAGGTAGTTCTTAGTTGTATATCTCCGATTACTTCCATTTCGAAGTATTTTATTTAAATTCATTGATATTTAGTTCTTAGATATGTGCGTTTATAATATTAGAATAATTAAGCAAGTATATATTATTAGTATTACCTTTCCATTTTACCTCGTCAAACCTTATCACTTGGATACACGTTTGTAGAATCGATGTCACATTCTGAATACAAATAAATTGCGACCTGAGGTCATGTGACATTAAGTTTTCCATTTCGTCATCCAGTTATTCATCGTTTGAGAGGAAAAAAAATGATACGAATTGTTGTTGAAGTATGAGTTACGCGATAAATTCATTTAGTTTGTGTAATTGGTTGTAAATAAATTTGAAAATATAGTGCTGTTAGATTTGAGCAACGTAATGAGTAGTGCGTTTTGTGCACTAAGCATGTAGTGCGAACCACTCTAGAGGTAAATTTTAATGTTTATTAACTCACCGTTGTTTATTTTTTATTACCTCTCTTCTTTGATGTGTATAGGTGGTACTGGAATAGAACATTCTCTTCCGCCATAGTTTAGTATCTTCCCGGGAAACTTCCTACACGGTTGGGTTGATAACCTAATATATACGGAAGTAGTGATATGATTGTAGAGTTACAGCGAAATATTTCCATTAAGTGTGATTTGTAATATTCTCCTTTATATGATATAGCGCGTTGTTTCATATCTGAAATTAAATTCAAAAAAAGAAATAAGGGTAGAGGGGAAGGGGAAGTCAGAAAAATGAGTAAGGACAGGAGGGAGGGTGGGGAGGGGGGGGGGGGGAGGTGGGGTTGAGTCAGATGCTTCTTATTCATATGGTTGTTGTGCTTCAAGAGGCATATCACATTATCGTGTTCATTTCGTTGTGCACTGTATCATAGTCGATTGTATTCGCCGTAATTTTTTCCTTTCCTCTCTAATCGAATGCTTCTCGATATATTCAAGTTGTTTTCGCTTTTCTTGTTGTCAGTCACGGTGATTCTCCGCCGAATTCACTGTTTTCGTCTGATTCTTGAGTCGTTCCACTCTTTCGTTCTCTCTTCATCGATATACTTCATTTAGACATTCGTTGTTGCTCAACTCTCTTCGACTGCTCCGTTGTTTTTTCTTTGTTGCTAATATCGCCGTCTATGGTGTATTTGTTGCGCGTACATATGTGCACCGTTACAGACCGTCAATCGTGCATTGAATTAACGTTGTTTGGCTCATCGATGGACGTCTTTTTATGAGAAAGCCTAGTTGTGTGGATTTTTTTTCTATAATTAATAATATTAATAAATAGTAGTACTTATGGTACTTTTATTTCGGTATTCAGAAGATTCGTTGTTGTGATAACTATAAAGTTGATGCAGAAGTTTCGAGTTTCGTTCTGCGTTGATAATAAATGTAGATTAAATTTATGCTTGTTATAATAGTTGATTTCGATGTGACCAACATCGGATGCGATTAGCTTTCATTATTGATGGTTGGCGTGTTTTCCCACTTAATGGATTTGTTATTTTTTTCAAAACTTTGTAGAAGAGTTCGACAAAATGGGCAATAATTTCTTGCATAGTATTTGATAATGCCGTCGTGTTATCGCTTTCCCTATAGATATATTTGTTTTTCTTTGTTCATCTGTTAGGTGACCAATCGAGGTGCTTGAGGAGAGAGGAGGGGTGAGACAGGAAGAAAGGGGGGGGATTGGAAAAATGGGGTAGCAAATTGTCAAAAACGTGAGGCGTTCTTTATCTTGAAATACCTATAGAATAAACACTGCAATTATTGTGGTGAGCATTCACATAGGATGTTATTTTTGAAAAAACTGTAAGTAAATCTCTGTAGCGCAAATGGCCGGTCGCATGGCGTTCGACGTTTACGCCTCTTGTTTAGTAGGTTTATGAGCGGAGAACAACGGCTGCATATAGTTTCTTCGAAAGAAGTTAACGAGCAGTGTGTCGGGCTTTTTTAATGCTATAGTAGTCGTGTTATTTTAATTTTCATGTCAACATGGAAATGTATAATTTTCTAAGATCTAATTACTTACTACTTACTTACTTGTTGCTATTATAGATGCTTATGACACTTTTGCACTCATCAATTTTACTGATTTAAAAAAAAGAGATGAATTTTATCGGAAATTTGAATTAATAAACCGTGTTGAATGTGAGCGTTTTGAAAAGCCAATTTAAATATTACTTTGCTACGTTTTACTTTAATCAGTGTGATGTTTATAAAAAGAGAAAATATCTCCTCACTATCGCTTCAATTTGTTCCATCCGATTTGCGGTATCCCAAATCCATCTTAGAGGGGTAATTCATTTCAGTTCATGCAGCCATTTAAATATTACCATTGAAATATATCGATGAATTGTATGATTTTATTGAAGAGCCGAAGGATGATAATGAATAGAAATGAAAGTTCGTTTGACCGTCATGTTTGTGATAGCATTTTTTAAATTGTTACCAACTGAGATCCTAATTTATGAATCTATTTGCAGTGAGTGCATCTATATCTCGCCCTATGCCGTCAAATCTCACCACTCAACCAACAACGTCTGGTGGAAACGTTAGCAGTAGACAACCGCAAAGGTTAGTGATTCGTCGATCTCGTGGATCTCTTTTATTTAGCTCAGCGACTACTCCTTACGTAATTAGCATTTTACTACTGAGTTCATGGATCGGGATTTCTCTATTTTCCTAAGAGACCTCGTTTTTTATCTATTTTGAAGTGATGATAGGTAAGCTTATATATAGGTTGTTTTGAATTTCTCGCCGAAATTTCGAGAAAATCAAACTTCTTTCTAAGTCAAGCGATCTTGATAAGAAACGATGATCCCTTCGCAGGTTCAGTCTAAGGCGATCTTAACAGGTGTTCATTTGTAGTGCCTCTCCAACTTGCTTCACCAGTAAACACTTGTGAACGGCAGTGAGTTAATAAGAGCATGGTCCTTAGTGTCTTATTTAGCTTGAATAGCGCATTCTAAGACTGCAGCTGGCGTGCTTTACATATCATTTTCGTAACGAGTACCATGAGAGTTGTTACTGTGCACCAGAACGCATTAATTGGAGTATTTCCTAAGCCCCAGTGTTATCTCGTCCCCCCTTTTCCCTATCCTCCTTTATGCGTTGAAACTTTAGATTAGCCATGGAAATTGCTGCAGTGACAAATCTCCATATCATGAAGTTGTAGGTAACCTCGAAAGCAAGGCTTCCTGTGTGTAGATTTAATGCATATTTTATTTGAATTCAGTGTGCTGTGAACTGTTTATTTTATTATCAGATAAGATGATGGGTGAGGGAAACATATTTTTAATTCATTTGCGATCTCTTCAGTGGCATTTATCGTTTCTAATAGTTTGTTAATAATAAGAGATGAAAAGGGGATGATGGAATTTATTTAAAGATTTTCACGAGCGGCATTTTGTCCTTGCTTCTCGCCAAATGTCAGCGACGGTGAGGACAGCTCTGACGATCAGGGAACTGGCGTAGTCCGCAGTACAACGAATCGTACTGATTCGGCCAATCGACAACTAGCTTCATCACGAGGTTATTGCATTTAACTTTCCCACTCAGCATGACTAGGCTAATTTGGCCATTTTGGCCAACCTGCCTTGCTCCGTTTACAATTTCGCCCTTTTGGATATTTATAAACCTTCAGTCTTTATCCGATAGGAAGTTTATAAGTTTTGCAATTTTCCAAAATCGTTGTATCTTCAATCAAGGGTGTTAGGGGGGAATGGCTTATAAGAGGGGAAACATTTCGCTTAAATGGCATGGTAGTGTTTTCAGTTTTGAGATAGTGATGATCGGATGAGGGAAGAGGTGATAGTTGACTAAGCAATAATATGTCCGTGCATTTGAATTGAAGTAAGCTGTCATCTTATCGCTGAGCACCCGTCGACATTACCGTTTGCGGTTTTTTTCCATAACGAAATAAAGGTTTCGTAGTTTAGTGGGTATCTCGGTTTCTGTTCGGTGAAAGTATATACAATAGCAATTAGCTATGCATTTCATAGATAGTACCATCATTCATATATTTTATATTTTGAGTGACCCTTTGGGAGGAATGCAAATTAATGTGCTCTCACATGCGATCTGCGTCGATCAGAAGTTTGAAAATTTCTGCCATCAGTTTTTGTCTGAAGTTTATTGCAGGTGAATTCTATTCATCATTGCAGGACCAAAATGTATATTATTTTCCAAATTGCTTTTCGAGATAATTGTGCTTCATTTAAACACTTCGTTCAGTGCTCGTATTTTGCACTGCTTGATGCGTTATGACCGATGACCGCCTTTTTCTTTTCTTTTTCGTCCTTTTCCTGTTTTTTAAACATTAGCGAAATGTATAAGCAGGCATGATTGTGTCGATATAGAGTATTAGTATAAAAGTATAAAGCCTATTATTCCAGAATGTTAGTTACTGTAGTTTTGGGCTCCCAATATTATTATTTAGGTGCTCATGGATCATTCGATCAGCCATTGGCACAGACCAATCATTGCGATGTGGTTGGTCTGATCCATGAAGTGATGTCGCAGATGAACATTTTCCTGTTTTTTTTTTTTTGCTTTCTAAAAAAGTTTTTTTGC
Source organism: Ascaris suum (assembly GCA_013433145.1). Classification (NCBI taxonomy): domain Eukaryota; kingdom Metazoa; phylum Nematoda; class Chromadorea; order Rhabditida; family Ascarididae; genus Ascaris; species Ascaris suum. Next base: position 7,010,988 of record CM024182.1, on the reverse strand, counting down.
TTTCCAAAAGATGTGTCTCACTGTTTTTTGCTTTCCAAAAGTTTATTTCATTGGGATAACAATATATCAGTTAGATTGGAAAAAAGTAAAAGAAAAATCAACTTATTGTATTTAGAGTACAGCTTTCAGTAGTCGTTTATTGATAAATAAAAGTTTTTTGATTGCAGAAAGTGCGCGGAGGCAGATTCTGTCGGTGGCGCGAGACTTTCGGGCCCGTTTAGCATTCGCTGCAGACGCCAACAATCAGCCTGAGGCTGCATCATCGGGAATCCGTCGTTTCCCTCAAAATGGTTAGGCCTGAAATTCACATGTTCTGTCGAAGTTTTTCTTTTTTGAGGTCTATATATATTTTATTTATTTATTTATTTATTTATTTATTTATTTATTTATTTATTTATTTTATTTATTTATTTATTTAATTTAATTTATTTAATTAATTTATTTAATTAGTTCAATTTATTTAACTAATTTGTTTAATTAGTTTATTTAATTAATTAATTTAATTTAATTAAGTCAGTTGATTCGTTTAACTAATATATTTAATTAATTAATGTAATTTAATTAAGCTAATTAATTTACTTAATTAATTTAATTACTTCATTAAATTAATTAATTTAATTATTTAATTAACTAATTTAATTTATTTAATCAATTTACTGAATTGATTTAATTAATATATTTAATTAATTTAATTTACTTAATTAATTTAATTTATTTAATGAATTTACTTAATTGGTTTAATTTATTTATTTAATTAGTTTCCTTAATTAAATTTAATTTCATTAAACCAGTTAAATAATTTAATTCATTCAATGAATCTGTTTAAATAATTAATTTAATTAACTAAGTAAATTAGTTTGCTTAATTAATTCAATTTATTTATTTAATAAATTTAGTTATTTAATTTTGTTAACTTCGTTTCTTTAATTAATTAATTAAATTAATTAATGTATTCAATTAATTAACTTACTTAATTTAATTAATTTAGTTTATTTAATTAATTTGTTAATTTAATTTATTCAATTAATTTGATTTGTTTAATTAATTTATTTAATTTAGTGTATTTAGCTAATTTATGTATTTAATTTAATTTAATTAATTAAGTTATTCAATTAATTTAATTAATCATTTAAATTAATTTATTTTGCTTAATTTACTCAATTAATTAATTTAATTAATTAATTTAATGATTAATTTAATTGATTTGATTAATTTATTTAATTAATTTATTTAATCAATTTATTTAATTAAATTAATTTATTTAATTAAATTAATTAAAATCATTTAATTAACTAAATTTATTCAATTTTTAATTTATATAATTAATTTAGTTTATTTAGTTAATTTTATTTAATTTACTTTGATTAAGTTAATTAACTAATTTAATTAATTTACCTAATTATTTAATTAAATTAAATTAACTTGTTCAATCAATTTATTTAATTAATTAACTTAACTTGATTTTTTAATTTAATTTTAATTTGATTAATTAATTAATTTAATTTATTTAATTAATTTGGTTTATTTAATTAGTTTATTTAACTTGATTTTTTTGTTTGATTTATTCAATAATTTAGTTTATTTAGTTATTTAGTTAAATTAATTAACTGATTTGACCAATTTATTTAATTATATTTGCTTAATTAATTTACTTAATTAATTTGTTCAATTGGTTTTTAATTAATTAATTAAATTACTTAATTTATTTAATTTGTTTATTTAATTTTTATTATTTAGTTTATTTATTCAATTAATTCAATTAATTAATTAATTTAATTTTTTTAGTCTGTTTGCTTATTTAATTAATTGATTTTTAATTAGTAAGTTAATTAAATTAGTCAGTTTAATTAATTAATTAATTTTTATATTTATACATTTATGCATTGGTACAGTTTTTTTTTATTTATATTCATATTTATGTTTGTAAACGTACTCGTTAAAAACGCAGTCGTGGCAATTCCACCGAAGAAAAAGGAGGTTGGATATCGTTTTTCGAAGCCTTTTTTGATAAGCTTCGGCTTTTGAACTTCTACATCTTCCGATCTCTTGAGGCATGTACGCATAGGAGATTGCAATGTTATAAACTGCATGCTAGCTGCGTATTTCTGGTAAGAAAGGACGTAAGAGGTCATTATATCTCTTTTCCTACATTATTACGAGGATAATTGCTACTTGCGATTTGGCGCTGCTGCTCTGGTTGCCTTATATTTTTATATAAGTTCACTTCTATGCTTTCGGTCACGCGATTATTTAAGCATTTGGAGATGTGTGTTGTTTGCATGGGCAGGTGAGCGGGTAATGAAGGTAAGCGACATTCTGTCGTCGGACAGAAACGCCATTTTTATTTCGTCATTCGCGCACAAATCTTCATGCAAATTCGCACTGCCACTTTTATAGGATTCAGATGAGGTTGATAAAATAGCCAATTTGGGCAGTAAAAACTCGAGTAAATTCGGTTTGCGTGAAAGATCTGCTACTAATATTTCCCATTCTTCAGTAGGTTGTAATTCGAGCTTTTTTGAACCTTAGCAATTATGTCCACATCCTTTGGCCGAAAAGAACTCAAAAATTTTGGTTCTTCTAAAGCTGTTCACTTCGCCGCGATTGCTTTTGCTTATACTGATTGTGTTAAAAATCAGGTCCATCCGCATCGCACTTTCAATTATTGTACGCGGCGTTTTCGGTCATCTTGTCCATCTCCCATCCTTTTCACCTCTCCCTGTCCGATTTAGAGTCGGACAGGAGGCGGTACCGCTGTTAAGCCTGCAGGCAGACTTACGGAAGAAAATCTCTTTTCTCTCTTTCCCATTATAAAATTCAATCAAAATATTCACTTCACAAACCTGATGGCTTACGTGATCCTATAGTTGCCTTCTGCATTTCTAAGAAATATCTACCACTGCTGCTCCCCACTCCACCCCCCGCCCCCCCCCCCCGCCAGCTGGTCTTTGACGAAGCATGCACAGACCGTCTCTAATTTTTACAGTTTTGTTCGTTACGCGATACTCTAAGCCAGGCAGTTTCAGGTGGTATCATTGTGAGCGATGAACCGTATGTTGTTCACACATCGGTTGACTATACGAACTGCCTTGTGCCGGCGCAGGATCGGATTACAGCGTCATCTTATTATTGGGGTGTTATGGACAGATACGAAGCTGAAGCACTTCTTGACGGCAAGCCTGAAGGTAAAAAGTTATTGTTGAATAGTCGAATTTAAATGGATTTTGTTATGAGAAGTGCTACGACTTGTGAGGGACACTAGCCTTCCTGAAAAGCAAGGAAATTTTGGTTTCTATTGCTCGAGTGATAATTTTCTTTCGAGTTTCAGGAACGTTTCTGCTCCGTGATAGTGCACAATCTGAGTATTTGTTCTCCGTATCATTTCGGCGTTATAAGCGAACTTTACACGCGCGTATCGAGCAGAAGAACCATCGATTCAGTTTCGACTTCTCTGACACGTCTATCTTCTCGGCAGAGACGATCACCGACCTTATCGCTTACTATAAAGATCCTGCTAAGTTAGTTCTGCCGATTGTTTGCTAACTCAATAGCTTGTATTGAAAAAGGAGACAGCCGCACTTTCGGCCGATTATATTAAAGAAAAAGATCATTGGAATTTCATCCCATTTTGCAATCATGATTTGTGTCGGGGAATTTTTCTGGGGGATACTCTCCTGTTATTTCATGAAGGCAATGTTAAAACTCATGTGTATTTCGTGCTATGAAAATATCTAATCGGAAATTATCTAGTTGAGCATACTTTCATGTGGGGTGTGGTGAATATTTGTAGTTGACTGTAACTGATAGTTTACTAATTAAATTGTTCATCGTTGGCATTTATTCATGTTTACCTGGCGAAAACTTGATCCTGTCAATGGCAGGTAGCAAGAGGGATGAGGTGTTAGACGTCGCATGTTATATATTTCGTCTTTTAGCGGCGGATATGCTGCACTGGCGATGTTCGGTCTGGTTGCGGTTATTATCGCATTTGTTGTATGTAGGAATTTCTGAGGTGCTGCTACTTAATGCAAATCATGTCGCAGTGTTTCATTTCAGGTGTTTGTTCTTCGAGCCTCAGTTATCAATACCGTTGCCCAGGAATTTCGTCTTCTCACTACAGGTAGCTTATGACTCGTGTTCCTTACGCCATAATCCGTTCAGTCAGTATTACGATTGGGAACTGTAGAGAGGACATCTCTTCCGTTTCCCTTAAAATGCTTGTTTTATTGCTGGTCACTTGGACTACGCGGAGGGAGGAGTTTGGTGAAAAGTTTCTTGCCTGATTAGGCGTAGTTTGTGTCACTCGTGTCTTTGAAGCTGAATTACGGCAGTGCCCATAAGGAACGAAGTAAGAAATATTGAGAAGACAGTGAGATCGTAGGGGACTGAGACAGGATTGAGATCTGCCGCCTCGGTAGCTGCTAATTCATAATGAGACCTTTCAATTTCTCAGCTATTCTCCAGGTATTTCCCGACTACCGCTTCTAATCATTCATATGAATCTTCGCTCACCGATCTGTTTGGTCCGACCAAAAAGCTAGGGTGTGCGAGCGACAGATGAACTTGTGATTTGTAGCATATATGTCGTGCCCGTATAGCGAGCCTGACGACGTATGATGGCGTCAACGAGCTAAGTCTTCCAGTGGCGTTGAAGCAGTACATTCAAGAATATTTCTATAAGCATCCTGTCAAGACGGTCAATCACATTCCCCGCCCAGAGAGCTTGCGACTACCAGCAGCGATACCGGTTACGCTTTGCTACAGCGGTATGTCGTCATAAGTTGTGGATTCAGGCACTGATTGAGTTAGTTGATTGTGATCTATGCGTTGGAGCCTTCCTTCTGCATGATCCAATGAACTCATGCAAATTTTTCGAAGCAGTGAGTCTATATTATCGTGTGATGTGAAGCAAGGAACCGCATTCGTACAGATGCGTTCTTTCATTGGTAGGATGTGATGGACTTGTTCAATACCTGGATGGTGAATATTTACTATGCTTCTGTTTTCCACATTTTATACTGCATGTTTGAGACAACTCGCCTAACGTTAAGCTTACTCTCGTAAATGCCATATTCGTTAATTATTTTCCGCTGTTGCCATCTGCTATAGCCATCAGTGTGTTGAACAAGCGCCTTCCATGAGAACTGCTTCATTGTATAGAATGGCTCTTCAACGCTTGTTTTTATATGTGAGTTGTTTTGTCGCATACCTACACGAGGCTTGTATATCGTTTCAAGGCGCAACCTCTCTGATATGCTAATTTGACAGCTATCTTTTGAGAAGATATAGTCTTCCGCCTGCTGTTCACCTTCCCCCCTCCCCTGCTGTGTGCATTTAGCGGCAGTCATCCTGAGGTTCATGTTCCGTTGTTTTATCTGTTTCAAGGATGGTGGGAATGCAAGTCATTAGCGAAGTTTTTTAAATCCCAGCTAAAACAGCGCAATGCAAATACCTTGTTGTTTATTTGGGACAAAGTTCCGGGATTACTAAACTTGTGGTCCGTCCAGCATGGGTGGAAGAGCAACAGAAGTGTCGCTATTTCGTAGTATCCACCGTCCATAATTATTAGGTTTTGCTGGGACATGTTCAGACATTCAAAACGGTTTTGGACACGACTAATTGGAACTAATGTTCTGTGTCTGGAATCCCAGCTTTAAGCGTGATGAAAAGTATGCAGTTTAAGAGGGTGGGTGAAAATCTACTCGAGAGGTGTTGACACATGCTCGCCTCCACTTCTAGTGAGCTTCTCCTAAATTCCGCAAAATAATGGTGCTGCGAGCTCACCCTGCTTCTGTAAGCTTTCTTTTTATGCTTGTTGTCTTGTGCAATACAAAGAATAAGGCTGCTAGTTTTGCTTTTACTCATCGTGCAATTTGACACGATAACTACTGCTATACATTTCTCCAAACATTCATAATCACATGCCTTCGATTCCAGCCACAAACTGAAATCCGGGGCGGACTTTTGACTACATATCAGCAGAACTTCCTGTTAGGCTCACTCCGCGGCAGTATGTGCAGGCGATCTTGAATGCAGTTCTCTGTTGCTCAGCCCCCGAACTCTGCATAAGGTGGTATGTCATCACTCGTCCCATCCATCACACACAACAAGAACACCACCAATACGACTCAAAAAGGAAACAACACCAACACGTTTTTAATCTGCGAAGTTGTACCGACTCAACACAAAATAACAGCGATGCCATTCAACAAATACAGTCAGTATTAACTTCGTGTAGTTAACCAAATTAGCATCGATAATTCGACAATATAAAAAATAACCATTAAAATGTGGTCCAACCACATACAGCGAGCAGATCATAAGTTCATAGCGCCACTACTACGATAACAACTTCCACTTCGACCAGTGCCACGGCGCTGCTGACCATTGTAGTCGAAGCCTTAAAAGTAAAGAAATATAATCAAATGGAACTTGTATTTCATCTCATAAAATTGATCAAAATATGCACGAAATGCAAAATATTTTATGTTTATGAAACCTCGAGAAAAGATGGGTAGGGGGGACGAAAGGGGAGGAAGGAGATGTGAACTAAATTCAAGAAGATATTTTATGCAATCAAATCACCCGTTCAAAAAATCACTCTTTGACATAAGTTAAACAAACAGAAAAATACGCTAGACAGCTCTTCAGTAAATTTGTTCACTTATGACACGTCGGTAGACCATCTCTGGCCACAGCGACCAGATATCAAATTTAGCTAGAGTTACAAAACCACTGACGTGGTAAAGAGCGGATGAAACTCATAGCAATTAGAAAATCGCTCCTTCAGTGAGAAGTGCTCGAGTTCTTCGTTTTACTGACAAATTCACACTTCATTTCTTTCAAATGCAGCTATACAAGGTTGCTTTGTCTTAAAGCTTGGAACCTAAGAATTTCCCACTGTCCCTTAAAACTTGAATTTCTTGTCTGTCAGAGATCCTTTGGATCGGAACAGCTCGGCGAATTGTACAAGAGATGATAAGTGGGTACTACACAAAAAGAGCGCATAAAATGAATGATTCTTCCGCATTGTGAAGGGGAAAACAAATACATGATTCCACCTGCACTGTTGGTGAACACCAAATTCGCACCGGTTGGCAAGAAGTAATTACGTCCTCGACGAGAAGCATACGAACGTACAGCAGAAAGACCGAACGTCTCCTTGTTCGTCTCGAACTCCTTACGCCAACTTGTGCGTAACTGCTTGCTGAATAGATCTCCCATCAGAGATTTCGAATGCATTTTTAAAATAAATTGTTCGATGCGCATCACTCACCTCATTTTAGCCCTCTTTACTCTTTGAAAGGTGGCCTCCTTTGAAAAATGAGGTCGTTAAGTACCATTCCTTTAAGAAATCCTCAAAATTTGCAGAATCTCACGCTTTACAGGTGGAAAAATGTGTTATTTCCACTCCTGTTAGCAAAACTGATATTTCAGCACGTCAGACTTGCCCATTAAAATAATTTCAAAGAGACGACAAGTGCTTTGTCATGCAAATGCTCCATCGAAGATCCACTTCAACAAAAAGCACCTCAACTACAATATCATCGACATATCACCAAGCACCTTGCAATGATTCCCATGGTAACCAGAACCTTCACATCATGAAAACAATCGAACTCGTGTCAACTGAATTTCGGGGAACTCCTCTACAACAAAACGTCGAAGTATTTATATCGGAAATGAATACAACTAACCCATTTTGCTTCTGCAGAGAGTCGCAAGAAATGTTATCGAAAAACGATGAACTTTTGTCGTAGTAACGCTCTTCCTCTTTGGTGCCCTGAGTGTCTCCATTGGTATCTCCTTTCCGCGCAGAATGTGTCGAAGCAGTCGAGGATGACTCTCCTAACAATAAATTTGTATAATTAGGTGGGGTAGTGATAAGATAAAGCGACGAAAACCAAATATTAAGATATTACAACAGAACAAATGTCATGAGAAAACGAAATAAAAATTTTGGTATTTTGAGAGGTTCTACGCGTCGAGATCTCCTATGCTCCCTTAAAAGAGCTTTCTTCACTGTCGAAAACAAGGGAATACCAAAAAAAAAACATTAAAGAATTTCATGCACACTTCAAGTGCAAGAGGAAATAAACTTTGAGCAGCTTCAACCAAAAACAAAACTGTTTCAACAAGTTTGTCCTGATAGCATGTGTTCAACAAGTAAAATTTTTTCAGGATAGTCAACAGCTCACAGTGGTAACTTTCAGACGGGGGAAATTTAACGGCTATCTAAGAGAAAACTTGTTGTTACTGTAGTGCTAAAATTAGCGCATTCCGCATATTTCCGCAACAGAAAAAGGAAACTTTTTAATGGAAGAGACATTATAATTACAAAACAACGACAAAGTTTGAGTACTGATCACACTATTTGCCCAGTCCTTGCTTCATCAGTACACCAAAGACCATCTCTAATACTCTGCGTTGACAACAGACCGCCATAAAAGAAAATCGAAAAATCAGTGTAGTTGCCTGTCGCAATACTGCCATAAGCTCTTTTTTGCAATTCCCCTTAGGTGATCAAGCATGCCCATGAACCTAACTTACGCTCTACTTTATCCGGCCGCTCGCGCAAATAAATATTTTCGATAACACTGGTATGACAAAATGAACATTGCGTCAGCTGCGAAATGCGAATAAATTTCTAGCCGCATTTAAGCAACCGGAGTGACTTTGGAATTGTTATAGGAGGCCATCCTACAGTTTACATTACCCATACCGTATTTCATAGCTCCAGCTTCAGTGCTTTCCGAGATTAACCAGTAAACACATAAACCAGGATACCGATAAAGCAAAAGGCAGTTCGGTAACACATAAATCGCGGCAATCATCGTAACTCATCTCCAAATGTGAACTTATAAAAAACGCATAAAAAGATCAACAAACCGATGAATTTCATGTCGTGAAAATCGTCGGAAAGATGACTGAGCGCATGCTCAAACTGCTCATTCGCCTTCACGAAATCGTAATCGCTATCGAAAGTGCTTCTTTCTTTTCGTGACATCATTTTCTTCATAATAGAATTGGCCGACGATTTCATACCGTCATCCTTATAGGTCAATCGAATCGGTCCATCGCCTTGACCTCGCATCATACCATGTGCAGCCGCTTAAATTAGCACCATGTCTTTATATCCTCATTTTTATTGCTGCAGAAGTGTCTACGCAACCGTCCTCAATACGACGGTATGCAGCATGCACAACAGTGCAATCATATTTCAACCGAACCGATCATTGCTGCGGATCACGGTCGAAGGAATCGCTTTTTCTTTCCTTATGCAAATATGATCGCAAACAATCATTGTATGTATGCAACTTTTGGATGCGCTTGGACAACTGTGACTTTTTTAGAAGTCTGAAAGCTTTAATGAAACGATCTGAAAGCTGCTAGAGGGAGTTAACCAAAGGCTTTAGTTATAGCAAATAATCTTGTAGCTTAAAATTCACTCGTTCGCAGATGAGGATAATAAACAGATACACAGACACTCATGCAAAGACAATATGCCACCAAAATGTCTATTGCAAAAACAAATTGACGCAGCCGTAAGGATGAAGGCAAATTAAAGACGCGACTTGATGCAAAAGGTGGAAGAAATGCCCATTTTATCAGAAAAATGTTTTTGAATGAAGTTTATGGTTCGAAAAAATGTTTTTGAAGCGAGGGTATGAAGTCTGAGGCGACAGCTGATTGACAATCACATTCCATGCGGCCATAGCCCTCCCGCAAAACGAATCAGCTGGTGATAATGACTAGAACAGGTGACCAATGCTTCACGTTATACATCCCTAATATCTGGTTAAGGAAAATGCCGCAGGTACACAAACAGCGCGGTGTACGGAGTCGTGCATAAGTGTCGCTATCGTAGATAGGTAGCGACCAAATTACCTTTGGGAGTATCGAAGTCAACAGCTGCAGACGAAGAAGTGTTCGGGCGATCTGTAGTGCGCTGTTGCGAAGCAGACAATATCGCCGGATCGTTTGGAAGACCGTCATTGAATTGTGACATTGGTTTTGGTGCCTCGCATACATATAGGTCTTTTATATCACTCGATTTGAATATAATATATTCGAAGATGTCATCAAGTGCTGCCACTCGATTCGTTGTTGGTCGATCTTCCGTGCCAAAGCAGCGCACTGAAAAGAAAGCCTGCTAATGTGCGGGACATTTGCGCTTTGGGATGAACTTTTTTGCGTCAACACAGATCTTCATGGCGAATTTGACTCTAAACGCCTAAGTCAAACGCTAACCGGCAACTACAGTAACGGCACAGCATCCTATGGTGGCTGTTAGGGAGTCATTTAAAGCACCTTAAAGAATCGGCATCTGAATAAATGCAGTGTTGTGAATGTTTCTTTTCTCTCGCATTAAGCAAATCATAAACAATGGCCATGTTTTCCTTCCGTATACCACAGTGCTCGGATACAGCCCCAGTGAATAGATGTTTCTAGATAGTGTGGGAATGCACAGGAAGCTCGCTCTAGACATAATCCCGTCTTATGCTCAGAAACCCTTCTAGTCCTAACATCATACCAAGCGAATAACGAAAATCACCTGCAAATGAACAGCACGACAAAAATAAAAACATGAAAAACATAAGGCTTCTCCTCCCAATAGAGGCTCCCTCTCCGAGTACAGCAGGAAACTGAAGCAGAGCTTCCATTCGGTCAAATACAGGAACTTAATCTGTTCTTATTCCGTTGCCCCCCCCCCCTTCCTCCAGCTCCTCTTCTTTGATTCACCATGATTACCATGCCCCTATCTTTTCATCCAAAACTCAAATGCCACGTCCTTGAACCAGTACCCCGGAACTCGTAATATTCCAGCTTGCCGGAGAATGGCATTTGGAAAATGGCATCAGCGGTGGGGTGATGGAGTGAATCCATGGAAGTGGAACTGTATTCGCGAGGGAGGAAGACGTACGTAATGTCTTTGGGGAGAGCTCGGGCAACTCAATTTGGGAAAGGGATTGATGTCTGTGCGCTGAACTCTAAGTGAGAACGAATCTGCGGGCGATGCCCATCTGCATATCATGGGGAGCGAATCGAAACAGCGCAGAAAGGATGAAGTAAAAAAGAGATGCGATTTGAAAAGTACCTTTTGTTAGGGCAACTGAACATTCTTCAATGTTCACTGCACAGAGAATGCCCTCATAGCGAACGTCCATGTTCGAGAGCAGACTTAGTTTACAACCAATATAAGACATTTGTTCTGACATCTTCATCAGTCTTGTTGTTGCCCTCCTTTGAATCGACCTGCAACTACTGCAAATCCTCTATTACTAAATCATGTCACTCTGGACGAAGGCAAAATAACATAATAGGTTTGCCGCCGATTCGGATAATAAAACATAAATACTGGTCTAAATCGAAGCGATTCAAAAACAGTCAAATATCGCCAGTATTTATGTATAAAACAAAGCGAGCATATTCACAACCAGAACAATTCCAAATGACTCGCTAACATCAGCTAAAGACGTGCCACACTGCAGAGTAAACAATGAATCGAAAATTAAGTCAGCTACTCAGCAAATGGAGCTTGAACACAAAGATGTTGACCAGCAATCACATTTAAACACCACTTGTTCTGGCTAGCAGACTTATGAAACTTAGCTCCAACAATTCTGTGTTTGCAATATGAATAACTGGCAATTACGACGATCTAGATGACTGGCTAGCAACTATACAACAACTACTCAATCTGGCCAAGACTATTGAAATCAAGCAGCGTAATCGGAGCGCTAACGATACTACTCAGCAACCACAAACCAAACACAACTTCAGTCAGCTAATAGAAGTTTTCAAGATGAGCCTACCTGGCCAGAAAGCCTATCAAAAGAAAATTCCAGCTGACCAGTTGAGGATTGAGCATTAACGTTCAAAGAAGCAAAACAGCCCATAATTAGGACTCATACGTGAGCGAAGTTGGCTCGCAGGCACTGAAGTCGGCAGGTGATAAGCTCTTCAGCAAAACCTACCTGAGCATGTAGAATACTAGCTGGCAACAGCACCAGCTCACATTCAGAATAGAACTTCTAACGACACAGTAATTACGAATAGAAGGCCGCAATAGATAGCGCCATGTCACACGACAACTCCACGTGGCCAGCATTCGCAACTCAAACAACGATAAGCAACCACAATCGGAATGAATTCAGTCGGCTGGCAAATATAATCCAAACACAAATCAAAAGCTAGTCAACCAATGAAAGCAGTATAAGCACCAAATGCTGGCCACCATCACACTCTACCCGGCCTGCGAAAAACCAATACGGTTCAAATCGGCCGGCAAGACATCACTAAGAAATCCCAGCTGGCCAAAACTCGCAAGTTGCAGCCGCTGCGGTCATAAAATCCCCAGCTAGCGTGCAATCAGGCCGCGCAAACGCAGACCTTGCTGGCCTGCTGGCACCGAAATCGGGAACTGAGACAGCTATTTAACTGAGTTCGCTTGGACATAAAGCACGGTCGACTGGCCAGCATGAACTCTGCTGGCCATTAACCGTGGCTGGAACTTGCATCACATATGCTTCTACTGAAGATTCAGCTAGCTAATGAGGGCACCAACACACCGATGCACGCCAGTAGCCACAAATCACGCACAAACCCAGCCAACCTGACAGTTTAAATTGTCCAGTAAACACAACTCGAAAAACGAATTGGCCAACAGTAAGTCCAGGTAAGCCCAACCTGGTGGCAGCTACGCACAAACGTGAATCCGACCTGGTCCGGAAGCACTGAACTCAGGAACTAAGCTAGCCATTTGGGGAACGGCATTTAAACATGAAAGCTTAAAACCATCTAACTTGACCAACTAATATTCAAAATAAAATCCCGCTGACCATAATTACAAGTACAGCAACGGATTAGCCGGCGGTCATAGTCAGATCAAATCGAGTGCGTTCGCCACCTTAATCCAAAGACGAACCTGGCCTAAATGCAACCCAGCAAAGCGAAAACTAAACCAAGCAGCAAAAAAACAACGATGCCGCCCAGCAGCATCAATCAAGCACCATAACTCCAGCCAGCCAGTATCGGAATCCAACTTGGCTGGCAAACACACTAGAAGCAAACTCTCTACCTGGCCAGCATTTATAACCCTCTTAATGGAACAGCCAGCAATCATAGCGGATACGAACCTGGATGACCAGCAACCATAATTCAATTCGCCAAGAGGAACAGCAAGTGGAATAAGCAAGATCACTGTTGAGATTCTCTGATGAACCAACAACAAAAACGCTGAAATGAGTTAGGTTCTCTGATGCACTCTTACGTTGCAATGAGTCCTCTATTCTCCACTTTAAAATATCATCCAGGGCGCTTCCTCCTATCGCGAGAAATCGCCCACAGCATTCCAATCCGATTTCAGTTTTCAGTGACAGCCTCCGCCGATGATTTCAGCCAACCGGCTATTCTAAAACTATTCGATGCACTACCTTACAGCTACTAAGAGATCACTATGCATTTCTATATGAGAAATGAACACAACTTTAAGTCATGAGCACCGATAAACAACGAGTAATCACAATTCCAGTAAGCGGGTGTTCATTATGCTGACGATTGGAACAACTTACTCCACCTGTTCACTTCTATCACTACGCTTATTCCACATATGAGAATATCACACCTTCTTACCTGGCGTTTGTAGAAAATGGATTGATACGCAAGTAGAAAAGACAACCAACAAAATATGGGCAGTTTTCGATCACTACCTGCAAATCCCATAATCTTTGACTCCATAAAAACCCACTATATTTTCATATGTGCGCACGACTTAATTGACGCTGAATTTTCATTGCCGCGATCTGTAGCACAATATGTGACCAATCCACAGCAAACGATTTGTAGTTTCGCAACCATGAATCATATGCGGTATCAAGTACCTCAAATTGTAGGCGTAAATCGGATGTCATTAACGATAAATGCTATGGAGGGATGGTAGTGTTAGAACGGTGGGATGAAGAAATACGAACTCAGATTCCTAGTCAATCACAAGGAGGGAATTTCAGGAAAAACGATTTTGGATGTAATTTTTCAAGCGCTTGACAAAGGAATCCAACGACTATTTGATAGGAAAGGCAACACCAACTTTAAAATATACCGAAAGCCTGTGACATTCCCGGTATACAAACCATCATAAAGGGGTAAGAGAATAACCAGCAAAAAAGAGGAATGAGGTCCCCGTTACCACGCACTACCATAGAATAACCCCACTTGGAACGCGCAACCGTTTTTATATGCGATGAAACAGTACGAAACGATCAGTGTACTTATTAGGCGGTTGTCAATCCGACAAATTTGATCTACACAGTGCATCAGTTATTACCTAATCAGGGACGGATACCGTATTCACCATTTCAAACGAAACTCTTCGCGAGAAATATATTTGAAATAGGCCATTCAAACAATATAATATTACCGCCTAATTTCCATTCCGGTATATGTAATCTCCACTTTCAAACGACCACCTTGTTTGTTAGAGAACAGGTAGTGATATCATATACGATTACCATCCTCTTCTATTTAAGGATATGGAGAAGAGAGTGGGAGGTTACGAGATTACTAAAGGAACTCTCGACAAACCTCAGAGGATCGTACGAAAAGGTATCCATAGATAGGCGATATATCATCATTCTGCCACTATTATGTCTGACATTATTATAGCTCGGAAAGCAACACGAATTGAATATAATATGATGGCATATCTTCATTAAATAACTGTTGTAGATTCATAGCACAATAAAATCGCATCAATCGCGATATGTGGTTGTGTTATAGTGTTATACGATGCGCCGAAAGTGCAATATGAGTTGATGTTCCTTATACACGTTTCTCTAAAGGTCGTCTATAGTGAACAATTCGATTAGAAAAAAAGCAAATATTTTTATAAGACATTAGGTTCTGTAAAGGTAAGTAGAGAGGCTAAAAAGACAGGTGCGATTCCATCTCACTGAGCTATTATGTTGTGAAATATGAGACGAAAAAAAGATGGATGGCCGCCTGCTTGCTTGCTTATTCCTATACTAAATGGCACAGCGGAAAGGAGTTGGGGGGGGGGGGGGGTTGCTGTGGTGTACAATTTCATTAAGTAAAATTCATTCTAGATCTCGTTCGATCATGCCTCGTCTGCAAATATTAGGAATTCAAGAATTCGCGCGGAACATGATCGCTCGAAATGAAACAGAATGTCGCACATCGTTCGGTGTAGATTAAGCAGATAAAATATTTTCTCCGCTAGTTCTCGAGTTGGAACCTCCCGACAGACAGGTAGATGGACATACGCGCAAAGACACGCACAAATGTAGCGTCACCAAAACCCGGTACTTGCACAACTTTGCAAAAAATGCAAAAGAAATGCCTTTCTAGTGAATTTCAAATGTGGGACATCCTTTACAAAACAAAACAATTGTCCGCTCCTATAGAATATTTCTTTTAAAGGCAATAATATTTTTATCGCTTGAATTCGAGCGCAGTTTTTAGTATTCTCGGGAAAGCCCACAGCTCTGTCGTCGAAAGCAGTCAGTGAAATGGCTGCTGCCATCAAAGAGTTGACTGACACATACATGCGCTATGACGCAAAAGTACGCCAGCCGCATATTTCAACCTTTATTTCTTCACTTTTCTCTCACATTAGCCGATCCCTCCCTTTCCTCCAGGTAAGCAAGTTCAATCCGAAAGTGGGAGGAAGGGAACTGTTCGTAATGTCCGCTAGCCAGTTCTATGCTTAAAAGTGTCAAATTCCGGGCGCGGATGGGGCATCCCCGTCACCGATGTCTCCACGTCTCCCAACCCCCTCTCGCTTCCCATGCCGAAAGTGTCCTAGAAAGTGTTGGCGATTTATTACCCTAGTAGCTCTTTTTTGCGCCTGTTTCCCAGGGTTATTTATGGAAAGCTGTGAGCATACAGCGAAGAGAATCCGCTGCATGAGCTGTCATCGCAGAACGGCATTCATCCTTCATCTCAATGAAACAGCTAAATAACATTCACCATTGGTCAGTGGAAAAATTCAAAGTGTAAGGTTCTCCCTATTCATCCTCTCCCTTCTGCACATTTGGACTTGATTGGAAATTGGAACTTCCGAAAATCTGTGCATCGACATTTGTTTTTTTTTTTGGACGGGAAAATGCAGAAAACTCTTGTATACTATAAGAGTTTCACCTGTAGTAGCGAGATGTTTGCTTTATTCTCTCATAGCTCGGAAGATCTCCCTGTACAATGTTTCGGAGGATCTTCTTACACAACCTGTCTCTTCCCTTCTAATTCCCCTCTTTTTCTAGCAGTTTACGCCAGATATCCGTTACTTTTACTGCAAACCGCATCTGCTATGTTTCAATACGACTTAGCTAAAGTTTAGATGCAGTTAGAAAAATTTTCTTATGCATAAGCATCTTCGTACGAATGATATTCATAACCCTGCAAGATTTCGATGCAAGTTTATTCATCCACCTAAACATAAAGAGATATTCTTTGTGAATAAAGGCATATAATCCATACACAGGTATTACTTACCTATATTACTCGCATATCACAAGACGAGACACTAAAATATACTTTTCTATGTGAGCCGACGAACGCATCTAATATTTCGAAGAGCTTTAATGAGATATACAGACAGATTTCTGTGATAGTCCAACACCGAAGGTTGCCGCTAGTATTCAGCGACGAAGATACACCTTTCAAGAATACTTGCAATGAACCGTTGATAAGATGGCTTCTATGATCACAGGTGGGCGATAAACCGGTAGCAGTAAAGCTTCGGTCACCCATATCAGCTAAATGTAACTGTAATTGGCTAAAGAAATGAAAATAAGGTGTATTTCGACATTCCTCACTTGCCTGCAGTTAAAAGAATGAACAAGTGGAAAAAGTCCTAGCCGAAAGACAGACCAACACGCCTTTTCTCTTTTACGTAGGAAAGCAAGACGATACAACTTCGACAGGAAAAAGAAGATCAATCAAAAAACCCTGTTAGTAATAATGTCCGCAAAAAACCGACTTTATTAGTGGCAATATTTACGAATCTTCATAATCTTTGCGCCTAATGGCAAAAATTATCTTAGTTTAAATTTCAAAATGACTCTCAGCGTCAACTTCTTTGAATATATAACAGAAATTTCAAGTATAATTCAGTCACACAATACACATTATCAATGTCAAGTATAATCGAATAATACACTTCAAATAATTCATTTCAATATATAAATGCAAGAGTATCCTTGAAGAGACACAAATAAGCGACAAAACAAACTCTTAAGACATGAGTGTTCACCCAACTGACGCCTCGAAATTAACCGGATCATTCTCATCAACAGTCACCTCCTTCCTCACCTCTAATTACCTCAGAACATTCGAGGAAAACACTTATTTTTTTCACATGTCTGGACCTCGATATGATTTGGGTATATCTCTTGATTTATCTGGCGAAACTTATGAACGCCCGAGGATTTACTTGACAAGATATAGATGGCAAACCGGTATCTCAGTTATCGACGCCGTTGTTGAAGAAAATACCTACCGAACGAAAGGGCATATCGGATTACCCCATCGGCAGGAAAAACTCCAAGCTTCAACAACTGTTTGTTTTGCCATAACTAAGCAGATATTTGAAGAAATGGCAGAAAGAGAGGACGAAAAAGAACCTAATAAAATACAACTTCAATACTAGCAACATAGCCTACCAGTTAAGCAATTAATGGACAAATCTAATCGGCGACATGTCCGGAGAGGTCATTCGTCGGCGCCCGATATGCGGTGAGCAAATCACATCGTTACTTGTAGAAATATCGCCCTCCAGATACTCACTATCCGATGGTTCATCATCCGAGACATCATCATCCTATAGTATTTCATTTATAATCGCTACACTTTATGCAAATAGTAAAAACATCGACCAAATTGATAAGAACTTACGAATATATACTTAAAAAGGAAAATGTTAACAGTCGGAAGTATTCCATTGCAAACATTTGCTCAACATCTTTCAAACACAAAATATTTGTGCAAAACTGATTATCACCTCGATAAAACACATTATTTTCATCTTTAGATCTATAAGAAGAAAAAGTTACATTAAATGTAAGTAGTTGTGGAGAAGGAGTATTGCGTGTTGCATTCAGTGATTCGTTATCATTCCCTTTACTCGAGAATGACGAATCGCACTCAGAAGCGAACAGCTTACGGCGCAATGTGTTCAACGAAAGATTCGAATCGAACACCGCCTCATCGGCCCCGCCTTCCTCATCGTACTGGAAACGTCCCCCTGAATTGTTCATCATTAAACAAATAAACACTTCACCAATCAAAGCTTATTATTATTATTATTAATACACGTCTAATTATTGCCTTATATGACATCCTAAAGTCAGGTCAGGTCTTCCATTTTATTGGACTGCCTCAACAACTCGGACTTACTTCATCACTGCACGTACGGTACGCACAGTATATATCTCCAGCAAAACAGTGGACATCAGAAAGGAGAGGAGGCTGCGAGGGCGAGGAAGAAGCGGCAGTGCAATTAATGATGCAGCCTTCCTCATCGGCCTTCGGTAAGGAGGAGGCTGTTTTCTCCTTCTTCTATCAAAGTTCTCCACCTTCTCAACAAAAACCCTTCACAACCGACGAAAGAATTCTGCCGCGCAGTCTTCAGTAGCTAAAAAACACTTTACAATTCTTTCCCCATTATGAAGCAGACATAATTGTCGAAACGAAGAAAAGACAGGATGGGAGGAGAGATTGGAGCTTCTCACATTTCCTTTTTCATTATTCCCTCTCTCGCATTCCCTCTTCTATTTTCTATCACTAACTACAACAACAGCTCTCCTTAAAAACACTATCAGATGTGCAGAACAATCGTTCGGAAACCCTAAATACCCACCGCATTCATTCAACAAACAGAGTAGCCCTGTTTATATTCAACCGTACTATCGAATTATGTAATGGTCTTCCTTAGACTCGAACAGTTTTTTGCATATGGGTTTCAGCTGCTATGAACTCAACGCTTACTAAAATGAAAGGCCGATTATGTCCGAAAAACAACGAGCTATATACTCGGCAGCTTTCTTTTCCACGATAATCTGTGCTCTTTTTATTTCCTTTTCATTGCAGTGTCGGAAAGACAACTAAAAGAAACGGAGAAGAAAATCCCCACGCGCCGAATCTCTATCCCTCTAGAAAAAGCCAAAAACGGAAATAAACCCATTTGCATTCTCCCCTCATCCCAATATTTCCATGTCGTACGATGTCGCACGCCCTCCCTCACATTCAATTGTATCGCCTCATAATGACTGATACCATTATAACGATTAAAGGCCAATATTAAGAAAAAATGAATTAATTCACTTTCTTTTGCATTTTTACAAACAGCAATCAAAAAAGAAGGCGACGGAACGCACGTCGTGTCCTTCCGAAAGGAATTAAAAACAGTAGCATAATGTTTACAAATAAACTACTATAATGCAATACAACTGTACTATAAATAAAGCCTGTAGCGTCTAGCTGCGTGAGCATGATGTGCACATTCTTCGACACAAGGGATGCCGATTACGCTGTCCCTTCCGCCTCCCCGCCGTATCCAACGTCATTTTAGATCCCTCTCTGCCCTCGACAGCCCCATACTGTAAACAATTACCTAATTATAAAACCAAGTCTTTTGAGAAGATGGTGAGGAAAGCTGAAAGAACAAACCAAGCAATTTAACGAGATCGAAGTCGGGCGGAAACGTGAGAAGTGTCTGCGTCTCTTTTGTACGTCTCAATGAGCTGTTGACGCGTTGAAAACCAGGCCGCACCAACGGTGACTCCTCCATTCTGGCCTTAAATTATCCAAACCTCGTTAGCTGAATCTTTTCGATCCCTGCTTCTAACGAATTTTGACTATCAGTCTATTAATTATCGAAATCGAAAAACACAGTTTTGGGAAAAGGGGACATCTGGAAAATAAGAAGCCAACTCGTTATTTTATTCCAGACAGCAGACTGCATTCCGATTTATGTGAATGCACCGAAATGCGACGGATGGGAGGAGGGAGAAAAGAAAATGAAGATAAACAACGTCCCGCCCAAATACTATACAAGAGAATATGACTCAAACTGATGCTAACGCGATTTTTTACAAGACCCGCTTTAGCAACGGCACGAGATTATGGCCTGCGCTCTTCCACCTTACTCCCCCATGCGCATCTCCCTTTCCTTACTTCACCCCTATTCTCATGACAGCAAATGTCAGCTTGTTAGCAATGCCATGGTGGTCACCATCACAAACTCCCTCCGTCCTCCACCACCTCAAATTCCCTCCCCCCCCCCCTCTTTGGGGCCCATGTTCGTAGATATAACCTTCACGTTTCGCCAACATTGTTTTAAAAGCATCATCATCGTTAGAACAAATCATCATTCGACCACTATGGGCACGACAACAGTACACTTCATACAGTGAACAGACTATAAGCCATAAAGTCCGTCCAAAGAAACCACAACAATGATATAAGTCATCGGGCGGTGCTATATTCTAAATTCAGGCTTCACATTATTTACATCAGCTAAAGAATACTAAAATGCCTATTAGAATCGACGTGTACACTGAATACCATAAAGTTTATTTGTAAAGCAAGCAAATATCCTCTGTTTAAATTCACTTTCATTAACTGAGGAAGGTCCATTAACACCGATCACTTCGCTCTCAGAAAAATTTGAAGGTAAGTAGCAACCGGAAGGTAGTGAGTAACTATTGAATCACTGGAATTCACTCAATGCAGAGACGATTCAAAATCAATACATCCATAGATCAAGAAGCAATACAACACTTGGTCAATATAGCTAAAACATCATCATACCACGATAGGAATCTGTGGACTATCATTCCTAATGACTAGTGCACTAGTAAAATGGTACTGCGATTTATTGCCATCTAAAGAAGTTGATACCCCTCTCCCTCTTTCCATTCATCTAAAACGTATGATATTTATTTCATCGACAACAACTTTAACTGAAAACATATGTAGAAGACAAAATGCATGAAATGAAATATAAATCTCCACCTCTCATTATCTCTTCTCAATATAACGATTAGAAAAGGAAATTCAACGTACCATATTTCGATTTCCATTTCTATAGAGAGATGGCCGTTTAGTGGACGGCTGCTGGAAAGGTGATCGCTCAGTTCGCGACGATGAATTCGACATTACCTGCAAATGAACTCACCTCAAATTGAGCAAAATCAAGGTAATCCATCCATTCGTTTCATTTAACCAATTCTTCAAGATTATTTCCTTCGTGATAATATGCGAAATTTTCAACTCCGTGATACATAACAACAACAATTCGATTCTTAAAAGCAACTTCATTTTTTCCGCGTTCAGAGGTTCCCAATCATCTTTATTAGTTGTTACAATGATACAGCCATCCGCTCTACAATGAATTACTGCGAAACTAGGCAACACTGATATGCGGTAAATGTGAAACACACGATAATGGCTACTGCGGGTGCTTACCGTAACTATGAGATACTACACACCTACGAAACAAGTAAAGATTCATCAAAAATGCGTCTTCGAATCTGGAGGCGAAGGATGAAAAGACGGCGCTTCCTATTAAAACAACAATACAACAAATATCGACTTCTTTCGCCTGCAAATTAAACGTATGGCTTGTGTAGTTTTGAGCTGAAAAACTAAAAAAAAAAAACAGATTAGATTATCATAATCAAAAGTACAATGGTGCCTTTTAGTATATCACTTTTACAAGAAGAGCACTGCCCCAACTATCCAACGAAGGAAATAATTCTTGCTCGGAAGTATTTTTTCACCAACACCAGTTCTCCACAGCCGAGTTATTGCGACAATCGTCCTCCCTCTTCCCCTCACCTCATCTACTATACCTGCAAGTTATGCTGAGGAGAATCACTCACAAGGTTTGCATCCGGTGATGGCATAACGAATTTTTGCGACTTCCAAAACTTATCGATAGCGCCTTGAACTCGTGCCTCAAATATCGGATCTCTAAATAAAAACAAATTCCTCTAAAAATAAGCGGATTTAATGAACTAAGCACATATTATCAAATCTTCTGATGTCCCTTACCCACACAAATATGAAACCATCTTGAAAATCTGTAAATATTTTTACAAATTGGACTTTAGCTTAAGAAAATACAATGAATTCGGCTTAAAATAGGACCCTCAGTAAAGAAAGCAATTTTTATAGGCTATCTTTTTGGCGAAAAAATGCCATTTAGATATGCCAATGAGGAATGAGAAAGAAAAACGCTCTACGTTGCACACATATTCAAGCAAATGATGGGTGTATTAAAGATGCTGTTTGGTCTACAATTTATCCATCAACTTAACAATTTGATCCTCTCAAAATACTACACCATCGGATTTGGGAAATTATTTTTTCTCTTTTATCGTCGTAAAAATATTTTCTTTTTTGATCAATAAATATATTTTTTGCGATTTTTATTTGAAATTTCCACTAAGAATGATATGATTACTATGGTTTCAACAATAGTTTTCAATCAACATTTTTTTTTTTGAGAACAATATCTGGTGCAAATAAATACTCATTAAGACAACGGAACAGAATACTTAAGAAAAATCCCGAAAAAAATTGCACCTATGAAAAAAAAAAACGCAACAGCTTAATGGAATGTCTTGGAAGATCTTATATCATTTTCCATCATTCCATCACCTTCAGCAGAAATTATGTCAATTCTTCTTTCATATACCAGGCGGAATTTAGTTTCGAAAACTTGTTTAAGAAATACCTTTTACTTACACATTCAAATTATTTGCCAAATTGTTTGTGCATATTGCCTAAATTCATTTCCTATTAATCCAATTAGGTAGTAATTTAAAAAATCCATTCTGAGGAATATGGACTCTAATCGATAAGGTGCAATTAATCAAACCTATATATTTCAACTCGACATATCTATCGAATAAAAAAACTCAGATTACTAGCAAAAACATACGAAGAGTAAAGAGAACCAAAAAAAAATTTTTTTTTGGCTCCAAATCAACAAATAAAAAGCATGACGACTTTGCATATATGAAGTTCCGCTCTCTCTCAGTAGATAAAGGTGAAGCAACTTATGGAAGACTTCAAAATATAATCAAACTCAAACGCAATGAAGTTAGCAAAAAGCCGTTATTTGGAGAAGTGCTCTGTAATCTATGTTCGCTCTTACTGAAATGCCAGTGAAAACTCGAATTCACTTAGCCATCATTGAAAGAAAAAATCAAAACGATTAGAAGACATCGTTTCTTATATAATTCCTTCCCTAATTCAAAATTCGAGAGGCGTAGTGCTATAAGAGTGAATACAGAGGGAGGTTGTTCATATTTTGGTCTCTGAACGATTATAAGATTAAACGATAAAAGGAAATACATACGGCGATTCGACTAGATCAGCTTTTGATTCGTCGATATCGGCCGGATTCAGGATCGCTATCTGATCGATTGACCAACGAAACTTTGGCGACCCCTCATCATCTTTCTGTGAATAAATTCTTTTACACTGTCTACTGACAGATTGCACACAGATCTTGAATTGTATCAATAGGCGACTGTAGTCTTCTCACACTGAAATTCTACACAGATGGAAGATTTTGTGGGCACTGAGTTGCATATATCAGATATACTCATAAACTCCAGTCAAATAAGTAAGTCTACGCTTGCTTTATCAAGAATATCATCTTCTTTAGAAGTCTCGTGAAAACCTAAGGTTGTGAGATAGCTGATCCATTAGGTAATTCTAATTGACGAGGGGTGGGACAAACAGTTTTTGAAATCAGCCACTTCCAGCCTCCCTTTCCCATTCGTCTTAGAACCTCGTTTTCGGTCGGTTATTCGACAATCTAACCTTCATGGAAAACTTTATGTCCTGACTTAAAACCAGAATAAATGACTCTGTTAAAACAAAAAATTAACATGAAACAAAGAGTACCTTAGGTGGAGATTTTGATGAAGAAAACAGGCTGGGACTAAACGTACTGACGCAAAGACTTTCGAGTAGCCGACTCTCGAAAGGATTCGTTAGTCGATTGGACCGAGTCGTCTCTGCAGTCCTTCAATGACATCTCTTCGAATTCATTTACACCTACTCCGAGGAAAAAGGTAATATTCCCTTCTAAGGCTGAGACTTACAACCACCACGCTTAGAGATTATATGACACTACGATCATCTATGTAATACCACCATGGCCATACCGTTACATGATGCTCCAGCTAGATAAGACAAGCGGAACCACTTTCAATATCACTGATGCACAGTACACAAGGGAGGAGAGAGCTGTAAAATATTCTCATAGAAATCTGATTGCATAGGAATCTATTTCGTTTCAATTTTTTCTGAGACTGTGCGGTCTTTTTCTAAACTTTATATCCGCAGGAATAGTCCTCCCGAGGAACTATATCAGCTGAATTTAGCCCACATTAAGCAAAATTTGCTAGGCACCTTACCGACTTTTTTGGCAAATAATGGCGCTAAGGACTGTCAAGGCAATCGAAAGGAAGCTAGGTCTACTTCCTATTCTAATGTGCATATAACTTCATTCATTCTATATTTGCAAGCAGCAAAGAGGAGAAATTTCAAAATAAATTTAACGACTCTGGCAAAATACACAGCAGAGATCCATTTAGCACTGGCTACCCTGAGAAGATCAATATATGAGCACCGAATAACATACTCATTGCATTCATCACATCGAACCGGCGTTGATGTACCCGGATGTTCGTGAGCCTCGTCCAACTCGTTCTCCTTGTTCTCTTCAATAAGTTGCAACCGTCGACAACGAGAATCTACGGATGTTTCATAGCTTGACTCGATCCTTCGCTCCTCAAATATACCACATCAATAATAGAGTACATATTTAAGTATTTAAAAGTAAACATGCCTGAAACTTGATAAAAAAACCTCGGAAAGATGAGTGCCAACCGTCCCTTAGATAAATATTCTTTCTCTCCTCAGACTCGGAATTGTAAAGGTTAAGACTCGCGGAATCCGATACGAGCAATTTAAATAAAACAGCTAATTTATAAAACCGTTTGTTTGGAAGTCAGAATTTTAAAGATGCAACTGAATGATCAAAAGATATATGTAAAACCTACTCGGCGATGCGACTGTTCGTTGCGAGAGACAAACTGTGATGTATCATCCAGTGAGTGCTCACATTCACGTCTCGGAACCGGACTCAAATCCTCCGATCGGCATATCTTCCGATGTGTCATTAACGGGCTTCTAGCTTCTCGAAGAATTGGTGAAAGACGAAGCGCTAAAATCGTAATTAATCAAAATAAATAAACAAAGAGAAAATAATGATATCTGAGAATAAAAAAGAAATTAAAAAGAACTCAAATTAACGATTTCCTCCCTCTTCTCCTCTTCTCCATCCTCCAATCCGTCATATTATCTAGCTTATGTGTGACAATGATGAAAATTAGTCATAAGCCGAATATGAGGAAATTCAACGATGGGCATGCATATAATAAAATTAAATTAACCAACAAATTACTACGCATGTAAAGCAACTAATGCAATAGGTAAAACTTGCTTACAACAACAAAGTTGTAAATCTATAAGACAGCAAAAAAGCAGCATCTTTTCGAAGTTTGTTTGAAGTTGGATAGTTTTTTCAATCTTCTACACCCATAAAAGTTTCAAGAATTAAACTGCAATTCTTTAATTGTATTCTTTAATTCATGAATAGGCATTTATTAGAAAATAAAACATTGCTGAATGAAAAACAAACATAAGAAAATGACCCCACTTCTAATGAGAGATCAATAAAAAAAGCCTTATCGATTGAAGAAGCAATTGCAAATATTTCTTTAAAATATCTACCTACGTCTGTAATTCCAAATTAAGAAAATGCAAAAAGCGCAATACGTAACGGATAGGCCAATCAACTGCACTATTAAACGTAACCAAACATATTGCCACTTTCGACGTATGAGTTGATACAAATATTCATATATTTCTTTCTTAACTATATTTCAATTCTAGTGGGTAACGTTTTAACGAAACCCACAGATGCGAGAACATAAACGGTTCAAGCTGGAAAGAAATATTTTTTTAACTCCTATTATCTCATCTTCACTTTATAATTTCATCCCAACACACTTATTTTCTAGTTCTCTTATCGTTTCAATGACTATTAAATACTCTCTTTTGATAAGACGATCAATTAAATTAAATTAAATTCCAATTATATTATTTATAATTCAGATACAATAATACAATAATAATAATAATTTAACATAGTTAATAATTTAATTTCTTAACATTATTTTCATTCAATTAAATATCATTCATGAAATCGATATATTTATACGTTTACATTTTTCCTAAATTCTAATAAATTAGCAAACAATAGCTTTACGACTATTTTTCCGCAACGAATATATTTCATCATTCAATGATCATTAGCTAATTTCTTTGCCAGTTGAAAATAAAATTAAACTATTGTCATTTATATGTTAACTGATATAATTGTTATTCTCTTCAATTCATCGATCATTAAATTTCCATTTTTACAATCCGCTTAGCGCATCGCAAACGCAAATTTCACAGGCAATTATGAAATATTTGAGAATTAATTTACGAGAGATTTATTCAAATTCGAAACACATAACACTGCTATCTTTATGTAAATGAAATATTTATCGAAGTAATGGCGATCCAAATTTAGTTCACAAAAATTCCACTGGACGGTCCAATAAATGCCAATTTAATTTACGAAAATACTTTAAAGTTCAAATGCGCTAAGATACTCACAGCTATTTACTGATTTCCAATCATCGGATGACACGAATGGACACTCCTCAAATGTTACTGCCGTACTATTAAACTTCGGCTTTGATACCTGAAAGTTAGAAAAATATGTTCGAAACATGCTTTCAAAAAGATATTGATGGAGCGCTTTGGATGGATATCACGAATCAAATTTCCCGAAGAAAGATGAGCAGATGCACAGCATCTTCTCTTAAAATAAAGGAGTGGGTCATTAACGACATCTGCGGAAATGAGATTCCACACTCGTATAGTGCGAAACTGGAAACTAAATAAGTAAAACCAAGTAAATAAATAACAGTAAATATAGACAAATAACATCGATATTGTTCAAAGAATAAACTCATTATTTGTTCTTCACATATAGAGAGTATTGTTTTATGACGGACGACACAATTGGAAAGCAGGAAGAAGTCAAAGGGAAAGGAAGATAATTGGAAAGGAGAGAGGAGATAGAGGGAAAGGATGATGCCTGAAAAAGGGAGAAAAGGCGGAAGGGAAGTAAATGAGCTTACCCAGAAAAATCTGTTAGCCAAGAGGGTTGCATCATGATTCGAATTTTCTTTTCGATAATTATTTCTATTTGTTGCAATTAATCTCCGATGTATTTCTAAATATAACTGTGGGAAAAATGCAAAACTTTATATCACATTTGCTATACCATATACTAGAAATTTCTAGGGAAATTTTTTGAAAAAATTTTCAATAATTGTATATTTACTCTCTCCTTTGTTCATCCTCCCAAGGTTATGCATTTGCTTTCAGATGTAATAAAAAATATGGCAAAAAATGGGAAACCTACCAAATGAGAATCTTCGTCACTACCAACAACGCTCACTTCACTTGTGATCGCTGTTGAATCGAGTGCACCACATGAGTGGGTCATCGCCGAGATTGATAAGCTACAAAAATGATGTGAGTTAAGTAATTCAACATATATATATATATATATATATATATATATATATATATATATATATATATATATATATATTTGACGCAAATAAATGAGCCTAATAGAATAAGTGATAGGTAACGTAAAAGGCCATATATCCTACTCTATCATTCAAAAACTTGCTTCTCTCTGAGTGAATCCTAGAAAATAAATATTAAAGGAGGTAACAATCATTAAAGTGCTTGTGCCTACCTTGCGTATACTGCGACCACTCGGTTATGAAAGGTTTATTTATTACCTACGGAACCTTGCATTAGAATTTTAGAACTCATCGCCGGAAGTTCTTAGAACTTTATATTGCTAGAAGTGTTGGCAAAATTTTTATTCAAACCTAATATTTATACTTCTAAAAGCCACAGACCCTATAAGCGCCTCTCTTGAATGTAGAAAGTCCCGATTACTATCTGTGTCTAGACTTACAAACGGGAGATATGATATGTGGCTTTATCGATCCATCTATAAAAGCGGCCAACACAAATGGATCGAGCATTCGTTATCCCAGAACCGTGGCCATATCAGCGATGCTTGAAAAAAAAAACAGCGATTGAGAAGGGAACCAGTAGCACATTTAGTTGAAAACTGTTGACTTTGAAATCCGGCTTGATCTTTCCAGTTTATGCATTGAAGATTCAAACTACAATTACACTTGAAAGAATTCCCGAATTTTGACGGCCAGAAATCCGAAAAAAACATCGGCAATTGCAAAATTCTAAGAAATTCCGATGCAACTTTGGCGCATATATAAATTGCGAAACAGAAGTGGGGCTGCAAAAATGCGACAGCATTGTGGAATTTCGAAGCTCCCTTATTTGAAACCTCACTCTGCAGGATGTGTTTAGCAAAGAATTTCCGAATGCATGATCCTGCACTAATCAACGCTACTGCTAGTGACGCTTCGAACATACTTCACAATGAATAATGAACGATACTCTGAACGTCGAGAAAAGCGTTTACCGCTGTAGAATGACAGCGCTAAAGAAAGTGGGGGTGGGGAGATGGATGTCAATGACAGGAAGTAAGGATAAGGCCATATCAAATATTCTACAAAAAGCGCTATCGGATAGGATGATAGAGGGTAGAGACGATAGGACATTAAAAGCTTGTAGCAACAAGCACTCCATATTCCTAAACATTTCCTTCAGCGATTTGTTGCATGCGATTGGGGACGTTTACTACCTACCTATAAATTAATAATAATATAATGAACAGCATTTCTTAACTCACTCCCACCGAGACGAGTACTTAGGGACAGAGACTCCAAATGAAAGATTGAAAAAAAAACTTTCACATTTAACCAAAAGATGTAAATAACTTTGCATATCGAAGGAATGCTATGGAAGCATAAAACATAAAAATGAAACAATTTTATCGCATAGAGTGGTATTAAAATGCGGTTGAATTCATGACGGACAGAAGTGACTAGCTTATACAAATCATAGCCCATAATATTTAATCATTTAATTATCAAAATTTGCATATTAATAAAAACAGGTGAAATGTAAAAATCAATGTGTGCTATCAAAAGCAAACGTTAAATATTAATCGGAAATATTTTTACTTTACTTTCATTTATCCATTGTTTTCAACATCCACATTTAAACCTTCCCAAATTAGGTGTGGGTAAGAGAGGTCATAATCGTGATATAGAATGTGGCCAACACCAGGGCTATACTTAACTTTTGCCTATATGAAGATGAATTATCCTCAGCCTCACCCTAAAGGGACTTCGCCCAATCAGGACTCGGTTTAATACATCACCATATTATCACTGGTTATGCTCGGTAGCATTTCGAGGACCGGCATCGAATTCAGCCTAGACCATTCTAATAAAAAAAATTTGTGCTCGAGCTTCATTTCTCCCATTTTATGGATTAAATGTATAAAAGTGAGTGCCTCTTTGATATATTTCATCCCATCATTTCCTCTACTAAACAAAAAGTTTTCCTCTCCTAACAAATGAAATTAAAAACATGTCAACTTTATTCAACAAAACTGTAAGAATAAAATACCAATCTGTAATAAGTGGAAAAACCACAAATCAGTCGAGTACAAGACATTACAAAAAAAGAAGAACGCTCCGCAAAAGCTCGAAACCTACCAGAAATATCCCCCCCTTCCCCCACTTCAACACATACCCTCATCATCAGATGCCCACCAGTACACGATGCAACCATCGTCTACAACTGCCATACACGAACCGTCCACCAAGACATATTTATATCAACTGTCTTCGCGCCAACTCAATTGCACCATTCGTATCAGCTCGCGTTCAAATCGATCGACGCACATATGTACGATAAGAGGAGAAAGTAAGTGTAACGCTATTACTATATAAAATGGCGTAGTACGCCTGCTGATTGACATAGAGTTCCTGTTTTTTTTTTCGGGGAAAGGAGTGACCTTCCTTCATCAATACTCCTCCACTCTTTAATGAAATTTTTCATCGGCCGTAAAAGTATAAAAAAAACTTGGTTGAAGTTAATGCTAAAAATCAACTTTAGCCAGATTTAAATCATCGTTATGAAAGACTTATTGCAAATATTAAAAGTCATGTACCAATTGAGCATCTTGCTGCTAATCCAGGACTTGAAGGAAGGAAGGTCATGGAAGAGGATTCATTCTCACTTCTCTAATCACCTTCACCAAATCTCCTTTTGTGTTGAAAAATTTACAACATTTATGTCTCATTTCATGTCTAGAAGTAGAAGGAAATTTTTGAAAAGTGCATGTAAGGAGAAGTGGAAAAAAATAACCAAGGACGAAGAGGCATAGGAAAAGAAGCAAAAGGTCCGGAGGGAGACACTTCTACCGAATATGCATCAAACACCTCAGGCCGAAGCCGCAGTCAGACAAGAATGGCCTTCCGGTCTTCATCGAGCGGCTAGATCAAGCTGCTGTCATCAATTACATATATTTCAATTATTAAAATATACATAACATGTTAAATAACCTCCATGTGCTTCAAAATTTTTCAAGGTCTAATATTTTTGTGCTAGGACATAGCACGAAAAAATGATAAAAACGATTCTCTGCTTTCCTTTAACTCGTTATGTTCTGTCTTTCATAGCCGACCGACTCACTCCTCACCACTCTGGAGGAATTCCTATTTTAATCAAAAAGGATTTCGACGTCTCATTCAGTCGTTTCGGTAGTTTCCGTTTGGTTCTGAGTTTCTGTGAGTTGATTTATTTCCAAGTATTTTTTCATGGCTCTCTATCGAGTTTCTAGCTGTAACATCATGGAAATTGCTATGGCTTTTGATCGTCCAGGTAGTTGATACGCTTGATACTTGCCATCTTTCATTGTTGGTGGTTTAAATCTTGAGACCTACTTGAACAAATTTACTTCCATATCCGTCAGGTCATTTTAATAACTTCCTTTCGAGGAATGGTCTTTTAATATTTGCTGCCACATATGCGATTAATAAAATAGAATACCTTTTGACGAACGACCTAAATATAATTCGTCATTTCCGGTCAGCGACCACAATTCCATTTATTCCTCTCTCAACTATCTTTGCCAAGATGTGTTTACCATGACTGCATTTGTAGGATTTGGGCATTGTGTGGATATAGAATCAATGTCCGACCCCCTTTTCCGTCGACTATGCATCAAGATATTTCCTATTATGTTCTCAGGAAGACATCTCGTTCTCGAGATAAGTCTATGCCTTCTTAGCTACCTGTATAATGGAAAGAAATTCCGCCTACACTTACAGCGGTTTAAACCAAACAGTCGGCAATTCTTTCAAAAATATTGCAATGAGTACCATGAAGCCTGCCAAAAAACACACCGGAAACTATAAAAAAAACATGTGGTGCATTCTAGTAAAATAAATCTTTTTCATGAATATATTATTAACGAAAATATAAAGGCGAACTATAATATTTATCGTTTAGAGAATAGTGTAGACCTCATTGTCATTGACGACTTCACAAAAGCGGAATTATTTGCAAAATATTTCTAAATGTTTATCAAAAAATAAAATAATGTGTTGCGTCCTTTTCAAGCTCGAATAACATTATTATCATCGTTACTAACGATATCAGGTCTCTTAGTGACAAAACATCGTCTAGTTCTAGTGGTATAATTCTTTTGTCTTAAAGCTGATCTCTGACGGGTTTTTTATTTCCTTATTCCTTCGGCTTAGGTCATCTCTTTCTCAAAACGTCCTCGATTATTACTTCTTCGTGAAAAACTGCAATAGTCTCTCCACTGCTTCAAAGGAAGTTCAACTGTTGAGCTGTTGCACTGAGTCAGTTTTAGTGCTGAACGATGGAACTCAGGCTAATATTGTATATTTCAATTATGTCAAGGCATTTAATACTATCGGTCATGAAAAACTTTGATCTGCTACTATATAGTGGGAGAGCTTCTAAATTGGATTCGTTGTTTTCTGAGTGGTCGAAATTTTTGAATTAAACTTAGTGATTCTATTTCCCAAAAATATGATTGCCATAGCGTATTGGATTCATATTATTCCTAGTATATGTAAATGATGTTATTCATAGTTTAATTAATATCTGTGAGTCTTTACTGATAAATTGAAGATCCATAGATCAATTAGTAATTCGTTTAAGATTTTCGAGAGTTTTAATGTGATCTCGATCGTCTCATTCAATGATATCACCAGTCAACATCACGCTAACAGATGAGGAGAAACAATCGCATAGAAATAGACAGATATGCCCTCACAATGATGCATTAAAGCCATTGCATTTAGTTTCAAAAAAAAAAGATGTCAATATTATTGAAGTATGATCTTGAGAAGTTGCGTTGAACTTAAGACTTATACGTTGAAGATCATACAACTACAACTAAAATTGCTCAAATTGTACATCGAACATATCAACGTTGTTATAGCACGGGCATATCCTCATTGATTAGCGTATATCTCGAGTTCCAAAGCGTGAAGCATTTCAAAAAAGAGAAAAAAAAAAGGAATTAGGAACTGAAACAAGGATTCCATAAAACATCGAAATTGTAAGCGTTACGAGAGCAGAAACTGAATAACATACAATCCTATAACGTAAACTGCAAAATGAAAAGATCTAGACCTGTTTTATTACAAATGATACAAGACATTATTGTTAGGAATATAGCTGAAGAAACTCTTCGAGTGCTATCTCAAAAATGCATAGAAAGCATTGGCAACAGAATATCTGTAGATAAGCCTTGTAACTAACCTTAGCTACCAGAACTCGAATCAAATTGAGCAATTCCATATTCTTGATGAAATGTCATATAATCGTGTTCAAACAATCATAGTCGATATCCGATAATTCATTTCAGCAATTTTATTGCAAACTCTTGCGTGTAAATTACGCCAAAATGTTCGAAAAAAAAAAATCATCTGTCCAATAGAACAAAATTATTTCAGATTTTAGAATTTTAGATAATATTCAGGGGATTTTAGAAAATATTCAAATTTGCAGTTATTCTATGTGTATAAAAAATTAACATAAAATGAAAACGGCGTAATCTTTCATAATTTTTTTCGGTCGTCCATTTCTGTCGAAGAAGCATTAATGCTAACGCACATGCTAACCTTAGACCTAGTTCTGTGGGGTACATGACCACATTCCTCGAGTGGTGGAAATCCTTCGCAGAGATTGCTGCGCAATCACGGTAGCAGAAGTTCATCGTGGTAACTCGAGCTGGCACACATTGACGAAGCAACTAAAACAATGCTTTGACTGGCAGTCAAGCCAGAGCGACCCGTGTCGAAGCCTAATATTATACAACTGATAAACCACCTCTCCAGCCGTATACGCGATCAGTTCTGCAGCATAACGTTCAAAGACAAACAGGAACGATCTTGAGAACTGGCATTCCACTGCGGCAAAAAAGGACATCGTTGCAAGACATGATGACGGACAAGCAACATTCCGAGTTGCTTGCGAAACGCAACTGCTTGCCGGCGGATAGCCAATCACTTGACTACTGAACCACGAACGCCCTTCGATCGCTTCCTCGCTGCATCCGCAGGACAGGGAGTCTGTTCATTGCATCAGAAGAAAAATTATTTACAAACAGTTCTTCACTACCAGGAAATCGAATCGCTGGTTGGCATGGACGCAAACGATCGGAACACCTCGCTTTGGCAAGTATCTGGAAAACCCAGTCCATGCTGCATGCGAGCATTCTCAAGCTGAACCACCAACGCTGTTTTTAGCCTCTTGACTAACTCTCGAGGACATGATAATAAGTTCGTCACCTAAAGACAGAAAATAACACCGCTGTTCCAGCCACCTTACTATGTATTCCGCTAATGCACGAAATTGCGAAAAACGTGCGTCATGCGTTGGCCGGGAATCGAACCCGGGCCGCCCGCGTGGCAGGCGAGCATTCTACCACTGAACCACCAACGCCCCATATTCAGACCAATTGCCTTTATGTTTTCACCCTCTCAAAACAATACTTGCTTGAAAAGGGGTGATTTCTACCACTGTACCACAGGTGTCACCGGTAGTCCCTTGCGATACTTTGCACAGCGTCTACCAACTTTTTGACAAAACAGAGCATGGAACATGGCATCTATGAATATGCACAGATGTTAATGGTTTGGAAGACAGCGGTGTGCTATGAGAGCGTAAAGACATATACGCATAGCTGTTTTCACGTCTTATTGAAATTTACTAACATTGGACGGGTTCTCTGCTGCATGATGGTCGATAGTGTTTGCATTGTGAATCGGCCGTCGTTTTAATTCATAAACTATTGCAGTTCATGTTTGCTCCATTCGCAGATGAAAATAACGATTCAGATAGGAGACTAGTCATAGGGAGTTGAAGATTTCCACAGCACATCTGTGCACAGTGCATTTTCCTTACAACTTACTTCTTATAATGCGTTGTTGAGGAATATTTGATATTTTTTTGGGTGGCATTTTATCGTGTTAGTTGCTGAATTTCGTTGGGCATACGTCAACATTATGCAGCTTACCCCGCATATGAACCACTTTAATAACGAAGGTAGATGCAAGCGCATATGGCGATTAGCTCAGCTTATCCTACTGTAAAGAATCCGATTCAAAAGATGAGCTCGGGGATGTTTAGTGTTCTAATCCGATGCTGCAATGAAATAAGTGGGTAGTTCCAGTTTTTCACTCAATTGAGACAGACCTGAGTTTAAATTATAACGAGTCGGGCATTGAAAGGAATTAACTGTGGAATTGCACATCACACATGCTACGCAGTACTTTTCCTTGAGCGTTGATTCCTGAATATGCTCTTATTGTCTGCATGACATATACGTATGTGTTGTAAGGTATGAATAGTGATTATTGCAAGACCGGAAACATCGTGAAGACCATATGGAGTGACGTTGGGCCTGGAATCGATGCGTGCAACGTTTCGCTGATGCTGGTGTTGTGGAGAACGAGAGAGAGAGAGAGTCGCGCGCAGGCAGCCTTCGTGCGTGTTCATGGATTTTCTATCCTCGTATTTCCAGTTTTGCTTCTTTGCTTCCTCATTCATTCATGATTTTCCCGACTTCAGTTCGAAATTACCCACGATGGTTTTGATTGTTTATGCAACACTATTATTTATTCTCTTATATTACACTAAAATTGTCTCAAAGAGAAAGAGAACGGAAGGGAGAGGAAGAGAGAGGAGATGTCAGATGTCAGGATATTAGGACAATATCGTGAGTCATTAGTTAACGACCATTTATAAGGGGCAGCGTCTAGCAAAAAAAAAAAAAAACAACTTAAACGTGAATGAGCGCCAACAATATTTCATCAATTTTTTTTTATTATGTCTAAATATTTATTTATATTTATAACTACTCATTTATTCGTTTATTTATTCATATATTCATCCATATATTTGTTTTTTTCGTTTTTCTTTTTTTTATATATGGTCATGAAAAAACCAATTTTCTTTTTAGAGAAAAAATTAATCTATTGAGGTTCATAAGTATAAGATGTATATAAAATATGGCCCTATTGCGCTGATTTCAATAAGTGATAATAGAAGAAAAGCCTTGAAAGTATATGCTTATCGATTTTTGTCGCTATTATTGATGTCGTGTTTATGGCAAATTTAGGCGACGGCTATGAAAAAAAGCGCAACAACGCAGCAGCTATTCGAACTATCGCCTTTGAGTGCGATGTCGTTGAGCAGTTACTGGACGGCTTTTATCCGAAACACTTCCGGAAATTTTCTGAAACTTTTTTTTTATTATTGCAGTATGATTTTTATGACCACATTTACTTCATTTCAAAAAGTCCCTCATGACAGCGTTCAATCTTAATGGATTTTTACATTTGTACATATATTTCTCTCCTGTTAATCTTGTGCTTTCAAATGTCGGAAAAAAAGCTTTTTTTCTTCCTTCCGATGGAGACCGTCTAAACAGTCATAGAACGACGAACCTTCATGAAAATAAAGGATCTCTGAGGCTGTCGCCGAACAGATTGACAAGTAGCACAGAGTTGGTTTTTGTTGACTGTTTTATTGCACTCATTAGAGGGAAGCATATATATATATATATATATATATATATATATATATATATATATATATATATATATATATATATATATATATATATATATATATATATATATATATATATATATATATATATATATATATATATATATATATATATATATATATATATATATATATATATATATATATATATATATATATATATATACGATTTTTCTTAAACAGTGCTTAATTTTGTGGAAGTATTGTCTTCAGTCGACCACCTGGACACATCTTGACGTTGCTGCCTTAATTTTGTGCTGAAAAAAAATAGTTTTTTATGCATTCGAACGACTTCAAAGAATCTCCATCGTAAAAGCAATTGAGTGTATCATCATCGGTTGTCACTCGCGATGTAAACAAACGCGTTCTCATCTTTGATCGTATAATCACGTGAGAATAATGCAGTGTTCGTAACTGTCACAATATTTGCCGTATTTTCATCATAGTGTAGCGCTCATCATTGCTTTTATCCCCATTCTTTTTTTACTTAGGAATACTTCTAAGTTATTATAGTATGGTAAATATGTCCACTCAATTCGTGAATGTATATGTTATCTTTTCGTTTAACATAAAATCAATCAAAATAGGGATAAGAAGTGGTTCGTAATAGATTTGCCAATAGAAAGCGCATTTTTAATAAGATTTCTTCATTGATCACCAAATTAATCATTCGACTAACAAACAAATTTGCATATTTATTTCGATACTGTTGTGATATATTGCTCATTGTGATACAAAATTTACATATCGACATATTTATGACACAAACCAATCGAATGATGAATTAACTTAACGACTGTAGGGAATGGTAGACGTCCCATTGATTTACACAAAAAATTACACGCACATTTACACAAAATTTAAACACAAACCTATCGAATAATTAACACTCAATAGACGACGTCCTATTGACGCTAATTTCTTGAAGTATCTTTTATCTGTGTGCACTTGATGCAACACAATTCGTGTGCCACTCTTGCATGAGTTCAGCATCAATGCTTTTATCTTTTATCGATTGTTTCTTATTTTTTAATTATTCAATTAATAAATAATCAATTAATTCTATTATGTATTTGAAATGTGGCAAATTTATGAAGATAAATCTACAACTGATATTACGAAAATAATCAATTTTGAAATGCCTTTTTTATTGAAAATATTTTTATTAGCA
Organism: Ascaris suum; assembly: GCA_013433145.1. Lineage (NCBI taxonomy): Eukaryota > Metazoa > Nematoda > Chromadorea > Rhabditida > Ascarididae > Ascaris > Ascaris suum. The sequence continues at coordinate 6,973,580 of CM024182.1, read as the reverse complement.
ATTAACCGCATTTTCAACGCCTTTAAAGTATTCGTTACTAATGATACGAATAAATACTAGTAAAAATTCTTTATTAACTATATTTTGTACGTTGATTATTTTTCAAAAATGTGGTACTATTATAATCAAATCTTATAAATTAGAATATTTGCTTCTTATGTAATCAGCAATAAGATGATTGAAAGATCTTTGAGAGGGATCATCGTTTTTTGGTTGTTAGAATGGGTGTGAATGGAACATTGGAAACACCGATAAGACTCGATGGAGTTTTTTGCAAATTCTTTATCAACACGTGAAAGCAATTCTATCGATAAGTCATCTTTCATTGATATTCCATATTATAAAAATAATACTACTTTAAATAATTTTTATAAAACGTTATAAAGCGTAGCTAAGGGTTAATTTCACGCTTAGACGTTTTCATTGATATATATATATATATATATATATATATATATATATATATATATATATATATATATATATATATATATATATATATATATATATATATATATATATATATATATATATATATATATATATATATATATATATATATATATATATATATATATATATATATATATATATATATAGCAGTGAAGCAGTGGAGTATGAGAGTAAACGCGCATAATCCAAAAGAAAAAACGAAGCTCCCATCTTTCTTTGCTTTAGTCTGTGCTTTATTTGATGCGTAGGTCAGCTGTCTCATAGCATATGTTTATACCCTAACCATCGGAACACTGTGCGGAATATTATGTTGCTTGGCAATCTCTAATCTTCAAGTCTAGTATTCATTCTCTCTCGTGAGAGAAGTGCACATTTGAATTTTTTTCCTCGTCGCTCACCGCCACAAATTTCTCAAATGGTGGCTTTTTTCTTGTGCATCTTCTATCGTTTTTATTTCTCTTCGATTTATCGTCGAAGGTTTTCATCCACAAAAAAAAAACTTTCACTGCTTAGATCTTATTCAGCATAGAGTATATTCTCGTCAATACTCTTCGAAAAAAAATGATATATTCTCCACTATATATTATTACGATCCCTATGATCCCTCATTATTCATCATTCACTTATCCGCCGCATCAATAAAATAATTTTATGGTAGAATCAATATTTTTTAATCACTACAAGATTTATATTCTATAGTTTTATTTATAAAGATATTCAAATTGCGCCAACTGAAGATCTCAACTGGTTGTATTGCACACTTATACTGATAGTTTGTCCGTTCTTGAAAATTTCTATATGCAAATTCATTTGTAATTTTTATTATTCATAAGATTAGCGAAAATTGTTGTGAAAATATCTGAAGAGTAAAAAAAAAGAATTGAGGAGGAATTTCTTCATATTCATATTTCTCTAGCAAACAAAACTTCACTCATTTGCAAATAATGAATCATAATTGTAATAAATGATTGAATGAACGCTATTCATAATCAATCATTATCGTTATTTTTCGAATTACTACATCATATCTACTACTGGTAACGATTAATTGTACAATTTTCCTTTGGTAAAATAATCGATAACAATTGAAAATTATTTTCTTTATTCGTAGTTCTTTCTCATAATGTTGTTATATTATCATAAAGCATATGTCTATGTCTATCGTTGCAAAGAAAGAAATAAACTTTCGAAGTTTTTACTTATGAAGTATTAATGAGATATTATTTTAGAGTTATTTATGCGGATATACGAATTCCACGATGATATTTTACACGAAAATATTTCATTTCATTATCGAGAAATTCCCGATAAGTTGATAGATTTATCGATGGAATAGGAAAACAAAAAGAAGATATGCCTTACAAATCTATTACTTTGATATCCTTATTTAAAAAAAAAAAAAAAATTCTTGCAATTTTCTATGGAATGTTGATATTGGTAAATCTTTGCGGCTGGCATTAACGTTATTGAATATTTGAATACTTAACGTTATTATTGAATACAAATTTCCATAGTATATCTCTGAAACGGTCCTCATCACAATTGTCCAACATTAATTAACAGGTTTATCGTAAGGTAGCACAGATTCTTTTAGAATATGCGGGCAGTTTTATGGAAGTGTTATGCATGCAATTATGCATAACATCTCATTGAAAAAAAAAATGCTTCATGAATAAGCGTCATCATCTTTGATCTCTAATTTTATTTTTCCCCTCATATTAAAAAAAACAAATTAAAAGATATGCTTATAGATTTTTTCAAACTTGACTTACAAAATGCAAAAATTTTAGTGGTTATGAATATTTGCATGAATATATAATGAACATCTATAATTTGTCTTAGAAATTCTTGCAAAAAATTCCCTTAGATTTTTTCCTTATACTTCATTATTTTTACTTCATTTCTACACGATTCTTGTTTTCTATTTGTGTTGCTTATTTGTTATGCCCTATTTTATTTTTCATCATTGCCACCCATATTTATCGTTTTTCGCTGATTTAGTGACATTTAAATATGCAAATTGATAAATAATATTTATAATAAATTATATATCTTTTCTGAACCAAAAAAAAAGAACGACGTTTTAATTGAAGTAAGAAGAAGATATATGCTTCTCGAATATACTATATTATTGTTTGATGCGGCGATGATTGTCAATAAAATGCGCTTACCGCATTATCGGCGATAGTCACTATGTCTTTCGGAGTCAATAAGTGCTTTAAGAAAAAAGCTCCCCTTAACTGAGAAAATATGAGCGATATGTTGATGAAGCAATAAAATATGAGTTCTCCACTTTTTTCAGTTTAGACCTATCTTCTCAGTTCATATGCAATGAAATATGAGTAGAAAGAAAAATTCGTTTCGAATCATTTCGAAGTTGATCTGCCGATTTTTTTTCCTTCCGTTCATTTTTTTTTGCGTTATTTTCTACTTTTTTTTTCTTTTGTCGAAATTCACTTAGCATTTAGCATTTTGAAGCTTATATTATTTGATTGTGAATAGTATATATATATATATATATATATATATATATATATATATATATATATATATATATATATATATATATATATATATATATATATATATATAGTTGTTTCTAGTTAAAGAACATCGATTAGTGCGTAAAGAAATGATGTCCAATGCTGATGAAGGAGCGGGGAGGGATGGTGATGGGGGAGGAGGGAGGGCGGGGGGAGGAAGGAGGGGGGGTTTTTCGATCGGAATTGCCAAATTGTTCAGATTTTCTAAGCCATTATTGAGATTTTGAGCTATCATTTGTTCGTTTTTTATTTCGCACTATATTCACTGCAAGAGATTTATTCATCTTTCTATTGCTTTTATCTAAGTTATGTTCTTTAACTGTATTTAATATCTGTGAATGAATTTTGCAGTTGAAGGAAACCTAGTGAGCTAAGTAAAGATAGCCATAATGAGAACAACAGTTGATAACAATATTGATTAAAAACATTGAGAAGGGTAACGACAGTTACACTAAGGACAGTAATCATTGATAATAATAATGATAAAGGCAATCGTGATGACAGTAGTAATAGTAATGGTAATAATACTAATAATACTAATAATACTAATACTGATACTAATACTATACTAAACTACTAATAATAATAATAATAATAATAAACAGCAAAGCCAGTAGTAGTAATAAAAGTGGCAGTGATAATAGTGATAATAGTGGTAACATTGTGATGTTTTTTGCTCCGTTATATTACGGCAGTCAGCAAAATTGCATACTAATACCCATATAGTAATGCTGCGACTGTATAAATAACTTCACGAGTTCCTCGAATGTGCACACATATTTATGTTGCTTGCTTTACAAGCAGAGCATATATGAGCAATGGTCTTCTCGCTATCATAGGCTAGACATATTTTGCCCGAAGCAATGTGCATCGTTCGAGTGATAGCTGAGCTAATGGAGAGGGCGATAATGTGGTAGGATGGATGAAGGCGTCAACAACATCGACAGCGTGCAGCATATCAGCCCCGAGCATTATGTTCACCAATCGCCTCGGTGTGACTACGTTACTGCCTTGATCATCGAAATGTAGCCCTCGTTCCGCTATGAATATCGATTATCTATTATCGTAACTACAAGCTTAATACTTCGACGATTAACCTGCGTTAACATGATTGTGCTTTATGCGGAAAATGGCACTTATTTTAGAGGTAATTGACGAGTAGTTTCTACGAAAAGTTTTTGCTGTTTGTGTCGTAATAAAGCATTTCGCTTTCAATATTCCTGACTGCCGTTAGCATCTCTATTCTCTTTTTGGAACAAATGAGGATAGTATAATCGGCTGCTTCTTTCTATCTCATTCTTGGTCCAGTAAAGGTCTGCTGTCTCTGCAGACGTCTATCTACTGGTCGACTTTTAAGGTTATTTGGTCCAGTAAAGGTCTGCTCTCTACGACTTTAAGCTCATCATAACGTTATTCGCCAAGTACCTCAAGCTGGAATAACGATTTTTCCCCTTCTGAGCTCAATACCATTCTTCAATGTTTAAAATAACGGAGTATCGAAGCCAAGAGCTGTTTTCGTCGAAAAGAGCACGCCTGTGATTGTGTTCTTATTGCTTTCACTGTGTGCTGCTGTCAATACGCTCAAAGTAATCTTGTTCCACTGACAGCTAAATCACCAAGGCATATTCCTTCCGGCAACACCTCTTCCAACAGCACCCTTCTACCGACGTTTTCTTTCCTGGTCCCTTCCGACCCCTTGCGACCAACATTCTCTTCCGAAAGTACCATCCTTACTCCTTCTGACAATATTTTCCTCAGTTCTTTCTAGAGAACAACATCTTCTGACTACATCCAGTTTGATCCTTCAGAAACAACACTTCTCAGCTTGTAATCATTATGCCGAAGAAGAAACTATTCATGCGCGCCTTCCGTCAGGCCTCCCCATCGGCCCGCGAGAGATCATTTGAGTCGGGCGAATACGACTACAGTGACGAGGAAGAAGATTCTATAGGAGAAATTAGTGAAGCAGCGCTCAGACAAATGACCAATTCAAGTAGTGATTTCAGTCTCTTTATCAGTTGAGGTTCTAATATGTGGGTTATTTTAATTATTAGTCAATTACATTAAGTGGCACCATTTAATGAGTACTATGAGAGTTCTTTTGGCATTCAAAGATAATGCAACCGATTCGGTATTCTCTAACGAGCTTCGTATGTTGCTTTTTTTCTATATATATATATATATATATATATATATATATATATATATATATATATATATATATATATATATATATATATATATATATATATATATATATATATATATATATATATATATAACAGTAGTGCGCATGGTATTTGAAGCATATAAAAAAAAGTATGTTCTGCGAGTAATTCATTCAAATATCGAATTTCATTACTTTTATAGAAAATGCAAGCTGTCATGTTGTTTTACAAGCTAACATGAATTATTGAAATAAATGACATTAATCTCTAAATCTTTATATGACTTCTGCATTTAATCGTTAATTTATAATGGCCAAATTTCACTATATTACTTCTATTGCAGTCGAGTTTTAATTGAAAATTGTAAGTATATATCATCCGCTTCAATTAAAATGAAATTATTTCGACAGTTGTTTCATCAAATTTTGGTACGCAAAGTCTGTTTCCTATCCTCGAAAATTACATTCATTGTTTTGAAGATATTTTCGGAAGTAATTGGAACGTAATGAATTGAAATGTGGACAGGTTTACTTAAGACATTGATTTCGCATAATTTAACATTTGCTTTTAAAACATTCCTAGCGTCATGATATGACAGTATTTGCGGTACCATAATAAATTATCATTTTGTGGAATTTAAAAATTAGTGGTTTTTCTGGTATTATCAGGTAATTCTTTTCGTAGTGACATAATTCATCATCGCTTCATGATATCTACGTTAGTGCAGTATTTATGACGTCGTAGTATATCATCACATTATGGTATTATCACTTTATAGCATTCATGATGTGGTATAGATACCCAATTTTCTTATTACCACTTTCATAGCTATAGGTTCGATGAGTATACTACCTCTAAAAGCTAAAAATATTATAGCTTTATAGCATTTTTTTTTCAAATCGTATAAAATTTCACCTTACATCAACTATAATAAATCGAAATGAACACATCAACGTTTACGTCATAGATTCTCGTTTACACTCTATAGATTTTTTTTTTATTGATTTGTGCTCACTGAGATCATATAGCTTTTGGCCGTTTTATATTCGATGAGATTTTTCGCAGTGGAAAACTCTCACAATTCGACATCGTCAAATATTGAAAAGCTTGCAGAATTATTCATCAGCTATCTTATATTTCATATTTTCTTTTCCGTTTCATTTTCCACTTTCAAATAATTTCTAAATTTTACATCTCTACAAGTAGAAATTTTTATAATTATATTTATACGCTAAAAAAATATCATATAGTTGATAAAAATTTTCACACAGCTCAATGATAGGAAATGAATTTTTTTTAAAGAAAGTGAATATTAATTAAACGTTATAATCGTTTCTTTCGAAAAGCAGTTGGATAGATTTTTATTGACTTTGGTGAGGAAATTACTTTACCTTTATGCTATTAAGAATGCCATTAATTTTATTGCTATTCAGTTATGTGCACAGTCTTGTTGATTCACATTTACTTTATCCAAGGCACTGTTAGGGAATGCCTTTATGAATAGAGCGACATCGATTTGAAACTTTCCGACCATATTTATGCATTAGTATATATATATATATATATATATATATATATATATATATATATATATATATATATATATATATATATATATATATATATATATATATATATATATATATATATATATATATATATATAAAATTTTATTAAATACTGTTGGAAGAAAAAATTTTTTAATTTTTTTTCTTCATTTGCGAAAACTTTTTGCTTCATCGAAACATTTTCTTGTTTTAGTTTTCTCTATTCTATGTTTTTTTTCTCCAGTCTGATATCGTTGATTTGCTTGAATTCATTGATTTCTTTGATTTAGTATTACTTTTGGAAATTTCAAGCACTATAATGAGCATTTGACGACGTCGATAATAGCGCTTACTGGTTAAGGGCGCTAGTTCACTAGTGATGAGGGCGTCGTGCTCGGATTTTACATCAAACAGAATTATTTTCAATTTTCGTCACTTAAGGATGATATGGTAATAACTAGTGATATTAGCTGATGTAATTAATATTCAGTTGAGCGGCTCACTGAGTTGGCTCGTCGTGAATCGTTCTCGTCGATTCGCAGTGGAAAAGTTCGACAACAATTCGCAACTGCTCTCAATAATCTACAAGACGAAGTATTCGCTAATATCGAGCATAATTTTTGTTAGTTCTATTCAAATATTTGCATATAAATAATAGAAATTTCTAGTGTATTCCTAATACTTTAAATGCAAATAATCTATCTTTAATGTGAGACTGTTAAATAATGAGACAGTGATAAAACATAAAAAATTCTACTAGTAATGGAATAATTTACCAGTGATATAGTTCATCTCGAACATTGACCAAAGGGACAGTTTAGATCTACTAGTTCTAGTGATACATTTCGAATAACTAAAGTCCATAAAGATCGTAATAGGCTCTACTAATAACGGAACAATTTACTAGTAATATGAAACTGTCAGAAATGGAACAACAACAGGCCATGATCAAGATTGTTGCAAGCTTTTTTTTAGTAATGGAAAAGTTTGCTAGTGATATGGTCCATCCTCAACTGCATCCTCTTAGGAGGGCTCTTATATGATTTATCTGGCTCAGTTATATTTGCCACTTTGAAATACGATATGAGGAGCTAAGGAATAAAAACCCTCTCATCAAATATTTTTGGCAGCTGATGAATTCAGTGTGAATGATTTCCTTACTTCCAATAAAAACCGTTTACTTTTTACTTACTGAACAATTTTTAATATACCAATAGGAAAGCAGATTTCGATAACGTAGAATGATGGTAATTTTTAAATGGTGGAATCGTTGTACGCGCGGTGAGATTTTTTATTTATGCTAGATATGAGTTAACCACCGAAGTAGTAGCAAATTTCAGGCCAAAGTGACCAAAGCGTATTGATACGAAATCAGCCGACCGATTTTTGCAAAACTACAACAACTGTGCAATATCGTAGTATCGCTCCGATTACAATGGAATCGAACATTAGACAATCGATCGGTGAACGAGAGACAGAGCAATCACATGCAGATTTCTCGTATGAGGTGATTGCATCAATTCTTTATTCGAAATTAGGAATTCTAATGATTTTGTTACTTCGTTAGTGCTTCTAAAATCCTTTAGAAAAAGTTGATATCTTATGACTTCTCAGCACTAACAATTTCTTTGATTACGATTATGGTAATACGTGAAGGGAGTTTAATTTAGCCTTAGAGGAATCATGTTTCGCAAATTAATGCATCTTCTTTTTAGTATTTTTTGCTTCATCTTGACTTACCTTGATTGGGTAAGTCGAGATAAGTCGTCAATTTGCTCCTTTACTTTGATTGGATCAGAACTTGACTAGGTCTAATGAAAGCGAAAACAGAGCATCAAATTGCTCTTATTTGATGCTGATCTCTTACTTCGGGAACGCCGCATATTATTGACCTAATTCCATAGTCAAAGAGACGAGATATTATGCACCATCTAGATGATACAGATATTTAAAACACACTTACTTATTTAGCCGTGATAAATATACGCTTTACAATGAAATTAGTTCCGCTTAAATTCATTAGAAAGCGACTTTTCTTCACACAGACTAATCCTGGTATATTTACTCATTAGATTTAACATAAAAGTAAGTAAAATTGTAGTATGCAATTCTTGATTAGAGCATTTAGAGAAAAATTATTCAATAATTTTAGGAGAATATAATAGATTTGGATTCTCCAACAGAACGAATATCGACTGTTATACAAAATCAGCCAATTCAAGCGTCCGCATCGAATATTTCTAGAAGTCATTTAATTGTCGGAAGTGCTTCTTCACATGATTCCGAGGATAGTAATGGCTTTGTTAAAGTTGAACATCCGGCCGCTGACTTACTTGGCGAGTAAGTTGTGCTTATCAATTTATTAACTTAGCTAACGATTCATACTAAGAAATGCTAATATTTTTGCCTTCTTAGCTATAGCAATGTTGATAAAATCAAAAGGGATTCTCGAAGAATTTTTTTATTGTAAGCCGATTTAAACTCCAATATTCACATATTTGTTTCTGTATTCAATTTTCTTACTCTTATTCTCAGTTTATCTTGAAAATTTTCAAATATTTATTGTCGTATTTAATTATTTCATTATCAGAAAGTATATAATTTCAGAGCAGTAAGCAATGTATCTAATAGAGGTTGACTTATTTGCATTATTTGATTATCCTGATTCTTGAATTGCAGTTTCGAGCATCCATATGGCGATGTTCCACTTGTACCGGAGAGGATTCCACATGACTTTTTAAGAGGAGAGGATATAACCCCGAGTGACGAGGTAAGCTGTATTATTTTATAATGTCATACGTGTAATTCACTTATTTTACTATACTGTTCTGTCTCATGTAAGTGTTATAAACGTACCGTTGATTGTCGATTCGGTCTCTGGAGTTGATTCATTGCGTGAGGTCTGCCCTCATTTGCAACTAACTTTGAAGCTAATATTTGCAATAATCGAGATTATTGACATAAATATGATGATGAAATGGACAAGCTGGGAGTCGTCTGATTGATAAACTGATAGGATTCTAACTGAGTGTTTTACCTATAAATGATAAAATGATAACAACGCATAATCTAGTGAAAAACCTCGATGAACAAATGATCTAAGATGAGTGAATAAACGATGACCTAGAAAAAACACCTATCATGCAGATATGCTAAAGCACAATATTTTCATTAGTAGTTGATTTCACTTCATAATAAAAAAAAAGTTTAAATTTTAAGATAAGAGGAAATGAACATCAAGGTTAGAGATTTTTTTTTTTTGTTACTGAAAATATTGTTTGATTTTTCGACTTTATGCGATTAAATTTCCACATTGAATTTTATTTCATTTACTTTATCGAATCTTTTATAAATTTTTACTTTCTTTATTTATTATTTATCAATTTTGAGAGTTGTCTTAATAAAATTACTTTCACTTAATAAATATTTCTATTTTATGAAGTAATTTTTACTCTTTACCTCAAAAACTATCGAAAATCTTCATAAAGTATTCGTTGTTAATATTTCCCTTTAAATATGAAAATTAATAAACGGAAAAATTGATATTAATATAAATGTTTCTTCATAGATCAACATTTAAAATTTGCATAACTAGGAGCATTGTTGAATATAGACGATTGCTTTTTTTTGTTTCTTGATATGCTTTCATTAAAAGTACTTGATTGTTCTGCTCTGTCGGTTGTTATATTTTTCAAAAAAAAAAAAGATTTATCCTAGAATTCTTACCTGTCATACCTGTTCATTTTGCTTGCATCTAATAATTAAGTGTATTTAAAGGTGGCTTTCAATCACATGATTGCGTTATAAGTACATGGATAATACTGTGATATGATTAGAATAATATAAGTGCTACGATAAAATTAAACATGTGGTACTATTGAAATCCAACGTACATCTATTCGTCCGTCTGGTTTTTTAATCAATTTCAATCGATAATCAGTAAATGCACATTTGCATATTTAGCTAAATTTATTATCGAGAGAGATATATGTTAATGTCTAATTGATTTCTCTGTAGCAATTTCAGCCTAAATTCTGAATAATTTAATTTTATGCATCATTGCATATATAAGATCTCAATTTAACTACCTATTTAGCGTTTCTGAAGCATTAACGAAATAAATCAAGTGTTGAAGTTAGCAAAAAAAAATGTACTCTTCATTTATCGCATAATAAAAGAAAAATCCTTCTTTAAAAAATTTCTTGAATAAATTTAATAAATTTACATTTTTTGAAGAATTTTTCACGAGAAAATAAAGGTTTTTTTTGGCTTGAATAATATTAAATAATTTCAAGAATTAAAAAAATTTTTTGAAAAAAAAACCGAAATATTTTTGCAGAATTTATTCATTAATTAAATTCCGTCAACAATCGATTTACTTCGGTATATATATTTTTTTCTTTTACTGGAAATTATCGATTGCGCATACAATTTAGTGCCATTCGATTAGCTAGAAAATAATATTGACTTCAGAAGTTGCGCATCGAAGACGCTACGAAAAAAAATCCGCAATAAATATCCAGTGGGATAGCTGTGCTCTTTTTTTTTTTTTTTTTTTGGCTTAGCTAACATTCAAACAAAGCAATTGCCCAATATGAGAAAAAAAAAACGAAAAATATTCGCATTTCGTCTCATTTTTCAATTCGTAATTTTTCACTTTCGAATTCAACCACTATGTTATATTTTCTTTATTTGATCGTATTTATCAATATATTCATTAATTTCACCATTTGCCCACTAATATGCAAATTCCTCATTATATTTTTTAAAACATTAATCGGCCTACGGTCTTTTTTTCGTGTCCTTATAATTAAACGGTCAGCGAGCACCTGGTCATTGGTCATCTATGGTCAACAGCTGAACATCTAACAATTCCTTCGAATATATAACATTTTAATTTGAATATTGATGACTAGTTGAGTGGAATTTGTATGATTATCTACTATAAAGTTATAGATCTCATTTGATCTATCTTCCTTATTGTATTTCTGATTATTGACTCTAATTTTACTCATATAAATTCTACTGACTTAATAAGTAAAATTTTTCTTATATGGGCGCAAATGTCACGAGTAATAGAAATTTATTGAGCATCCACGCCATAAGCAAGGATATGTTTAGAAGGGCGCATGCATTGGGCGCGCATGATGCTCGGCAACTTTTTTCATCTTGTTGAAATATAGACAACTATGGGCCTTCTTCCTTCTGTATTTCTCCTCCGTCTCCCTTCTATCTTTCACCCACCAGACGAATAGGTCAATCCATAAGCATGGCTTTGCTCTCTCCCCCCCCCCCCCCCCCCGCCACCTGTTTCATTGGGAAACAGTCGGAAACGCATCCTTATCGTTGCTTGTACGAGGTAGTTCCAACCAAATTTATAATTAAATAAACGGAATTTCTCAGCGTTTTGTTCCGTATTCACTCAATGCGCAAAAAACTCTTCAGAGATCTCGCAACGATCCAACTCAAATATGTTTGAGTATTATAGACTGTAAAAGCTGAAGGTTTTATGTTGAAAGGGATTGGAAGCGGGAATGAAACGAAGAGGAACGGAAGGAGGAAAAAAAAAAGAACGATAAGAGCGGAACGATCCATTCTTTGATAACAAGCTTTGAATATTTTCGCATAACCATAGAGGTGGATTAGCGATAAATGATTTTTAAACAGACATACGTGAAACGTCAATATTATGAGAAATATTTAATTTGCTGTGTAAATTCTTTTAAGCTATTTCATTTTGATTTATTTTTTTTTTTTGTTTATTATTTCATATTTATTATTTGAATATTTTTATATAAATACTTTTATACAACATTATTATTATTATTATAAATTTTAAATATTATATAAAAAAAAAACAATTTTAATATTTTCAACAAAATTTCTACTTAAATACTTCTTATCTCCTTTTTGTTGATTATTTCCTTATTCATTGAGAATTAGGTCGAATATTTTAGTCGATATCATTGCTGTAGAAAAAAAAAATGGAAGAAACGGGAAGAGATATTCAGCTTCCGTCAATCGATGTGATGATTCATCTGAGGCTGTTGTTGCTTCACATGGATTTTTCTATTGTCAAATTAACTAATCGAATGCGTGACGTTAAATTACGTCGGCAATTTTCAAGAATGGGAATATTGCCAATTTTTTTTTCACTAAATGGCAACTATAATTTGCGCTTTTTCTTCCCCGATTTTTCTTTCTCACCAACGATAGGACACATTTATTTCAGCTATTCGAAAGACTAAAGTTAATATCTACAACCAAAAATATAAGCAAAGTTGAAAATAAGGACGTATGCTGATGTATCACTCATTTTTGAAAGTCCATATCTCAGACTGCAAAAAGTTGGCGACAAGCAGTGTGATCCAGAAAGGATATCGTTGCTTCCAGTCGATAACAATTACAGATACCATTCAATACTTTCATGTGTCACGTTTATGAAATTCCCAGTAGCGCAAATACATTAAAAACTACCATTTGCCTACCATCGAAAGCCTCTATGAAGAATACCTGAGGTAATTGGTGAAGACGGCGGTGAGTCGGATGAGTGACTTGTGTAATTTAGATTTTTTTTGAGGGGGGGGGGGGGGGGACATCTTCTGTTGTCTTTCTGAAGGTTCCGCAAGTAATGACGTTAGATAAAATAGTAAATGGCGCATTTACCTATAAGTAAGAGAATATTTATCGCTTAAAGTACTGAAGCAATATGTATGCCCTATATTGCAATCAATATTCGTTGTGGGATACAGTAAAAACGCACATAAAGTCATACAATAATTGCAAAAGATCATTCATTACTTCATTGAACTACAAGTAAACGATTTGCCTTATATGGCTATTAGCATATTTGCTTATGATTTCATGTGCAACAAGCGTAACGAATTGATTTCTATTCAATTTCAAATTTGGCGGCGTGGGGGGGGGGGGGGTGGGGGGGGGTGGGGGAGAGGGATTGAGGGAGGCGATTCGACCTTCATGATAACGTCTATTATACGCAATTATTTATTTCACTTCAATTATCAACATAAACGATGATGTTTCATTTCCTTTAGAAATTTTCAACATGCGGATGAATTTTTCTTTATGGAAAGTAATTGTTTTATGTAAGTAATCATTTGACTATAATATTTCTCATCTATAAATACTTTCAAAAAATTTTTCAACAATAGAGAAATTTCGTAATATTCCAACCTTTCAAGTTTGTTTTCATCAAGAGTTCCTTTTTTTGTTGGAAGTAATACGAGCATTTTACGTTTTGAAATTCGAATAGAATATTTCCGATTTTTTTTTTGCTCAACATTCTCGAAACTTTCTAGGAAATTATTCACCAATAGAAATTAATACCTAATAAGTCCAACAATTTTTTCATATAAGTATTCTATTATTTCTATTATTTTATTATTTATGGATTAATAATTAATTCATTCGTGAAAATAAATATCAATATAATATTTTCTAGTTTATATGGTGGAAAATTTTTTAAATTATTTTTTATTAATTTTTTTTTTTTTTTTTGATTATTACAGTTTATCCAATAAATAATGAATAATTCACGTTATTATTTGATAATATTTAATAATAAATGAATATAATTCACTATTGTATTCTTAATCACGATAAATTCTCTATGTTCCTCATCTGAGAAAATCGTTCTCGTTTTTATTATTTTTCTTCGAGTACCATGATCCTTGTTTTACTCACTCAAGTCAAAGTTGGCTAGAGCAACATCTTTGAAAGAGTGATGTGTTTGGAATTGTTCATATATTCGACTAGTCTTCTTTACCTGTCTCCTACCTTTCCCTGGCGGGGAAAGGTAGGATATTAGCGCATTTCGTTCAATTCTTTATTGTTCTTGATGGATATCACAACAATTTAGAAAACAATATTGAGGAGGTAACAAGCATTATGCCGTAGGCTATCGACGTCTTTGCAGTAACGCATAACAATAATGGGCCAACTTGTAGGTAGATTCTGAGATTCCTCGATTATCATTTTTCTCTTCACAAAGTGGCAAATTGCTAGTGCAAGCTTTAGAAAGCATTTTTTTTTTTTTGAACGAAAAAGCACTAAAGACATCATGGCTCCATTTTCTGCGCAGCTGTGATGAACGGATAGCGCGAATTCTTTTCTTAACGCTAACCATACCAATAAATGTGTTATCAATATTTGTGCAAATAACAGTTGTATAATACTCTTTGCATTTTCATTCCTCTATTTTCTCCCGTTTTATCGATCCTATGAAAAGATTAGCTAATTCTATAGACTAATATTTTGAGAAACCTCATATTTTTGAGAAAATCCCCTTGATTTTTTAAATTAAACACTCTCCTATTTTATCTTATTTTTTCTTATATCTAAACTTATTCCTTCTTCAGCAATAGGGGAAAAAACTCATTTTTCCTCTTTAGCATATTTTCAACGATTTATTACAAATCTTGATTTATTATATGAAGAGAAAAATGCTTAAAATGCGCTTCGAAATTTCATTGAAAAAAAATTTTTTTCCTCTATTTTAAATGATTTTTCTTGAAATATGTGAATTTTTATGAATTTTTTTCCCTCATATTTTATTCTATGGGCCAAATTATCGAGAATTTCTTCATTTTTAAGTGATACCATTCATTTAAGTGATCTTTATCCCTTCAATTTTCTACTTTAGAAAAAAAAAATTCTTTTAAATTTATTCTAATATCGAGTTTATAGTCGTTTTCAACTCTAATTAGTATTCATTAATATTGAATATCATTGCAATCTTATTATATATGCTAAAAGATAAGATTTTAGCACATAGTCATATTTGAGATTTGCAAGGATAGCTTTTTTGAGGCAAATAGAAAAAAAAAACAATCCTTGACGATTCATCGTTATTGCACTAAAAATTTGAGACGACGAAAATATTTTCAAGTATTCATTCATGCAAATCACAAAATGTTATAATCTTCAAAAAAAAAAATGGCATTTTTTTTTTCTTCTCTCTCAATACATAATTGAACATCTAAAGAGAAAGGGATGGCAGAATTTTTTTTTTTCCATCTTCACTCATTTCGAGAAAATCTTCTAAAAATTTCATTATGCAAATATCATTTTACAAAATAGATTGAAATATTACTTTTTCAAATGAGTTGCTTAATTTTTTCTTTTTTTTTCTTTTTTTTTAAAGATGGACTTATGAAGGTATAAATAGATCGGAGAAGGAGGATTTTTTTTTTTTTAAAGCAAATGAATAAAGTATTCAAAGAGATGCATTATATGAATATGCTATCATGACTCATTTATTTTCCCCGTTTAGCGAGCATGAAACACACCAAAGAAATACGCGTTGCACTCGGCTAACAGTGTTTAGCTCAATGTAATACGCTATCAAACGTTGATTTGCTTCAGAGAAACTTTTAGGCTAAAATCGAACGTTATCTATTCTATTGCTCATCAATATTTTAATTATTCATGAGACTTAAGGCCAATGTCATGTATTTTGCCTACTTGGTAGAAACTAATAGCATTCAGTATTTTAATTGATATTTTAGGTTCGTTGTATTCAATAGACTCGAATTCTACAACGTCTATATCTTTCTTTGCGTTAATATATCCTTTATATTCATCAAATATTCCACAAGCTATTGAAAGAAATTTTTGGATTAATAATATATTTAGTAAAAAAAAAACAAAAATATGAAAAAATTTAGTAAAATTTTTGAAAGACAAAATTAAAATATTTCAAAGAAAATTCTAAATTGTTTTGATTGAAGCAAAAAAAGAAAAATGATATCACAATGAATAGTAGAGAAACTTTTTTTTTTTGCAAATTCTTCAAAAAATTTGAATAAATCATTTTTTAGCTTATGCAAATATTGCGATAAGATTTAAATACGGAATATTTGTTAATAATTAATTATTACTACTAATATTACTATTAAGTTTACTTTATTTAATTTCAACGAATATAATCTCTTCGGCTGTTAATTGACGTTTTATAATGCGAAGCATTCGTAAATTATTCGGCTCTACCCATCATCGAAAAGGGAAATATAATGTGAATAGTACTTCACTCGCCAAAACGCGACTTTCTAAGGTGAGTGCTTTTAATTTCAGGTTGATTAAAGATTGCAATGTCAGTACCATTATCTGTATATTAGCTTCACTGAACACCCCTATCGATGTGGCCAGTTTATCGATAAGATGCTAGAAGCGATGCATCATCTCTCTCCCCAATGCTTTTCTTCTTCCTTACTCCTGCCCCATTTGTTTTCCTCTTGAGAAGTTACTACATTTTACTTCCAACTGTAATACTTGTATTTCCAAGCCAAGACAAACTTTATATGATTTAACGTTTTAGTACATCGTTCTTCATGGCATATGTGTACGTCTATATATGTCCGTGTCTGTCTGTGTTGCATTTTTGTGTATGTAAGTATGGCAAAGAGAATCCGTCATAATGTGTACATAGCATTCATACGTAGTTACTCCTAGCATTTATTTAAGAAAGCATGTTGGAATTAAATTCAAACATACGAAAACTTTATTCGCATTATGGAATGTCGATCGATTGTAATTATTAGCCTCATAGTGCACTATGCGATCAATGAGTTTTTCATCGTCATTTGTTTTTCATGCATCTTTTTTTTTGATTTATTGCTAAGCTGTTTTCTAGTTTTTTATTATCACAGTGATTGATAACAACAATCAATGCATCACACTAGTTGCCACTTTATACACTTTTACAATCCCATTCAATCATTTCAATTATTTTCATAAGTTATTAACAAAAAATAAATAAATATAATATATATATAATATATATATATATATATATATATATATATATATATATATATATATATATATATATATATATATATATAAAATAATGCCTACGTATTTTCATTAATACTATAATTCAAATAATTCTTCTAAGGAAAATTAACTTCCGATGAAATGATAATCGGAATCGCTGCAAATTTTTTCACTCATTTAATTTCTTTTAGTTGTTTTCTGAGCGAATTCAACCAATATGTATTGTGACATAAGAGAAATTGCTGCAATGCACATTACATTCACTAAATTTTGCCATCGGCCACATTGGTTCTAGATTCGAAATTATAGAAATCATATATGGAGATGGCGCCATCCGGATGGACTTATGCAAGATGAGTTTGCAAAAAAAAAAAACGCTCATAAAACGATAGCATCGGAAAGTAGGATGTATAGTTGCAGGATTTGTGTCCTGCAATCGGAGACACGACAAAATTTTTGTACGAACGAGTGGCAGGAGGAATTTTTATTTAACTTGGTGTTACTGATACAAGAGGAGGAGCAGCGAAGGAATAAATACAGACGTACTTTTGTTGGCTACACGAAAAATTTTATGGACTGTATGAGTCTATGGTCAAAATCCTGATATTAGAATTTATGGTATTTCTACGATAAACGGTTTCTTAGTAGGAGTCCTCTTTTCGGCAATTTCTGGTAGGATATGATTGTGGCAGGACCGGGGAGGAGAGGGGTAAGAGGAGTAGGAGTGGGGGAGGGGGGGGGGGGGTCGGTGAAGGCGAAGTGGTAAGCGTCAGCGATTGTCTTAAACTAAACTTCTGTATATATATTTAACAACGTTCTAAGAGCCATATTTCTTCCGCGATCTCTCTCTACGCTTTTTCATCTTTTTGTCTATCTATCTCGAAAAAGGCATCGATCCATTGAAATTTCAAATGTTTCGCCGACCTTATCCAATAGCGGTTTGATTTCAACGTATATAAACTGAAGTTCGCAACAAAATACTCATACAGATTTTAATTGCAGTAATCGTTTAAAATTTAGCTTGCAATACACTCCCATATAATCTCCCATATAAACATAGAACCTTTATCTCAAATTTGTAAACAAAAAAAAAAATTTGCATATATTTTTGCTCTCGTTTTTCGAAATTACTCATAAGTTTTCACATATATTATCTTTTGAGATTTGCCAGCATTAATCACATATATTGACTATTTGCTTTCGTTTATTCTTTTTTGTATATATTAGCAGTATATGAACTTGCTTATATTTAGAAAGCAACTGAAAGCAAAACGAAATCTACAAAAGACGATGGTGTTTCTATAAGATGATAGTACCATAAACACTGATAATTATAGTAATCAGTCTATCATAACACCCCCCATTCATTAACACCTAAATTGACGATTATATAAAAAGCTCTTAAACGGAGTCCTAAGAATTAAAATTTTTCTTTACTGTTTGAGACATTTTAACAGTACGTTAAAAGCAAAACATTTCTTATCATTTAAGACAACTTATCATTACTTATTATTTATCGTCTTTTTATTACTACTTTTAAAGGTATTACTTATTACTAATTAAAATATTACTTATCATTTTCAAAAATAGTAATATATCATTAATTCATTTCAAAATCGTTCTCTTAATCGTTCTCAGTTTTATATTATGCCATGCTATAACTAAATTTGATATTAATATATTGATGAATCTTAACTTTAAGCATTTTTTAAAAAGTCGTTTTTTTTTTGAAAAATTTTCTCCATCAATTTTCTTTTTTCAAATTTTATTAAATCATTGAAATAATTAAAAATTTGTATGATAGAAAAAAGAAAGTTTTATTGATTTATAATGAAAAATTATTGAATTTTAATTTTTTTTTTAGCGGGTTTTTTTTCTTTACTATTCTAATTGTTGCGCATTTCTAATTATCAACGTTCAATAGAGATTTTTTTCGTATTAAACAATTGCTCTCTCTCTCTTTTTTTTTTTAGTGTCTCAAGTAAATCCATTAAAATGAAGGTATACATTTTCGACAAGTTTATTTCATTTCGTTTTCCTATTTAAAAAAAAAAAACCCCCAAAGAGGTTAGAATCTTCCACTTATACTATCTTTATACTCCACCTTTAACCGCTGTATAATTGTTTATGAGATTTTTGAAGGTGAACGATGGTTGGAAAAAAAAAGAAGAAATAAGTGTAAATTAATCACTAATTGCTTGAAGTATAAGTTCTAGATTTGCATTTTCCTCTTATAGGTTTATCCAGTATATGAGTAATTCTTTATGAGACGATTTGAGGCATCGGAAAATGCAACAAAAATTCAATTATATTCTTTTGCACCTTAAAATAACCTATATACGCATTTGTACACTTATCCTTCTAAGTATTTCAATCGAAGAAAATAGTGTTCACTTAAATTGCGCAATTATAACATAAGAAGGGAAATTAATAACGCGAATAAATTTCGATTTTCTATAGTCGATCAATCAATATAGTTTTGAAGTTATAAATCAATAAACCTTAATGTCTTGCTAATATATTTCACTTCAATGATGATGCCTTATTGACGATTGGTTATTAACGAAACCAATCAAGGGTAGAATTGCAATTTTTTAAATTCATACATATATCTGTGGATGGTTTTTTTTTTGTAAATAAATATGCGAAGGATTAAAGTGTTCTGTACTATCTGGAAAAATATACTCGAATGTGGATGTATTGTGGCAGTTGCCAGCTATCTGATAACTTTTTCTAGTGTTTCTCCTATTTTCGAATATTATCTCAGCTATTACCAGCTAACCCCCTTCCCCATTTCATTTTCATATTGAGTCGGGCACGTGAATCAACAAAATTTCAAATGTGCATGCATTTTTCGTCATTTCGCAATAGCGATATTTGTGAAGCGAGGAGCATCGACTGCATTCAGCGGACGGAATCTGTTGGTGCGTGTTCGTGTGCAACGTCGAGATGACGGCTGTCAGCAATTCCGAAAAAAAAGTGGCACTGCGTTCGTTGCGCAATGTGCCCTCCTCCTCAAAGCCCCAATGAGTATTGTGTTCGTTGTGCAATACGCATTGCTCGGCGAAACTCATAAAACTGTTTTCTACATTCTCTTTCATCTAGTTAGTAGTTGGAGTTGGTTTTATCCATCACTCGCGTCAGAGGTCATTCGGTTGACGGTTTAATTTCAGGCAATATTGCCTACTTAATTACTTTCCCTCTTCCATCACAACGTTAATTACGGTTGTAACTCCAATAGATCAGGTGATCTTCACCTGAGAGATAGTTTTTAGCACGGATTTTGCAGAAATTATTTTCTTTGCTGATAAAAATTGTTGAAAGTATATATATATATATATATATATATATATATATATATATATATATATATATATATATATATATATATATATATATATATATATATATATATATATATATATATATATATATATATATATATATATATATATAGCCAAAATGTTGCGCTTTAAAAAAATGATTAAGCTTTATGAGATTTCAAGCTTGTTCTTATCACTGTTGCAAGTAAATTTCATTTTTCGCTTTTCGAAGTATTTTCAAAAAAAGCTTTTATCATTTTATCAGTTGATTACTCATGTTGAATTCGAAATTACCTCTGCGATTAATGCCAAGCAGTTGTTCGATTTTAAGTTCAATATGAGGATAACATTTACGGTCTTCGTTAAAGATCACCAAAAATAACGCCGCAAAAAGAAATTTCTGAATGTTTATAGATAAAGTGAACAAATAGGTGTGTATTTTTTCGTAGCCGAACATGTTCAGCTTTTCTTTCCTTCTTTCTCTTTCCTTTCCTCTCCCTCACTCGCTGTACCTTTCCTCTATATTTTATTGAATTCGATGATAATTATATGCGGTAATTAAAGGGAAAATTATATATTTGCAAAGAAACAAGAGAACAGAATTTCATGATCGAATGCTATGATGGAACGAAAGAATAGAACATAGCGGAACAAAAGAACGGAATATTATAATCACTTTTATGCCTTTACTGCTTAGAATTGTTCGTTTCGTTACACTTCAGAAATTCGGAATGTTTTTCATTGTTATTAAGTCTCAACTTTACGATTCTTTCATTTTTTTTTAAAATTACGTTGATGCTATTCACTTTAATTTTTGTTTTTTTTTTTTTTTGTTTTTTTTTGCAAATTCTACCATCCAACTAGAGTGAAATTCATTAATTTGTTTTTTTTTTTTTCTCAATCCGTCTGGAAATGTTTGCATCAATCATGCATAACAAGTACGCAGCCACTTCGAGATCATTTGTTTTAAGATCGAATCCATAGCAGTCGTACTCCTACCTATCTCCGCCAAATCTCAATCGATTTTATCAGTTCTCCGAAAATCCACCATCAATGCAAAACGAAATTAGCTGCATTTGATAGATCTTTCAGGAATATTAATGCTGATGTATGTGAATCAATTTGTACTAGTGGGATTATTATTGTGTGCATATGCGCATTGATGATTTGTTGAAATAGACGAATCGATAGCTGCATCTATATCGGTTTCCATGCATCCAACCGAGCAAATAGACCAGCTAGCTTAGCCGACACAGGCGCAGCACGCCCGCGGCACACGGCTGCCACTAGCCATCCTCTTAGCACAGCGTTTCCTGTCTAGCGTTGACCCGACGCACTCATTGTTGGTGCCTCTCCCCACTGTAGCCATACTGCGCTTCCCACCAGCCAGCTGTCTGCTGGCTGCGTC
Organism: Ascaris suum; assembly: GCA_013433145.1. Lineage (NCBI taxonomy): Eukaryota > Metazoa > Nematoda > Chromadorea > Rhabditida > Ascarididae > Ascaris > Ascaris suum. The sequence continues at coordinate 6,951,344 of CM024182.1, read as the reverse complement.
ATTTCCAGAAATTGATCGCCTCTTTGCATTTCCGTTGAATCGTCCGTTCGCTCTACTTCCATTCTCATTTAAATTTTGCGAATAATTTTTGCAGCAGATCTAATCAAGAATTAATTTGCAGAATTTAGAACCTACAAATTCTCGTTGAATTTCATCGTTAGATGCTTTGAAGCAGTGGGACTCGAAATAGAGAAGTAATCGACCCTTCAGCATTGATAATTTCGAGTCTTCGAAAAATTGATTACTTAAAGACAACGTCAACTGCAAAATTTTTCACCTCTTCAGTGCAAAAATTCACACTCCATTTCTGTCCTATACAACCGCTACTATAGAAATTAATTCCATCAGGTATCACCTCATTTGGGAGTATCTGAAAGAAATTTTTAGTATCGTTTTCGTTGTAGTTCTTATATGTTCAGTTATAATCAAAGGAAACAAACTTTCTACCGGTTATATATCGGAAAGATATTCTAGCCCAACTGGCGTCTATTCGAGCGATACGGTAGTTGATATTTCGTTACGAAATGCAAAAGCTAATCTTGAGGAAATGCATACGTTTAACATTAACGAAAAACTTTGCATGACGTTCGTTTAATATTATATCTTTTTTTTTTTCAATGGAAATTGGTGCATTATATGACTGTTGATACTTATTAATTGAATAGGGATTTGCTTAAATAGATTGCACTATTATTTCACTCAAAAATGGTTACTCTGAAATTCGAATAAGTAAATAGTACCATCCTTATAGCAGTATTTATTGCTGCATTGTTCAAATATATTTCATAGCTGATTTGAATTTAAGACATTGGAATAAGGGTGTAATACTAGAATTTTCCAACTTTTTTTTCCAACTTAGAAAAACTCATATCTTCATGCTGAATTCAAAGATAACGATTGGAAATTTTTGAAGCTTGAGCCCATTTCATTTGACGAGCCAAATTCGAATTTGTCGTGGTTGACATTTTTTAAAATGCCTAGGCGAAACCAAATGACATTCATTTGATTTCAGGGGGCGTTTATTTGAGATTCCATTGCGATTAATCTCGGGGCCATCTTTGCCCACCATATCCCTTTGCGAATGCTATGCAATGATAGGATATATATTAAGTTGTTTTCATGTTGGAAAAAAAGAATTTCCATCTATGGTTTTCGTTTATAAATAACGTTACTGCATATAGATATTTTACGACTGATATATTAATCGTTGTATTGGACACGTTTTAAAGCTTATCCAAAATATAGCACTTTATACTTTCTACTTATTATTCATTTAAAGCTAAAGAGTAAATTATTTGGAATATGATAGTTGTTCGATAAACTGCACTTATGCTGATATTTCTTGAAGATGATTGAAGTGGATGATTAAAAAAAAAATTCAACATTTATATTTCTTCAAAAATATTTTCTTCCCAACGTATAATTTATTTATTTACTTCCAATTTCCTTATTTATATTCATTTTATTTAAGTTTTCTTTTTTTTTTTTTTAAATCGTTATATTAGACATTTTCTTAAAAATTTGTAATTCACAACGTTCACATTTATACTTTGCATTAATTTTTCTTTATCAAATTTTCCACAACAATGGAATTAGATTTTTATGTTAGCCTTATTCAGTATTAGATTATCATCTTATTGCTTTTCATCATTTGTTAGTGCATTCCGCGCAATATTTGATATACACTGTCGGGAATAAGCAATGGTTATTATTGCTTAAAAAATAATGGTTTCATTTACGATTTTCTTCTTGATAGGTATGGTATCACAAAGGCAATATATTCCGGCAGTATTAGTCAATAAAGTCGCATCGTTCTAATAACGAATGGCACACATTTGCATCGCGCAGAAATATTCAATGATTCGATGAAAAGATTTCAGCGTTATTTGCGACAAATAAAACTGAAGTTTTTAAGGTGTTTCGGGTGCTTTAAGCTATTTCCTTTCATCACTTGAGATTTTACTCACAAATATATGCGTATGTCTAAAAATAAACACGAATAGAAGAGGTGAAAAACAAAGAATATCATTTTATTCCCCTCATACTGCCATGTTCTCTTTCTTCAATAACACCGTCGGAAAATCCCCTCACCTATATTGCCTAAACTTTCTTATCATATAAGAAGATTAAAAGGAAGAAGATCTCTCTTCAAGAAGTGCTACCTCTACCATGTTGCATCACAATATATTCCTAACCACTGAAAATAGTTTTTAGTTAAGTTAACATTAACATTAGAATCTTCAAGGGCTGAGGACTTCTCAACATATAGCCGAATGGCGTAAGCAGAGTTCGCATTTAGTGCATACTTTAACTTAAGGTTTATGAGGAGTCAATGTGGAGGAGCTTAGATAACCATTTGTGCTTAAGCAATGTGGCATTCTCTTGAAAATGATTGTAAATATATTTATTTGCATATACATGTACACTTTACCTGTACATTAATTTACATATAAGTATATAGCTATGTAATATAGGTATATATAGGTATGAACCAAATGCTGTTAACATTTCTCTAAGAGTGGGGAATTCGCAGTTATGATGATGCTGCAAATTTGCATAAAGCTAAAACATTAAAGATAGTAATAAGAGAACAACGGAAACGATCACAAATGCACTAATATATTTAAACTACGAAAATAGAACTTAGTATGATAACTTCATTAAAAAAATTAGTAATTTTTTTCGATTTTATGACTGATTTGGTCCTTTTGATCGAGAATTTGAATTATTGCTCAAAATGGGGAGAATGTTGAGGAGTTTTAGTTTGATGGTGTGCTTGTCAGTCTGTGGATTTGTCTGTCATTCTGTGGACTAAGTGTCTGTCGACCAGGTTTTGTGTGGACAGCATGAATTTACGAAAGGGGGCACTCGAGCGAGAGTCACTGCGATCAGGCTCCCCCACTAAGTTATGTGATGATTCATGAACCCGAGGGCGGAGGAGCTTTTCACGACGACGTGGCCCGCCGGAGTTTCTGCCTTCTGGAAACTTCTCGCAGGGGTAGTGGTATCCTATTGAGGGGGGGGGGGGGAGGGAGTGGTGGCTTGCGAAGCTCCCCAATAGAGGCTAGAGGGTTGGAAAATGCTTGGTCTCATTAGAGTATTTTCTATATTTTTTGTGCTATTTGTTGACATGGTGTTCTCATAAAGCTATGGTAGATCAACAAATTTTGAGTCGATGCTTTCACGCATTATTACATTGGAACGCAATTCGTTTGATACAACAGCTGTCACTAAAATCGTATTTGCGTTAAGCACATAGCTCATTTTAGCTGCTACGGGGTTTGTAATGCTGAATGCTGATGGAGAGGGTTTATTGCTTCAGAGATCACGTGAGAAACGATTGTAATAATATTGCAGTATTTTCGAATAAGTAAACTGCAGTACTGCGAAATGGAGACGTGAAGTACTCGTGAAGTTTATTTCTTTGCTAAGAAAATGAAAAAAAAAGTGAAAACAGCGAATCTGAAGGCTTGGACGAAATGCAAAGCTGTGAAAGAAGCTAGCCGGACATGTTGCATCACAGTTTTTAATCCCCTTCGTGGCACCTCTGGTACCTGTGGAGCACTGCAGACTATAACATGAAGTTGAGAAAGTGGAAGAGATTCGGCCCAGCGGTTGGCCGATTTCTCGAGTGAGAACAGACTGCTAGTGGCAAACCTCTTCGAGCTAGCATCTTGAGCTAGGCTACATCAGCGTCGAATGCATGAAAATTGAACGTCTGTTCAGTGCGACAACAGCAACAGTGGCCGACGAATCGGTGCTTCGAGTTGCAAAATTTGCAATCGGAGCGCATAGAAATTCATTCTTCATCCTAGTTCTTTTGAATCAGTGAATGAAATTCGGTTGCGGTGACAATGCTACATCTTAGGCTTCAAGCCTTACATGTTAAGGCTTACGTCTTCAGATTGACTCACGACATATGGATTTTCCGGAATACTAGATGATTTAGCATACTTGAGGAGCTTTTTTTAGTGGTATTAAAATGTAACTTAAGTAATAAAAATTCCAGTTTCATAAAAACAAATTTTTCTACTCTTTAGTATATTATAATATAACTGCAGAAACTTTCGAGATGATGAAGCATAGCGTTATGTAATAATCGGAATTGCGGATAGAGCGACATAAATCATAGCAATTTAAAAAGTCATAATTGAATTCCCGCTAATTGCTGTTCTTTTAATGCTGGTATTTCTTTGGAATTGAAAATAATCGGACATTATCTGCATATATGATTGTTCCATCAACAAAAGAAATTTTTTACGGATCGAAAAAGAAGAAAAATCTGTAGGAAGAGGGAGGATAGGACGGCATCTTTTCATCCATCGAAAGCAATGGCTTTTCTATCATTAATTTATGGCTTCTACAGAATCTCGTTTTCTTATTAAATCCGAAGATGTTTTTGCCTAGAAGCGTGTTTTGCATTAGTTGAAGGATTACATTTGATTTGAAAGTGTTGCAAGAGTTTTCTTGATATCGGGTTGAATGATCTTTTCCGTTAGCGTGATTTCGATTAAATGTATCGGCGTTGAAAGATTTTTGCAAAAAAGTGCAATGAAACTATGGCTGTTGCAATAGAGCGAATTTCTTTCGACATGCGGGACAATTGCATATCGAAATTAACTCTATTGCAACAGCTACGGTTTCATTGTAGATTGCAATATTGTATTTTCGTCTTCAGTGCAATATAACTTACTGCGCAATGATAACGTTCAACAAATTTCCACATGCAACGAAGGCTTTTCCTATACAAATCTGTAATCTAATGCAATTTTTACATTGCCTTTTTCTTTATGTATGACTATTACGTTCGCAGATTTCCATTTCTTAAGGTGCTTTGCTGTTGAAGTAATGCAATTTAAAAAAAAAAGAGAGCGCACAGTTCTAGCACAATTGAATTTTTTTTTCTCAATTTGCATGTTATATTTTTTTGCAATTCTGTCAAATCCTAATAATTTGTTTGATTGCAAATGGACGAATTTCTTCACAAATTATCGACATTGAGCATATGTCCAGCTCCACACTCTTTACTGTTTTCCGTTGCTCTCTGAATATGTCCATTATATCCGTCTATCCTCTTTTCCAAAGAATTGCTGCTTTTCTAACGCGTTTCCCTTCAGCGTATTTTGTTCGAAAATTTTGCCTCACGCAGTTTCCTCACACAACTGGGGCTACAATATGGAGAATTTTTTTCAACCTATGATGGCAAAAGTCGCTTCCTAGCATCCCTTATTGAGATGAGGAGAGCCGTGGAAGCTCCACGTTGGAAGGGGTTTTTCCAGAAAATCACTTGCTTTGGTGGGAGACTTTACCGACGCGGAGTCCCTATGGTTCAAAACCTATGAGTCGTCTTTATGTGGGGTGTCCCGCAGTGGGGACCTCAAGAGGGATGTTGGGGGGGGGGGGGGGGAGGGAGGTTTGATGGCGGTGAATCCCGAACTCTAAGTTGTTTCAAGTTGTTTTCGAACTATTTTGAAGTATGAATGATGATAAACGATTGCCGAATTTCATCACCTCAAATTGGCGACGTCAGTCGTCCTAGTGATGACAACATATATGTTTTTGCCTCTCCGCTATGACACGTCAGTCAACATTTTTTGCGCGATTGGAAGGTGCAAGATGCGCCCTTGAACAAACTAAGTGATATTCCACTCTTATGAGTGTATTGTCACTAAAAGGGGGGGGGGGTTTTAAATGAAATGCTGAGAAATTTCTATGTAATTGGCATTGATTTTTATTGAACACAAATGAAAAAATTCGGATTTTCAAGCAAATTTATCTGCGCAATTTTTTTTTTCGTTACATTCATTTTCGATTCGAAAAAAAATTTTTTGATATATTATTTGATATAATTCCACTTTTATTATTTCAAAAATTGAAATTCTTCCTCGTAAAATGAACGAAATTCTATACGAATTTTTATCGATTTTTTTTTTGTTCTATTATTTCTTTCGTAGTTTTATTTTTATCTTTTTTTTTTTAAATTTTTTATCTTATTATATATCATTATTTTTTTTTCTTAGATTCAAAATTTCAAATTTCATAAATTTTCATATTTTATGCTGAAATTTTTCTTAGATGATTTTTTCATCGATCAATAATAAATAGGAGCACATTTTAAGACGCTATGATTCACTATTAGTCATTTAAAAAGGAAGCTGATTTGCCCCACTGGCATATTGCTATTACGATGATGATTCCTCTTATCTATACGTACATTAGGTTGTTCATAGTTTGTTTCTTCATCTCGTCTATTTTTTATTCGGATATTTATGTTTATTTCAATTTAATTCCATTTAATTCTATGATTTCCTATATAATTTAATTCCCACATGCCTGCGAGTAATGTTTTTTTTTTTAAATTTCTTCCATTTCATCAACTTTCTCTAGTTTTATGAAAGCGGAAATAATTTTTCGATATTTTGATCTTCATAATATAAGGGGCGATCAATAAATCATAGATCAACTGCTTTTGTGCCGAGCAGACAAGTTATGATCATTGGATAGAATATACTGTCTATAAATGCCGTAAGGCAAGGATCGGTGCCTATAGAAGGAGAGCGCGTTTGATTACAGAACATCAGTATGCTTCTAGCTCCCTCTGCACATGACGCGTTGTCTTTGCAAGGGTCAGGGCCGGAGTGCGCATATCGGGGATAAAATTGAATGACCATAGTTAATAAGGAAGAGCAAGACGCTCGTAGAGCAACAATCCGAGTGAAAAGACATCCAATATATAAAAGCCGTAATAGCATGAAGGTCAAAATAACTCAATTGCAGTTTGAAATACGAAGGAGCGGGTGCATTAACGATACCGGTAGGAAATAGATTCCAGACTTCTACAAGAGGGAGCTGGAAGCTTTGCAGAACATTCTTTATGATACAACATTTCTGAGCAGCCGAAATTTAACTACGGGAAGGCACAAATCGGAATATCTTCTGGGATGTTTTATTCAGAAGAGTTTTTGAAGCAAAATTGTGAAAGATTCTGGATAGAATCCACGCTAAAAATGGCATCTAGAAATTTTTGAAGCAAAATCGGCATTTCCACTGCAAAATTGGTACCGTAAAATTTGCAATGCAAATTTGGCAACGAAAAATTTTCATTTCCATTTCTGTTCACCATATTTGCATTCATAAAGCAAGCATTCTTTTATGGCTGCCATTCGTGCCCATTTGCGCGCACATCACGTAAACGATGAACGACATTTGTGATCGGCCATTCGGCCCATTGCGACGCGTTTTTTAGTTGACCCTTCGACTAACCTTCAACCCATCAAAATATATGAAAAAAAAACACATTGTTTCGGTGATCACTAATGGTTTGCTTTGTAGATTGAGAGTGCACATATACGAAAGCATAAATGATATTCACATTACAAAAAATATTTGCATTAAATTTTGCAAACAAAATGATAGGCGTTAGCCATAATATTACTAGACTTTTACATGGATATGCTAGATTTTTTTGCCTTTTATTTAATGAGAATAGCCAAAAAATATGGTACTTGTTTTTTCTATACCAATACGAAAGGGGGAGGATTCTAGTGAAATAATTTATTCTCGCTAAAATCAACTCTTACCTCCAGCTGCATGGTCCCACAACTTTTCTCCTTAATATTTGCTGAGCTGAGCAAATTTTTGATAGTCGTTATGCTAATTTGATGTCGTTTGCTTATGACCAACAAGATTGAATTATTGCTGGACATAAGACCTAAGATCCGTTGCAGGTCTTCATTGTGGTCTTCAAATTCTCCTCATCTTAATGAAAACTTTGTGCGTAGATAGGAATGAACCCCTAGCATCTGGCTTGCCGAGCGAATGCTTTATCACCAAGCTATGGCGACTACTTCTTAGACGGCAACAAAGTTTGCTCGCTGACCAGCATGGGTATTTATACTCGAACCAGCTGTTCCGACCATCGTTCATGATTGTGCAGAATTGCTGATGAGTTTATCCTACATGCTTTCATTAAAGAGACTGCCCTACTGCGTCGTTCAGTTGTTCAAGTTGTCTGAACGCAACAATTAGATGCTGACCTTCAATAACTTAAAAGTTTTGTGTCATTACTTGAATATTTACTTTTTTTTTAAAGTCCGAACAAGAATGATGAATGTTTCGTAATATCAGTTGATTGTTGATTCAAGAGCATTGCAAAGTTATAATCACAGTTTTTTCCAGCATAGAAAACCGGTTCTTTCATCATTTTCTTTCTTATCGTCTTTTTAATTTACCACCATTACTCGTTGATTGCTAAGTAATGAACAATAATTAACTTCGCAATCATTTTTCAATGCAACGTCAAGTTTCACGAAGGTTCACGCATGTAAAAAAAATCAATGGAAAATATTGAAGTATTAGCTGTTAATAACCCAAGATACCTAAAAGATGATTGCAAAATTTGCAATACTGAAATATTAGCTATTGCAAGTTAAGATACTCAGTAGATGATTGCAAAATTTACAATATTTGCAAGTTTTATGTCTCTATTTTATATGTGTTGAATCAAGTAAAATCAACCTTTATCTATAATTGAAATGATTATAGAATTCATTTGAATGTAATATTTTCTGCATTTCAAACGTAAATATTCAACTAAGCAATTTTTTTTATTTATTTCGTTTTGGTGAAATTTATTTTTTCTTCAGTTCTTTTCTAACGATTAATTTTTTAATATTTTTCTCGATTTTCTTCGAGTCGATGATTGATAATTTTTTTTTTTAATTGATCAATCTCTCTAAGTTTATATTCGTATTGTTTTTCTTCAACTTATTCATCTATCGTTATTGTTATTTTTTATTGTATTTACGAAAAACATTGTGAAAAATTTTCAAAAAAAACTACGATAGAATCGCTTAAAGGATGCATTTTAATTAATGCGCTGAAGTTATATATATATTATATATATATATATATATATATATATATATATATATATATATATATATATATATATATATATAATTTTATTTGTGTCCTTTTTTTTCCGCTCATTTAGTAAAGATAATATTGCATACTTTGCGCCTAAAAGTAAATATTTCAGTTAATAAACCAATTAAATCTCATTAAAACATCCATCGTTCGGCTGTAAGTAATAAAAATTCTCAACAAATACTTTGGATCTAATTCATTCGTAATTCTTCTCTATGAAATTTTCCCCTATATTTTTGCTTGTTCAATACTCTTCAATATAAACAATTTCGATTGTGTCTAATCATCTCTTCTAATTACTTTCAAAGATTTACAATTATTTTAATTAGTATTTAAGTTAGTTTCCGTCAAAGATTACAATTAATGAATAGTATAAGATTTAAATTACAACTGTACGTTTTCAACACAACACTTTTTAATGCAATATGTATATTTCTTTCGTTAATGAGTTCATTTATTGCATATCACATATGTAACAAATTTTTCACATTGCAATGCACGATATTCTATTTAACTATGACCCAAAAAATTGTTTTTCTGTTATTGCTATATGTTTATGATTGCAAAAACATTTAAGACTCCAATATTTATTGCTGCATCAACGATATACTCTATATGATTGTGTCTGTATGTTTTCGGATCCTCGAATGAAAATATATCGAAAATGAATCATTTCAGATGATTTGAACAATGTTACCCTCTGAGTTGTTTTTTGTTTTCACAACATTTTTTTTTTTGCAATGAAACAATTTATGAATAACAATTCATGAGTCCAATAGTGCATTAAATGTCAGAGTATATTTCTTTGAAAATCGATCTATATCATTTGATCTTCTAATGAAATAATATGACATTTCTATTCAAAAACCAAAAAAAAAATCTAAACAATTAAGAAAAAAAAACACACACAAAAAGTTATTAAGTATTTAAGTATGCAGTAAATTAAGTATGCACTAAAGTATTTCCACCTTTTCAGCATTAATCAATTTAGTGGAGTATTTATTGAGAAAAAGAAAAATTCGAAGAAATCGTTTTTTATCTTTTAATTCTCATTCTTTCATCATTGTTTTTTTTTAAATTTCTTGAAAAATATCGTTTTCGTTTTTTTTCCTTCATTTTTTCTACTTTTTTCTTTCGCAAAAAATTGTAATGAAATGAACATTTTAGTGGATTTTTTTTTTCCCAAATTTTGCTCCTCGATTTCGAGAGTGATCATTAAAATTCATTCATCGCAAAATTCAATTATTTGATTTTTATAGAGTAAAACATTTTATTATGCATATAATATGTATTAATAGCTGACATTATTTAGACATTACATTGCACCTGTACCTTAAGATACCTCTATTGCTCAATAATATTAATTGCCTATATCTAACTCTACCTGTGCTTGATATATAGATAAGTTATCAATTTAATCAAATTTATAGAGGTGATAAAGGTGTTATTTTTTTATCAGTTGTTCATTACGTCACACGGATAAAATAGATGATGCATATTTGAACAGATCTGCGCACATTGCTATTTATTTCTCGATGAATCTTCTCAAACTTTGCATATATTTTTTAATTACTAAGTTATTTTCCTATCGATTTATTAGCGTGGATCTTATCATAGATTATATGTAGATAGCATCGATTAGAAAGATTATATGCAAATAGCGCCGATTAGAAAGGATAATTATCCTTATTGACGATTTAATGCTATACACTTGCTTGGCAACAGATTATAACGGTATTCAATAATAGTTCTTTAATGAGGCTAAAAGCAGCTATAATCATCTCTTTCATAAGTGAATCATTCGCTTGTTTCCTACTCAAATTTCAAATTCCTCGCTCGCATTGTTGCGCTTGTTTTCTTCCTAACTCATAGTTTCTATCTCTGCTTGCGTTCGTCTTGCATTATTCCTTGCATCTTTATTTGTTTTCTTCTTGCTTCATAGTCCAGTGATAGATGAAAACTAAGTTGAATAAAGTGATCTTAATATTTACTAACTGTCACGTGTTTTGATTTTTTTTTTATTTGCAAAAAAAACCCCCGAAAACCCCATTGTGCTTCTTTAGAAAAATTTTCCCATATATGTTGACTTTGATTATCGCAATGAAATAATTGAGTGTTAAGGCTAAGGGTTACGTTATTGTACTTTCAGACTACATTTCAGACTTCTTCGTTGTCCTCAGACATGGATCAGCAGCACGTGTTGCCAAGGGCGAGCGAACTCGCTGAAAGCACTTTTGAACGGGTTTCCGATGTTGCCGCTTCAGGTATAACCTCACCTCTTAACCTTTTCTGACCTGTTAACCTGTTCAATAGAACGAGACTTTCCGTAGCACTAAAGAAGGTTGAAATTGCCTGTGGTCTTGAGTAGAACATAACCATAATACATATGGTTGCATTCGGTTGAAAATCCCGTCATTTGAAACTGGCTTCCTAACCGTCGCGCTTTTTATTTGACTTACGCTTCATCTAATACTAATACTAGGAATTCTTCTTTGTTAGGAAGTCGTTGAGGAAGAGGAAAAACTAAAGATTAAAGGATGATGAATTTTATTGCCGTAGAATCCTCAAAAAAAAAGCTTGGCTCAGAGGCTTACCTTTCAAATGTTTCGTTGAATCCTTCCTTGAGGCAAAAAATCAAATAAGTCTACAGCATAGGTGCAAAGTTGTTGTTTCACAGCTTATTCTATAGAGACATCATGTTCTTATTGCTTTTATATGAATAAATCGTTGATTGTGTTATATTAACGTAACGCCTTTTTCAGGATACGAGAAAGTAAGTGGTGCAACCACTGCAGCTGCAGATGCAGCTAAATCGGTATTTGATACTGTGAGCGATACGGCTCATAATATCTATGGAGGTGCAGCCGATACCACAAAATCAGCTGAACAGAAAGCAACCGAGGTAGCACATGATATAGTTGGTGCCGTAAGTGATACGGCTAAAGCAGCTCAGGATAAAGCCTCCGAGGCTGCACATGCAGCTTATACAACTGCTGCAGATACGGTAAAGACTGTCGAAGAAAAAACATTAACGGCAGCTCATGCAACCAGTGATCTTCTCGGCGAGACAATTCATCTTGTACATGAAAAAGCTGACGATGCGTATGATAGTGTAGCCGGTATGGCCCGTGATGCAAAGGAAGCCGGCCAAGGTGCTCTTGGTGCTGTCACTGAAAAGGCTGATGACTTATACACTAGTGCTAAAGGAAGCGTGCAAGGTGCCTATGATACTGTTACGGGTGCGGCACATGAGGCCGCTGATGGTGTCAAAGAAGGCACTCGTGATGTCTTTGGGACAGTGGTTGGAGCTACCGAGGGGATCAAAGAGAAGACACGAGACGTAGCTGAGACAGCTAAGGAAAGCATCGAAGCTGCTTATGAAAAGGGTGCCGAAGCAGTACATGGTGTCGGTGAAAAAGGCCGTGAAGCGGTCGGTCTTGCTGAGGGAAAATTCGAAGACGAATACGATAAGCTATCTGATTTAGGCCATGCCGCTTACGATACGACAGCTGATGCTTTGAAAGGGGCCGGTGAAAGAGTCGAAGGTGCTATGCATACAGCATATGGCACGACATCCGATACCCTGAAAGGTGTGGGTGAAGCACTGGGGGGTGCTGCTTATACCGCCTACGACACAACATCCAGTGCAGTGAAAGGTGCAAGTGAAGCACTCGGAACTGCGGCACATGAAGCAGTGAAGAAAGTGAAGGATGCTGGAGAAGTGGGTGTTGAGAAGGTAAAAGAGTCTGTCGGTGGTGCTGATGAAGATTTCGACCTGTTCGACCCTCTCAAACAGGTGGCTGGGAAGGTGACAAGAGGAGTGGAGGATGGCGCTGGCTCCGACTCATTCCGTAAGCGCATAACTGTATATTTTAATTCAGTAGACGCCAGCAGGTTTCTTACCACCATCTTCCTTGCATCAACTTGAGCAGGTAAACGCCTAACGTAGGTGTGTACCTTACACAGCCTTCAGCTTTGATGTCATTTTCACATGGAGTGACAATAGCTCCGCATTCTCACAAACATTGAATACAGTGTTAAGAAAGTGATGTTTTCCGCGAGCTCCATTTCTTCTTCTCTCTTCGATCTGCGCTCCCCACCTCTTCCTCCCACCGCTTTCACCACACTCCTCCCGCTTCGTCCCTCCCCCTCCCTTACCCTCTGCATTCCCCCTCAGTTAAATTAAAGTTTGGTCCGTCTCTGTGTTTCGCTGTTTATTAACGCATTCATCTAGACGTCTTAGATTTTGACGAAGAAAGGAAAGCCATGGAAAACCGATGTTGCATTTTTTGGGAGTATTCACTAAATTACGGTAATAATCTACAATTAGTTGCTGTTTAGTCGATGTGCCCTTTTTGTTTCCGTTTTTTTTTCTGGAGCATTTCCGTTTCTTAGGACAGGCAGCGTTTATTGATTGCTCATAGACGGCGGAATAGAGCGCTGTCAAATTTTTTTTTTGCGTGCAATCAACTCTGTCAATTCACTTGCATCCGCTGAAATTCGCATAGAAGGGATTTTTGGCTGCAAAAGATGATTGCATAATACTTGTGACATGCAGGGATGCAGATTGTTGCATGCAAGCTGAGAGGCAGTTTGCAAAATGCAGGAAATAAAATAATACTTTGATTGAACGCTAAAATTGTACTAAAGTACTTTCCTATGGAGCCTCTTATGGCTTAAAAAAGGGCTTTCTGCTGTTTTCGAATATAGAGGAGGACAGATAAATGCGAGTATGTTTATTAAAAGGAAATGTAAGAGGTCAAAGGTCATAATATTACAGAGGACACCGTTCGGAGCGAGGTTGCTGGCGTACACGATCAAATCGATTCGCTCATTCAGAAGATGCACGAGGATGCAGAAGATGCACAAGCGTATATCGCCACACAGCAAAGTGCGCAAATTTTCATTTGTTTCTCGACACATTGCTTGAGTTTATATTCAGACAACAAAACGGCAAGGAGAAAAGTGCACAGTTAAAAGATTTGCCCCTTAGATCATGTAATGGAACATTTCCGCCAGCAAATAGTTTCGCCACGCGTGTTGCAAAGGGGGGGGGGGGTGGAGACTTGATTTCATCGACAGTGAGGGGATTAGGATCTAATATGCTATTCTTTGGGATAAAATATCGCAAACAAGAGGGGAATTTTTTGGCGAAGTGGTCGACTCCGTTTTAACACCACAATGTTGAATTTCGTCGGTGCTGCAAATAGATATTTAAAATCCTATTTGCATTTCTTTAAAAAAAAATTCTATTGCTTCATTTTATTAGGATCCTTTCAATCTTATGGAAGTCTAATTTAAATAATTAAAATTGATTGAGCAATAAAAATTAATAATTTTCACAAAGATTTGCATAAATTTATTGATTATTTCAAGAATCGATAGTATTATTGCTTTCATTTTCAATTGTTTTTTTTTAATATTATGTTACCAAATTACTCGATACAATAATCGATTCCATCAAATGATATAAATATGCATTGCATGAGGAGATTAATTTAGAAAAGTAAGAAATATTAGTCAAAGTAATGCAAAATTTTTTTATAACATCACAACAACTCAACACAGAAATGAAGGTAATATTACCAAGAAGAGGGTGTAAAAAAACCCGAATGTTCGGTTGGCATTTTCATTTCATATCGTTTTTGATTTCTCTTTCGGAATTTTTTTTTCCCCAGAAATTCTATAATCGACACTCGAAAAGCATCTAATTCCTAAGTGAGCCAGAATTGTAACTTATACGGTGCATTTTTGTGAAAAAACCTTACTGTAACAAGTTGTACAATTCAATGACGATGCCCTAGAAAGAGGGATAATTGCCCACCATGTTGCCCATCGTGTTGGGCGATTTCCGCCACAAAATTCATCGCTGAACTCAATTGAGCGCTTTTATTAGGTATAAAAAAAACGATTTATGAATGTCTTTGAGGCATTTCAATAACACAAAATATTTTTTAATTGTTTTAAAACAAAAGCAGAGGTTTATCAAATAAGTGGAATTATTTGTTCGCATCGTAAATAAATTCTCGTTTTTCTCTGTCCAAATTTTCCGTTTCTTCTATAAAGTAAATGCCTTTTAAAAGAGTAATCTGGTGGGGAAAGTTACTTTACACGTATATTTCAGAATCATTACCTGATGAACCGGTTGGTTTGAGCATAGAGTCGAGCACATATGGACGTGGTTCGTCACCCGATGAGCATACTTTCGATCGAAAAGGGCCACTTACTATTCCAGTAAGTAGCGTGGTAATAATATTGCTTCATTTTTAATTTATTTCTAATATCCATATTACTCATTTTGAATTTTTTGAAAATTATTTTTATCTAATCAAATAACTTCTTCCTATTGTTCAGTTATTATCAATTCGCGCTCAATTATTCAATAAATTTTCGAAGAGAATTTCAAAAAATTCCACAAATTTCTTTCATATTTCATAATTTTCATTTTTCTATCATTTAAATCATTTGAAATTTTTTCAACAATAAACTTATATTGATGCAAAAATAATACAATATTTCCACAAACCTTTAGGAATATTGTATGGCTAATTGTTATTTTATACTTCAAACATTGTAAATATTTTTACCTAGTATTTCACAATAGATGGAAATATGTTGATATCTATTATTTCAAGTGATAAATTAAAGAGCAAAAACATTTAATAAACTAGAGAACTTTTTAAAAGGTTGAAAACCATTGGCATTGAAGGTCTTTCAAGGGAACGACTTTCAATGAAACCCACTGATCTCATCGACCATTTTATTGACCCTATAGATGAACTGTTTGATCCTATTTGCAGAGTCCCAAAGAAGAAAAGACCGACGATTCGCTTGTACGTCTAGAAGATGAACCAAAAGCACCGTAAGTATTTTTATGTATTTTTAGATAGGTGGAGGATTTCACCTTCAATATTAGATAATATTTTATTTCTATTATGCGGCTTAAAATCGTTCAACGAAATTGAGCTTTACCTTAATTCTAACTCATTTCTTCACTTTTCGAACGTTGTACTACATGAGGCTCTTCACTGTGGCCTTATTTAAATTATATGATCCTTATCATGTATTATCGAATATGTTGTTGTATATATATATATATATATATATATATATATATATATATATATATATATATATATATATATATATATATATATATATATATATATAACTAATAAATCGGGACTTACGAGTAACAAATCGTGGACTTAATAAGAATTAAATGAAAGGTTAAAGAACGTTTAGGGGTGGATTTGATGATATGGAGCCTCGACCACCGACGCCTCCGAAGGAGCTCGACGACGAGGATGTTAAACCAACAAGCATTGATGTTGGACCACCACCTCCTTACAAGGGTAAGTAAACCTTTTTTGTTGACCTTTCATCTTTGCTGCCGTCGTATTTCTCGTCAAGTTTACGATAATTTCTTATAGAATTTCAACTCGTCCTTTTAAGATCACTTTAACGATTGTTCTGTCATTTAATCTGAAGTTTGTATTTTTCATTACCTTCACGTCCTCCATAATCTCCTTCTCTTCTCCCTCAACATTTTAATGCAACATCGAATTCCTTTTGAACGTTTTCAGTACATCAAATCTTGAGTTCCCACAGGTAAATCGATAGGAAAATCAGTTGACGATAAATGGCAAGCGGAAATATTTGCATATGTAACGTTGCCTATCATAAGAATAACATTTAGTGATCGAAATTTGTACTCTTTATATCCGTTCGAAAACATTAACGAACAGAATAATTGCAACGTCGAATCTCCCAAATAGAAGAAATTCGCAAACGTTAGCCAGAAAGAGCATTATTCGAAGCTTCTTACCTATCTCTTACTATTATTAATGTCTCTCATATTTATGACGATTTTGAGAAAAATTATAAATAAATTCAAAATAGGGGGAATTCATTTTTAATTTGCTCATATTTATATTTGAGAAAATGAAATTTATTAAATGAAAATCTTCGATGAGAGGAAATTAAAAAAAAAAAATTCAAAATTATCAAACAATTTTCTTCAACAATAATATATTCCTATTCATGGAAATATATGAAAGAGTAATATATTTGAGGTTTCTTTTTTATTTTTCGAAGAACCTTCTTCACAAGCTATATTGCATTGAGCGTATACATGCTTCAAGCAGCATATTGTTGTGTATCAAATTTCCGCAATGACGTCATCGACGAATAGAAAAAAAAAGACCATTTATTTGCTTAGAGAATGACAAATGAGATTAGGCTAATGGATAGATGTTTGTACATTAGCATAGAAAGAGATAATGAAAAGTTTTTTTTTTTTGAGAAAAAAAGAAAAGAATTGATTTCCAATTTTGCAGCTATGCAAAAATTTTTCCATATGAAATTGAAGGAATTTTTATCGTTGTGTCAAAAATTGTGAGACGGAAAACAGTGTAGAAATAAGGAACATTTGCATGGATATATCTGCTATTAAATCGGGGAAGTTTTATCTGTGGTTTTTTTTCTTTTTTTGATAGGAGGATTTTTCTCGTTCTTTGGAAAAGCTGAAAGAATCCAACATTTCTTTCACGCCGCCTTATTTTTCGTCACCCCAATTTTTATGGTCTGGCCAATTCAGGAATAGAAATATAATGGATTGGCTGTGTCCATGCGCACATTTCCGGTTGGAGCTACTCGAGCGCCTAAGGACGAGTGAGTATTGCTGACGAAGAGATAGCTTTGTGAGGTGGAGAAACAGTGCAGCTAGAAAATCATCAGCACAGACGGCGCGGCAAATAGAGAGAGAGTGCAGAAAGGGAACGGTAGACTAATATAGAGATTGACACCCGCTTAAGCAATCGTCTACCAGCCGGCTGTCGCTAGTATATATGCATCTAATGTTGCAAGCATTCGAAAGCATAAAAGCCGTAATTCGTTTACCTTAAACGCGATAGGAAATGCAGGGATTGATCAGCTCATTCCCGTCTGCACCCCATTCCCTCTGCCTCTCCCATCTTCTAACAAAAAATTTCAATTGAGAGTGGAGGAGAGAAGAGTATTGAATATTTCGTGCAATAGTTTCTTCGCAGATTCGAGAAAAATTGTAGAATTCTTTAGAGGATCTATTTCAGTTATCGGCTCTTTGTATGGTTGAATAAAATGAAACATTTTTCAAGCACAGTCATTTCTACATACACTTCGTTCTAATGCTGATAGTTGATTGTAATATAAGTTGGATATAAAGTTACCTTGCAAGTATCGTACCTGATATTAGTCTCAGTTTTGACTTACTCTATGAAAAAGACTGCAAAAACAGGCTGAATAACAGGAGGATAACGCCACTCTCATTCAGTGAGCGAAATTTGCTGAATATGGATTAGTAGAGTTTTCAGGGATTTTGTTGAACAAATGATGCAAGTAAAAATCGTCAACGATGTTCGTAGAAGTTGATCTCTCAGTTTCATTTCACTTTCTAGTTGCCTTTTAAGTATTTTGAGGTACCGTATTCTATATCCATGGAATCGTCCACCTCTATTCCTCCTCCCCCCCCCCCCCCCCCCCAACGTCCCACCTTTAGAATCCCACCGAATGTCATGGTCTCTAGAAGTTTTTTTTTAAAAAATATTCCAAACATAAAATGAAGGGAATTGATTGATGTCGAATACTATTATTTGAATGGTGCACAAGTTTTACTTTCCTAGGCTTTTATTGAAAAAGAGTATGGTTGTATTATCGAAATGAAACCGACATTGCATCAGACTTGAAGTATTCGATTTTTTAATGGTGAGCGTACTGGAAAACTTCTTTACTCGTTATCAGGAATTAAAATTAAATATAACATTTTATTTATACATCAATAGAAATTAAAAGTTATTAGTTTGCGGACGTTCGCTCAACGTAACTAATAACTCTCATAAAAACATCAAAAAGAAATTCGTCATTCCCATTAAAAGCAATCGAAATGAATTAATGAATTCAATCCTCATTCTTCCTAAGCATAAATATTTATTAACCTCTCATCCGACGTAGCGTCTAAGCGTTCACCTCACTCGCTGCATCATTCTGGCCACATATGAAATTGAGTCATTTTGTGGCTATAAAATAATACCCGATGCAGGACGGCTTTGGATATACGGAATATGGCTGTAGAGTAATCCCTAGTGTTGGATCATTCTGGATTCGTGGATCATCGCTGTAAAATAAAGTCTCATATAGAATCATTTCTCCTGTGCGCTGCCTGGCTATAAAGCAGTACCGTATGCAGATTCCTTTTAACTGTGCTGTATGTGGCTGTGAATATCCAGCGCTACACCGTTTTCCATGAACGGTGCATCGCTATGATGTCATGTCCCGCACGTGGTCGTTTCCGGTGTACGGTACATAGATATGAAGCTATTTCTGGTAAAATCGTTTTTGGCGTATTGTACATGACCTTGGAATAGTGCTTGATATAGGACTATGTCGGGTGTACGGTATAAGGCTGCGAATGTCTGGTATAGGATGCCATTAAATGTGGGACACATGAATTGGGATGGAATCTGGAATAGGACCACTATGCATATTACGGTGTATGGCTTTGAATGTCTTGCACTGGGTCATTTTGAGCGTACGATGCTCAGCGCTTTGCACGAATGTATGGTATAGGATTATTTTTGGTACAAAATATGTGATTTTGAAATGGAATGTGATTTTAAAATACCATTCTTTAGTATAAAACCGTTTTTACTGTGAAAACATTTGGTAATCTTGGTAGCAGTCTCGAATTCATAGTATCCAAGGCAACCATCTTGGAAAAACAACCCTAACGACCGTTCTTGGCTCTTTGCAATGTATAAATAATTTCAGCGTCGGTTATCTCGGATCGCCCACGCTCGATTCTCAAACATTCAGGTCAAGGACCATGGTTCGACTTCAAATCGGTGGATCCAAGGCGTAAGTCGCTCAACTATTCTGCTTAATTTCAGGGCATGTACGGTTTTATTTGCATGCTATTGTTTACGTGAGATTTTTTTTCATCCGGATGCGAAGGACTCGAAGAGGAAGTACGGCAGAGAAGTATGTCATACAACTAAAAATAGCTTTCAAATGAAGCAAATTTTGAAACACAACATATTTTCCAATACTTCATCACTCGGCGAATTGTTACTGAATTCTGTTCTATGAAGCAATCGAAATGGCTCACCATTAGCGACAGCGGAAGCGGAATCGTCTCAATTATAATGAAACAGATAGTCGAGAACATTGAGTTCCAAATTATATAGGAATTAATCATGTTGCGTAAATATAATCAAGTTTTAAAATAACATATATTAGCATATTTATCTTTCGAACTTTTCGAGCATTTTTTTTCAAACTGGAAAAAAAAACTGAGAAAATATTTCATAATTTACGATTAAAGTTGCTTGCCATTTCGTACATTCTATAATTGCCGACAAACAAAATTATATAGACACGGCATTTCACATACGGCGCATTTATGTCTGATGCCATAAAAGTCGTTGGATTATTGAACTTCCATAGATAAGCAATAGTTCGTTGCTATCGCCAGTGCAATGAATTACATCCGTAGAAATATCTTCGGATCATATCAATAAGTATAAGTATTACATCATTCCTATTACAAGTATATATTAGTAGGTATTAATAATTACCAATAATGCAGTAGAAATTAATAAGTACTTCAAATAATTATTAAATAAACATAATATATACTAGTAATCTGACTTCAGGCTGCAAAAAAATTCATTCAAAAACGATTTAAACATGAATATCGGCGATAGATTTTTATGGAGAAAATTGATATATAATAAAAATTTTTATCAACTAATTTCATTACTTAATGTTAGAGATGTTTTATTGAATAATTCAAATATGTGATGGTAGAATTTCTACGGGAAAAAGTCGAATATAATGATGGAAATCTAATATAATAATGGAAATCTCATAGAAATATTTCAATGTTTGATTTAAATTTTTGGAATTTTGAGATTTTCATGGTTTTTTTTTTCAAATAAGGTGGTAGTTTTGATAACGATATATATATGAAATTCTAGGCTTTCTATCATCCATAAAAATTTATAAGTTGGAATATTTTAACGAATCTTTCCGTTAGCAATTGAGGTCCTTAATTCATGCAGCTTTGATTGGTACATTATCTTTGTTGTACGTTTATAGTTTCATTACACGATATGTTTGTTCTTATAATATATTACCTCTAAGTTTTGACTTATTAGGTATAGCACCTCATTCCGTGAGCATTAAAGTTGATTCCGCAACGGAACGATGGAATAGCTTATGTCTATAACTAGATTGCTGTAAATAATATGAAGCCATTTTAGAAAAAATAAAAAAAATCTTTATATATACTTGAGAGATTCCCTTTTACAATATCTAATTGCCATTTCAATAATTCTCTTACTAAATGCTATTTCTTATTAATTTCTGATAATATAATGAAGTATTAAAAAAAATCACAAAACTGTTAAGCGTTTCTTTATACTCTTTGTTCGATTGAATGAAAATAAGTACAACAAAAATGATCAAAGGTTGAAGTACATAACGTCGTTGTTATGCACTCGTAAAGATTGATTGATTATTTACCTTTATTAGCTCTATCAGTGAATGTTGTTTTATTGAAATATATATAACGTTGATTGCCAACTACATCGTATTCTAAATGCTATACGATTTCGATCGATCGATTTTCGATAGAATCACCATCTGGAGACGTTTGGCGTCAAAATAACTCCCGATCACCGTGTACATCTCCTTCATATATCTTTCTACGTTAATCTTTCCATTCAACTATAACTTTTGTTATATTGTTGCATATCGTTAATTAGAATTTTGCATATTCAAAATAGTCTCAAGTAGTAATGAAATTCACTGCTCTGACAGGACGGGTTTATCGTGAACATCTTATTACCATTTTTAAAATACATTTTAGTTCCTATGGGTTTCGGAGAGGTGGATTTGAGTATTTAAATGTCCCTGAATGCGTTGTGGGGGTCATTTCTTGGCTATTGCTAATAAAGGGATCATCACTGGAAGCGATCTTTTAGATTTGACGCATTCATCTTATTGCATCTTCCTGCTTCACTATTTATCAATGACAACATTTTACGCCCAAAATAGCGTATAATGGTTAAAAACTTTTTTGCGCATTCTGTTATAATATTAATGATGTTTCAGTTGTAAATTTGCAAATTGAATTTAGACAGAATTCAGAAAATTGTTCTGTAACCAGCCTTTCTTCATCGAAAAAACCCCTATAATTGCTGGCCTGAGGGGAGGGGGGTGGGGAAAGGGGCAGAGGAGGGGGAGAAAGGAGAGGAGAAGAAGAGGGAGTGATTTTTTTTTTAAAAATAGCTAAACCTCCACTGCACAACAGGCAGTCGTTTTAACCACCTACCAGTAGGTTTGATCCTAGCGCGAAGTGTTTTTATTCATTTATGCGCCTCGTTGTGCTCCCCTTTGCTACCACATAGGCTTTAATTTTTTGAATTAGATGCTTAGTTCGAGAGAGCAGTTTTTTTTTTCATTCTTCTCAATCTTAATTCCACGACAATGCGCTTTCCTATCAATAAATGTCGGATATGGAGTTTCCTTCTACACGATTCATAATATTCCACTATATTTAATTAACGAATTCAGATATATCATCTACTGTCTGAATTTTCAGTACTTTTGGACTTCGTTTGTACTCATAGGTCAGGTATGCTTTAGGATGCTAAATAATTATGGCTATACTTATAGATTTTTCAGCAATTTATTGTCTACTAAAATAAAAAATAAGATTTATTTTATACAATAATAACGAACATATACAATATTATAATATATATTGTTGTTGTAACATACACAATATTTCGAACTAACTATTATAATATTGTAATATATAGTAGTAATGAATGTTCTTTAAAATTCTAAAATATTTCATAATAAAATAGAATCCATAAATTTCCAACTGAAAGAAATTCAATTATTTCTATCGCTCTTTAATAGCCGTGTATCATAAATATCACTAGAATAGTGATTATAAGTTATAACTAAGTGAGCCTCAATTGCTTTGTAATGGCGTTGCTGCTAGATCAGAATTACGGCAATTACATCGCAGGCTATCACACATTAGTTTTCATGTGATCACTATCATTCCTTTTTTTGTTTTCTCTTCCTTTAATGCTGCTGCATATTTGGATTCTTCATTTAAAACCAACTGCAAATGATCGAATTAACAAAGATAAAAGCGTTTTGTTGCTGTCTACTCCCGATCCTGATCCACATTGTGACTTGGGCTTTACCTATGACCATATGAAAATGTGCCAAAACAGAACACGGTCGATCGATCGGCTTTAAGTCAATCAAGTTGGGTTATTGCCGATCGCAAATAATGCCGCATATGTTGTAGAACTTGGGGGGGGGGGGGAGGGGGTGAGGAGGGCGCTCAGTGTGCGAGCCTTTGAAAACGTTTTTCGGATATATTGCCATTGATTGCCGTGGTGAATGTGGATGCGCCGTGTATATTGCCACAGGCAGACATATTAGTGTGCTTCTCGAGGGAATCGCCCAATGCGCATTGACAATATTCGTTATTATCTTTTACGCATGAATGGCATCTATAAATAGTTTTTCATTTGCATTAAACAAAATGCTTCATTCTCTAAGAAATATTTTTTCATTACAATAAAACCGCATTTTCTACCTTGCTTTACCTTTTCAACCTTATTTTACCTTTCCTATCTTATCTTATCTCAAGTTTTTTTTTTTCATACTGTTTGCAATAATATTAGAAAAATTGTTATCTTTTATATAATAGAATGCTTTCACCGATTTTAAAAACAAATGCTCATTGTTGGATCAGAGACTATGGATCAGCTAAATGATCCCTAAGCGATTAACGAAACAAAGATTGAGACACTTCGGAAAGATTTATATCATAGGGAAGATTTTCTTTTTTTTTTGTAGGAAAAAACCCTCGAGGAAAACGAATGAATTTCTCGTCAACATTAACTTCCGGCAAATTTATTATAAACTCTAGTCATATATTTAGTTTTAGTTTTTTCAATTCATTTACTTAGGAATTGATGATCGCAATAAATGATTTTCAAAATCGATATGACAATAATAAAAATTATCGAAAATATTTCATTTAAAACTAATTATTAACACTAAAGTAAATATCTCCATATCTATTTTTCTTATTAATTAAATCTTTAGGGAATTTTTCATTCGATTAGACATTAATAATTATAGAAGGTGATTAAGAAAAAAAAAAGAAATTTGAGAATATTAAAAAAAAAATGAGAGGAGAAATTCATTTCTCAACTATTTATAATGGTGTTTTTTTTTTTTTTTAATTTCAAATTTAGATAAAATTTTTTTTAATAAAAGCGTTTTTTTTCCACATTCCCCCCTATTTCTTTCGATTTAAAAATAGCAATTTTCAAATTCTCATATTGAAATTTTTCTCATTAAATTTAAATTTCATTGTTGATTTCTCGAGAAAAAAAAAATTCATTTTAAACCACTCGAAAATTTTCCACGAATTTCTGCTATAGATAAAAATCTTATTTGATCAAGATCATTAAAAAAATTTTTCTTATTTCTATCTATTTTTCACTATTAGCGTGCTTCTTTATCACTATTGAGGAATTTCTATTCCCGTAACGATAAAAAATAATCCTTAAGGACTATTTAAGAGACTTTTTTTAATTACTGGCTAATTGTAGGCGCAACTATTGCACTGATGATACTTGAACGGTGATTTAAAGTAGTAAGACCAGTTCATTATAGGAAGTAATAAGTAATACATCGATATTGAGAGGCATACTGTCTTAGTTCGAGTGTGATTTTCCGTTGTGCTTGACAACTGAAGTGGAGAGCAACATTACAGCCAGCCTAGCTGAGTAAACCAGTCGGCTGCACTTAACTCAGGTGCGCTATTATTAAATGATCATTTTTTGCACGGTTTTTCATCGCTGTAATTTGAAGTCCTCAAAATACTTCGCTTCGCTTTCCTCTCTCCTTTTTTTCTCTTCCTCTTTCTAACTCGCTAAGCTGGCCTTTCATCCTTTATACCATGCCCTCATTCCTGCTTATTTGCGCACTTAACTGCAGTATAAAAGCCGGATTCATGATGCTTCTAGGTTGGCGTACCTCTTCGAATGCTTAGAGTTGTTGCTTCACCCTCAGAGGGTAATTCAGTCTCCCGCCGCCATACGGAGGAAGGATTTCTGATCTCTTTCCTTATGTGTTGCCTATGTGCACATATCCTAGCAGACATAGAAGTTATAATCAAACGAATTAAAATTGAAATGTTTCATTTCCGGTTCCATTTATTAATTCCGGTTCCGCTATTATCTATTAGTTCCGATTCCGACCTCATTTACTAGTATATGGCAAATCTTTGAGGTGTGATCGAGAATTTCTATATTTTTATGTTGTCGATTTTTGCGAAAGTCAGCTGAACGTTACAGTCAAAGATTGTGCGATCGCTCTACTTTGCAGCTGGTCTCCTCTCTATATCATAAACAACATTTATTGATTTTTTGACTGTCAACTGTGAATCATCTGATCGCCTAACTTCAACTCCTCCCCCTTTATTTTCATTTCGATTTGCATCGTCCACATTCTCAACAATCTGCCAAATACGATCGGTTGTCTCGCTACGAGCGGTCTATATTACCCGTCTGCTAATTGATGCATTTGTTGAATTGGCGGTTATGATGGATTTTCAGAACTAATCAAAATTACATCTGTGAGGTATTCGGATATTCGGATAATAAGGCTTCTTCATAATTAATCACGAATGACTTGCTTTTGATTGCATATTTTTGCATATTACATATTTGCATATTTTGATTGCATGTTTTCTCTTACTTGATGAATATTTATGTGAACGTAGATAGTATTTAATGTTGGCATTTTGCGTTTTGTTTTTTAAAGGAAATGAATAACCCTGAGTTTTTAATATCTAGTTTCCAGATAGGGAATTTTATCAGTGATAAGAAATGAGAGTTGATTCGGGTTGATCGTTGGCTATCGGTTTTTAGAGGTGAGATGATTGAGTGCCATCGATGATAAAACCTCATTGGAGACAATTGTATGTTGCAGTAACTCGTGACTTTGTTGTTTGCGTCTTCTTGTTGACGCTTTGCATAGAACATCGATCGTATGCGATGTTGATGACATTATGGTTGACTACAAGCGGGGCATAGATAATTGCGATGTTTGCTTCATCCCAGTCGCCGATCCATGCGCTCTTCCTTATTTGATAGTATAGTGGTTATCCTCTCCTCTCCTTTATTGGATTTTATTATCGCACGCTTAATACTTCAGCTTTACACTTAATATTTATAATTTTTAAATTTTCGCTAAAAATGCAGCATTAGTTTATTTAATGCCTAGAGGAATATACCTTCATTCCTATTTCCCTCTCCCCCTTGAAACTCGTTAGATTGCATTAGGCGTCTTATGGCCTATTTCGCTCCCATTTTTATGCCAATCAAGTATTTGCATAATTGCCTTCTCAGATATACCTTCTCAGAGACCATCGAAACAGTGGTTTTCTGCAGGTAAGTTGTTCGGCGTCTTCCGATCCTAAAATAATATCAGCTTATTAAATTATCTTTCCAAGTGGATTTATGTGTCCTTCGATGATATTTTCAACTTTTTTGAACTATATTTTTTGCATTGCAAAAGTTTTAAGTCAAACCACAAAGCTCATCACTTTCATTGTAATTTTTGTTTAGTGCAAAATCCATTGTGGCAATGATCGATTTGTGCGAATATTTATCGTTGTATTCGCGTTCGATTAATTTCAACTCTCTATGCGGGTGCACATTTGTCTATTCGTCGTTATTCGTTTATTCGGTCGATTATTTTCATCCCCCTAAGCATATGTGGAATATTTTTTGAAAATAATTTCACCTCTTATTCAAGCAAAATTTTTGAAAATTTCAATAAACTTTCTTCAAAAATTTTACAAATAGAAATTCGTCGTATCGAAAGATTTCTTCATAGAAGTGAGAATTGTGCTGTTTTTTTTTTTTTGGCATATCTACATCAAACATCAAAATATTTTAGTATAAGGGAATTTCTATTTGCATAGCTATTATACAATATTACTTTATTCGTTGTTTCTGACATCACCATTCGAATGCAACGTTCCGCATTGATGTTATGCCAAAAAAAAAAAAAAAACGGTAGACTTGGAAGGTCATTGCTTAGAAGCATATCAAGAGGGATATCAAGTAGATACCAATGATAGATGGGGAGTGGGAAAGAGGGTGGTTGCTGAGGTACCAATTTTTCACGATACAATTACAAGTCATAAAATAAGCCAAGATTTTATTGTGCAATTGTGCGAGCTTTATTAGCCGACTGGTTAGTTAATAAATTAGCTCACATCATTCATCTACGAATTCATTATGAATTTCTAAAAGATGAAATCACATCTAAAAACTTTGAAAAAAAAAATGCGATTAGTATCAAAATATTCAAAAATTATCATCTTATGCTGCGAAGGGGTATTCTATTAAAAAAAAAAAACTCCTCAAATTTTTTATAATTTTACGAAATTTTTATTAATCAGCAACATTTCCTCTTTTTTTTTCCTTAAATAATAGCCTCATAAAAGTTTTTTTTTTTTTGCGTTTACACAGTTGCACTTCCACAAATAAAAATGGTTTAACGGTGTATTTTTTTTTTTTTGCTATAGAATAATGTTTTGAATAGAAAAGTAGCGCAAACACAACGAGTAAAAATATTTTCAGGCGGAATTCAACGCTTATTTTTCGAGCATTTAAAGTTTATTTATTTATGTAATCACATGATATCATTGGAGTTTATTTTATAGGTGATAATGATATTATCTTTAGAGTCTAAATGATGACGTCATGTCGTCTGTTTGATAACGTTACCTTACCATTAGTATCTATCTGATACAACATTTAATATGCTTCTAAGTAATAAACTTGTTAATCATTGCTTTTCATTTTCTGCAAAAAAAAAAAAATTAGCTTGTGATACTGTAAATTGTATTCGAATTAATAGATCGTATAATGACGCATTTCACTTCAACGTCATAGTCATGCATTCATTTTTCACTGTGAGGTGATTCATAGGGTGTGTAATAATTTGAAAAAAAAAGCGATGTTTTTATTAAAATGGAAATTGTCTTTGAAAAAAATTGTTGAGATTTTTTTTTTTTTTTTGATGGTGCACATTGAAATTGAATCATTTCATTATTGAGGTTCTTTTATTTCAGAAATAAACGCCGACGAGTTTAATTATTTATTTATATGGTGAAAAATCGAGACAAAAATAGCATCATTAGGAATGATCTCGACCTAAAATTCGATTTTATATTTCCTCATATTTGCAAAATTCCTATTAAAAAAAAAAAAAATTCCACAGAAAATTGCGATATTAATTTTACTGTCTAAAATATTTGTTTTCGATTTTTTTTTAAATTTTTATTTTTTTCTAAATAAATATAGATTTTTTATTTATTTTTATTTTTTTAATCTCGATTATTTCTATCTTGAAATTCGTTTCAACTTTTATTTCCAATATTTTAAATCTAGTTAATATGTAGGTGAAATTTGCTTACATCTTTTCTCTATTCGTTGCTTGTTTTCTCTAATAATTTATCAAAAAACGTTCAATATTTGAGAAGTTAGATCGCATTGAAAATTCTTTGATGAATTGTTCGACAAGTTTGTTTTATTTTTTTTAATGACGTTTACATATAATCGAAATGAATGCTATCGACGAATGTGCAGCCTATCGATAGATTGGATGGTGTTTTTTTTTTGTCTGCAGACTTGAGAGTGCTTTGCGCTGTGCATGCGCATTTCCTGGCTCGGCAACCATTCCACAAACCACCCCGATTGCGTTTACCACATTTTTATATTGCAATGCGCTACTGGTTGGGTCTGATGTGCTCGAACATACGGTGTGCGGCATTCCTCAGAGCTTTAGTTATTCAATAATGACCGATCGATTTTTGCTGATGGCATCGTCTAGACATTGTAGTTGAAAATTTCCATGTGCTTCCTTCATAGCTCAACGTTTAAAGCGTTCGTTTATTATCTAAACAATGAGAGTTCATTCCCACCTACATGCGAACTTTATGATGAGATACAAATTCTATTGTGATAGGAATGTATTGTTCCATAGCAACCAGTTGTGGCTAAATCGTTGCGACTATATCTGAAATCATTAGAAGAATGAAGGTCGAATTTTAATGTTGAGATTGGGAAGGTTACCTCGTTTCTTGAAATATGAAAGAATTCTCAACTTTTAAGGTTTTTATTTGTGATCAGATTAGCCAATATTGCAAATTGTTACCACTAGATGTGTAAAGGGTGTTGATTAGCAGTAGATGGAGAGGAAGGAGAGAATCATTGAACGCAGAGGTATACTTATTTTAGGGGGACTAATGGGCAAGAGGTAGAAGTATGCTTACTTGGGGGGGGGGGGGGGAGGGGAGGGAAGACTAGAGGTGAAGTGTGCTAATAAGTTACTTAGTATACTTCCTCAATATATGAATTTAAGAAAAGGAATCAAATATGCTCCATCAATAAATAGGATATCATTTGATTCTTACCACATTACCCAGCGCATCCATAATTCATCGCTTTATCGATCGGTTTATCATATTTTAGAGTTTTAGAGTTGGTGGCATTCGATAAAGCGATGAGGGTGAGCAAGTCGATAAAAGCAGAAGTAAAGCCGTATGTGATGAAGCCCCGCCCTAGGTGCCCAACAACGCAATGCTCTTCAATTGTGAAGCATTTCTTTGCGTTGCGTTGTTAACCAACGCGCTCACATCGATTTCTCTTTCCGCTTCGGCTATTTGCTAGAGGCGCATTCGTCGTCGATGCTCCGTTTGCTTCTACTTTTGCTATACTACAGACTTATTTCATCATATCCTCAACATTATTGACTACTCTGTAGGTCACCCTCAACCACTTTTGAAACCTTTGTGGCTCATCCTCAACGTTGTTGAAAAATATTGTAGTTTTCATCATAAAGATTTTCCGGATAGATTGCATTTAAGGTAGATTTATTTATAGTCACGAAACGATTTAGGAGGGTAAAGAAAAATGAAACACTTAGTAAGAGAGCTCCGCCATAAAGGTATTTTTTGAATTGTCTTTACTACTACCATCACCTAGTATCATCAGCTGGGATCGTTCGATGATGAACTTCTCACGTTTATTTTTATGTTGTCTGTTGTTTCTTAAGGCCTATTTTTGGGTTTATTTTATGTTGCAGTAATTGTGACCAATTGTTTTGGTACTAAATGCAACGATAATATCTGCATAATTTGCTAAGGCATTTTATTTCCCACTAGAATATGTGCAAAGTAATCAGAAAGCTGGCATTTATCCTTCATCGTAAATATTTATTTGTTAATGCAATTTTAGTTTATGGGTGATTGCAATTCATGCAATATGCATGAATTGCAAATAATTTCATGTGTGGGAATTGCAAATTGCTCAGCATTATTATTCAGAACTAGTATCAAATTTCGTTACCTCAGTAATTTCTACTTAACTTTTCTCTTTAAATAGCAATAAGCATATTTTTTCTCATCTTATTCTTTGCATTCTATCTATCTTATCTCATCTGATAATTGCAAAATCGAAATTTCAATGCAATTTTAATATTTCTTCAAATTTCAAAAAAAAAAAGTTGGATTTTAAGGAAGTGATAAAATTTGTTGACTCCGGAGCCGGAATCTTATTGCAATATTCTAGCGACATTTTTCTTTTCAATATTATTTGATTATTTCTTAAACGTTATGTTCTTATCATCATTATCATTCTTAGGAATATTTAATCGATTATGCGTTTTATTGATAATTCCGTCGACGTTTTAAGTGATCCGAGCTTTTAGTATAAAAAGTAGTTAGTTGTGGTATATAAATGATTGAAGGAAGTTACTATTCGATTCGATTTGAATACGAAGAATGGCTGAAACGAATACAAACGATGGAAATCTTATCATACGTACATTTATCTCATTAATTTCGTTCATCGTTCGTACATCAATAAGATTCGGTATCACTATTGGCTTAATTGCATCTGTTGTTATCACTCTCTATGCAGTTGGTCAACTCAGTAAAGATGCTATCAAGGAGAGAAAACAGGGTAAGCATATTTAGTACTGATAAGTTTTTTTTTATTGATTTATTACTGTTGCGTGGAAGATTATCCGTAGGTAAATATTCAACAATTGATTAATGAGTAAATAGGTTTTGATTAATTTTTCATCGATTTCCATTTCATCACACTTCCATATGAGTTCGCGTTTGCTTTTCTGGATTCAGGGGTGCGGAATCTTCCACAGATCGATTCTCTCTCATCTAGCATCGTATTTCCTACTCGTTCCTCATCTATTCATCCGCTCTCTCTTTATGCAGTGATCACTAGTGAGTCGCATCGATGATTACGAAATCCTCGAAACTCTTGAATTATGGCTTTTTGTTTTGCGTCTTGCAAGTCTGTTGAATTTGCATATTATCACTTCAAGGGAAAGTGATCTAATCAGTGATCAATGCAATTAATAATTTTGCATATTAATTAGGAAAATTAGGATGATCGAATTTTCATTCGATGTCTCAGTTGTAAATTTTTGGGGAATTAAGATAGTTCGAATTTGCATTTTATTATGAGGGAATAAAATTTGTTCCATCTGTGTTAACGAACCTTGCATTTAATATAAATATGTTTAAATATTAGTTAATATTAATATTGAAGATAAAGTTATATTAAAACTATTATTAATTAGTAATAGTTAAAATTATATCGAAATACTGTTATTAATCAATATTAAAGTAAGTTTATACTAGTATCAATACTACTATTAAGGTCACTACCAACATTTATATAATTTGATTCCAACGTTGTATTAAAATACTAATAATAATTAAAGTTAATCAATA
Source organism: Ascaris suum (assembly GCA_013433145.1). Lineage (NCBI taxonomy): Eukaryota > Metazoa > Nematoda > Chromadorea > Rhabditida > Ascarididae > Ascaris > Ascaris suum. Next base: position 6,919,501 of record CM024182.1, on the reverse strand, counting down.
TTTATATCATTATGATTAATCAATACTGGTACCAGTACTAGTATTACTGCCAATATTATTACTGTTATAATATTACTCGATGGATTATGTTTGTTGATCGAGTCTCCGGTGCTAATCACCATTATTGATTGGGCATGCGACTGCTGTTCAGATGCAATCCCCGATGGCTGTGAGTAATAATTTAGCGGGCTTTTGTTTTCTTTTTTCGTCTTCTAGTATAAAAACTTCCGATGAATAATTAACGTGCACATGTGGAAGATGAGTATATATTTTATAGGATAGTGTTGCTTTAAAAATAAGTGAAATTTCATTTGTAATTAATATTGCAGTTAGTCGAATTTTACTCGACATAGAATTTTTTGTATAAGTAGCTCAGGCGCTTATATAAAAATATCCAGTAATACCTCGTACGCTGATATTACTAGTAATAATGGTCGAAATATTACTTGTGATCAGCATATGGTCTAAATATAATTGGCGAAGTATCTATACAGTTTGAAATATCCTCGAAAAAAAGTGCAACAACTCTAACAGAAACAACGTTACCATTGCAATAATATAATTGTTTATCATAAATCTAGCATAGCGAATATTACAGTGCTAAATAAGAGATCTTTCAAAATGTTTTACTTGAAATATTTTCGTATTGAAATTATATGCACTTGAAATATTCAGAGATCAAAATGAAATTATATGCACTATGCTTCATTCATGATGATCAAAACGAAAATGCCCTCTAAGTTGTTGAGTAATTTATGGTTTTACTGGAGTGATATCGTCGTATCCAATTTGATACTTACTTATATCTAGATTACATCCTAACCGGAAGCAACATTTTTATTGTATTTCTAGTAAAATGAGAATACGATAGTGTTATTGGATAATTACCGATAATTTCTGGCCGACTTATATTTACAATGCTCTGTAATTTTAATAATTAATCAAAGAGGTGATTGCAAATACGGGGCGCCAACGGCTTCGACGAAGAGTATGTAATACGTGTCACTGCACTACGTTAAATTGGATGCTGCATTTCGCCCACTACCCTCCCACTCCACGTCGCTTCATGTAGCACTCAGTACTGCACCTATCCCTCCCAAGGCCTAAATCTTGGCCATGTAATAGGTGTTTGGGTGAAGCCGGTCAATTTCCATGCAGTCGGCTGCTCAGTGCATAATATATGACAAGTGCAGAGTGAAGCTCGCTTCTTTGTTGTCTTTATTGTTCGAGTGAGGAAAAGTGCAGAAATAAAAGCATCAGCGGTCTATTTGATAAACTAACCTTTATTACTGCATCCAACTGCGGTGGATTTCTTTTGTGTTTCTTTGGCTAGCTATGAGTGATCATTGAATGATCGTTTCATCACCTAGGCTGATTTTTAGAGGGCTATTTCTATGCTTGTTGTTTACCGTCTTTTCGTTTTTTCTTTTCCTCGTTCTTTTGAAATAAGGCTGTAGCCAAAAAAAGAATTTTAGGCAGGGAATGAGTGGGAACATATGGCCAGAGATGTCTTAAATTTTCTTGATTTGATGTTCATAGAAATTTAGAAATTTTTTCCTAAGATATTCAAGTACTATTCAGGAAATTTATGGCACTAAACAGTATTTGCCGAAATTCTGAGGTAATTAAGAGAAAAGTGCCTCCATTCGTTACTTCCTGTGATGCAAGTACTCTCCTCCACCCTCGTATTTTCCTCTATCCGATAAGTGCATCCTTTTCACGCCTTTTTCTTCTCTGACATATTCAACTCAACCTTCAACTTATCTAGAAATACGCTGTGCGGGGGGGGGGGGGGTAGGGGCTTGATTGCACAGCTAAATAATCTCATCTTCTTCCTTTTCTTAGTCGCGGTTGTACGGAGATTTAAGCGAGCGTTAAATAATGTAGACAAAATATATTACGTTATAGAGGAGATTATAGATCAAAATATTACGTTATATTATATCAAAATATATTATTACGTTATAAAATATTACGTTATATCAAAATAATATATTATAGATCAAAATATTATAGATCAAAAGTATATAACACTGATCAAAAATATTATGTTATAGAGGAGATTCAGCTAGCAAACAGTTCTTTATAGTGTAGATTATTTTCGCAAATATTTGGCGAAAAAAAAAGGAGCGAGAATACTTTAGTTGTTGAAAAATAGTTTATTTGCAAATGGCAAAATTGTTCATAGTTTTTGAAATTGTGAAGTTGAAGCCTGAGAACTTGTTCTCGTTGCTATTGTTTTCGGTAGTGGAAATTCTCCTCCTTCTCCCTCTCCTCTTTTCCCCATTTTTTTCTTTTCCCCTCTTTCTTCCTCTCTCCCACTTCTCTCTCTCTCTCTCTCTCTCTCTCTCTCTCTCTCTTCAACTACGAGATCTCACGATTTGATGAAATAATTCTTCAGCAACTAAGACATCATGCTCGTTAGGAAGAAGACGCGCGCCTGAAATGCTAGTAGAAGACAAGATGTTTCGCCTGAAGCGAGTTGAATCTCATTGATTTTCGAGAATTTCTTAACGTTCTTCAGTGTAGTTGTGGCAGTTGCTAGTGAGGAAGAGTGAGCGCATTGGTCAATGTTTTCGCTACCGACATGAGAACATTATATTATTGCAAGTGTATAGACATAGACACAGACACAATTAATGCACATATGTTAGCAAAAACTTTTCGAGAGCATATTATAGAGACGGATTGCAAAAATGCACAATTTGTGCGTCTAAGTTCAAAAATATGCGCTGTTTCGGTCAAGGTTACAATGCGTTACCATCATACTACTGTTCGATACAGTGCACATCCTATTCGGCGATCGATTTACTTTGTTGCACAATAATCGACAATGAGGTAACAAATAAACATAATTAAAACAATTCTATCGAACATTGAACAAACTCTGCAGGTGGTAGTAGTGCCTTTACCTTTAATTATTAATGAAAGTAATAAAAAGTACTATTACTAGATTGCTGCTAATAAATAAAAGAAGAGCTATATATAAAATTACTATTAACTTATCGGTAGTGGTACTTACTAAAGTAGTGCTATAGAGGAAATGCACTCTTCATAATAAATGCATACTTTAGGTGGTGATGCTAGTGATAACCGTAAAAATTTCATTAAAATGATACAAATTTTGCTTTCAAATCGTTAGAGAACATAGCAGATTGTTATCATCCCTCAAGTTATGCACTCACATATTTCGCCGACATGAAGTTGTTGTACGGTGAGCGCAGACAACGAGTCATTTCTGCAGAGAGCAATATCTCTGTCGTATTCAACGAATGAGCAGAGAAGCAAATGTTCGTCAAGAGTTTAAATGTGAAAAAAAAGCATCTCAATGTTTTTTCTACGGTCATTGTGTGTGCACCTCACCTTGAGTCGTCGTCTTTACGGCTCTCCGAATGCTTGCCTGCCTACCGACATTTTGCGGTGTGTCGTGTCCGTTAGCGGTTGACTATTGGTTTCCTCGTTCTTAGCAATATTTCATCTACTTTCTCGTTGAAACAGTCGTAAACTCTGCATTAAATCTACAAGATTTCCAACGATATATTTTAAAACGATACGCGATTGCTCGAGATTTGTCGATGGCGCAATCGAAAAATCGACGATCAGCAAATAAATCTTGGGAACCGGCTAAAGATTTCATTGGCAGAGGTAGACGCTTTTCATCGAACGATACGAGTTATTCCATGATACTAGTCTTATTTTTCACTTTTATATTCATTCATTCTCTTTGGATTTTGCAATTGTTTTGAATAGTGTAAGAGTGGAAATATCGCTCGTTTACTGGAAATTGCTCTTGTATCAACTTTTGCAATTTTTGAAAAATTACTTTCATTCGTGTAAAAGCAAAAATATCGCTGATGTACTAGAAATATTAGAAATAATCGTGCAGATAGATGCTAGAAATATGCTAGTAATGCTGATAAAAAACTTGAGATAATAATCGCTCGTGTATCGCGGCAACTGAATCATGGCGACGCTTTTATCTACGCATAGTTAGTACTGGAGTCATTTTTATTTTACGATAATATGGAAAGGGGGAGGAAGAAGTGTTATAGGTGATGGCTTGCGGGGTACGAGAACGAGAGATGAGAATCTTTGGTTCGATGTTTCATTATCAATTCAATTAGTGATTGGTAGTGAGGTACTTGCATGTTTGTGATTGTTAATATGGACTTGTACTGCCATTGATCGATCTATAAAATGACTATAGAACTTTCATGGATTTAAAGAGAAACATTTCAACAGTCAGGTAAACATTGCTTGTGAGAGAAAAACAAAACAAGTTTTATATTCACAGCAGGAATTCTTTTGTTATTTTTCCCTCTTTTCGTCTATTAGTGATGTCTGATTTTCCGTCGGCATTCGGCAACTTTTTTTTAAAAATTCATATAATATCTAATATCTCGATAGCACTTCTTGGTGATAGTGCTTTTATCGGGGAATAATTTTTATCCTCTTGTTACATTGTAGTGATAAGTTTATATCATTCATAGGTGATAAACGATAACATTATATTTCTACTAATCTCCACACAATTGAATCATAAAATCGTTTTGCAAATGCATTATTCAGTATCTCTGATATATTTTCATTACATCATTGGAGGTATAGTTTTTAAAACATTCTCAATCGTGATATAAACAAAGTTTTCTAGGCTATCTCTCCTCCCTTCCTCCCATATTCCCATTCAGGTGATTTTCTCGCAGCACTATTAGTTTACGCTGCCAAGTTTACCTCTAGCGCCTAAGAAATTATAATTTCATAATTGAGAGGTAAAAATATTGCTTTATTTGTAGTTGGATAATTAGGTTTATTCTTTTACCAACTGTACAACTTTACATCGGAAATATACTGATGAGGTGTTAAGATATGATTTTGATAAGGTGATGAGCATCTAAAATTCATGAATCCTAGTCAGGATATATCGGAAATAAATTTTATTTTAATTTCACGTTGCAAATAATTTAATATACCTATTCGTATAGACGTAAAAATGTCGTTTGAAATCGTAATTTTGAGGCATGTAGGCATGGAGACGTCATTGTGCCGTTAAGCAGCGCAGCTCATTCTTTATTAGCAGATTGGTGGCAATCGATAATTCGAAGAGCTTATTTAATGCTTTCATCAGTGATGTCATTCGTCTCTGTATGTTTCATATGCTGTCTCACTCCTATCACACACATTTCTCATACTTTTCTCAGTCATTGCTTCGTGTGCTTCCTTATGTTTTTCAATTTTTGAATAGATCTTGCAATAGTCACAACTGCAAATCTTTTAATAAAACAATGACTAAATTGATATCTATAGGTGAGAAACGACGAATAAACTGATATCTCTAGGTAAGGATCTTAGTTAATTGGCATTTCTGGATTCATTATTCATTGATTTACCTTTCATTTTCTTTATATTTTGATAGAAATATTTTATTTGCCCATTATAATTGGGAACTTCTTTGCACTCAAGTTATCCCATTCGATTGTTGAATTGAAAAGCAGTTGAAAACGAGAGCTTGCCACTGATTAATTGGGAAAGGAAAGGGAAGGGGAAAAGGTCCCCTATTACTATTTCTACATGAAATTAAGAAGTCTATTGTTGTCGAGTAAAGATTTAACTATATCATTTACGTTTATGTCTGCTTAAGGATTAGCTTCAGCTTATCAATGCAACTTATCATCCTTTATCATATTTTTAAAATATTGACGATCAAAATTATTCTTGATTATTTTATCGAGTTTATTTTTCTTGAATTTCTAATAGTCATACATAGTTCTTGTCTAATGATCACACGATCAGTCGAGTGTATTTAAGTCGAATGATAACAATAATCGATTACGAGGAAGTATTTAAAACATTTCCTTAACAAAAACAAATCATATCGAGTAAAAAGTAATTAAAAAAGTCGATTGTGATGATTCTCGTGTAGTTACATTATTGGCGATGCATTTTGATGCAAGAAGACTATGGTGTGGTGGTGATCATAGCAAATATAGACGCACAATGCTTATGAAAAATAATGAAAAAGAAGGTGAGTGTCACATTATATGTATCTATATGCGTTAAAATGAATTTAATTATGAAGATTATAAACAGTCGTTTTGAATTTTACAAAAGAAAGAAAAAGAGAGGAAATGGAAAAAGAGGGAAGGGGGGAAAGGGATTGAAGAGACATTTCCAAAGAAGATTTGAAGCTCTATTCACTCAAAATAGAGCGAATTATGAGCTCTGAAATAATCCAAAAAATGAAGCTGAAAATTAATTAAGAAAGAACGAATTTCCACTGCTATAAAATTTTTTCAATCACGAAACTAAAGAAGAAGTGCAATCAGCTTTTTTCATATTTTTCCGCTCTCTTATTCTATAATAGGAACGCTCTTGCAAAGATATACTATCCTTGAAGTAGTACGTTTATTTAGTTCAAAGAATTCTATCTGGAAATTAAAATTTACATAACCAGTCGCTTAAATTCCTGTCAAACAGGTACAACTTTTGGTCGCATTTATTTCCAACCTGAGTTCTCTTTTGTTATGTATTGTTGTTGAATATTGGCAATGTTTCTTATTTAATTAACGATTTATGACTAATAAAATTGAATTTTTGAATAATTGAGAAATATTAAATGACCGTTACTACTAAAGTAACCGTTAGTTAAATTTTATCTAACGAAAATACAAATAAAAACAATATGTAATATTATATGAATATATAATCTATCAAATATTTTTCTTCAAATGATATATGCGCAAAGGGATTGATGAACTAAAATACGATAATAGCGCTACCAAATACATTTCATTAAAATCCTTTAAATGAAATCAACGACGACTATTCAATGCGATTGGATCAGATAGAATTTATTCCGGATCAAGTAAACACTATAATGGAAAGACCTAAATTAAATTAAAGGAATATGGAGCGTTTTCATTTTACAAAAAAAAAAAAAAAACCATCAATAAAAAAGCGAAAATTTTGGGAAAAGTTGTAAGTAGAATATAGTTTTCCAAAAATTCAGTACTACCCAATATTTTCATTAACTAGTGATTGAATTTACATGAATTCAAGTAATTTTTTTTTTCAGTTCTTGATCTGATTTACTGGCGTGATCCGAAGAAATCGGCCGTTGTATTAAGTGTGAGCATTATATTGCTATTAATCTTCGCCAAATTTCCGCTAATCTCAGTACTTAGCTATTTGGGATTAGCCGTTCTTGGTGGAACGCTTGGATTTCGTCTTTATAAGATTGCCGAAGCACAGCTTAAGAAATCCGACGGAGCAAATCCATTCCAGTAAGTTTTTATTCAACTTTCAATTTTAATATCTCCTTCTTGATGAAATTGCTTGCAGCAAAGTTTTATGCCTGCAATGTGGTGTTTATTTAATGTTTGCGTTGTGTTATGTTTATTACAGTATGTTTACAGTATATCTTCGATATTTACAGTATACAGCAACTTTTTTGGCGATAAATGTTTATAGCATAGCTTTTGAGGTTAATTGATGATTGATAATTAAGAGTAGGAGTAAATTGCCTTTCGCTTCTTCGTACCTCTTGGCTTACCTACCCCATCGTGCTCCCTCACTTATTTCATAAACGCTTTATTCCATTTATTTTCTCTCCACGGCCCCAACTATCTTTTAGCTTCTGAATTTGTTAAAATTTCAAAAAATTCAGAAATTTTTATGCATATCAGCTTTTTTTGCAACTATATATATTCGATAAATTTTTTATTTATATTTTTTTTTTCAGACCATATTTGGAGAAAGAGCTCGCTGTGCCACAGGAACGTGTGCATCAACAAGTGGATGTACTCATAGAGCATGGACAACTAATCGTGAATCAATTGCGACGCCTTTTCCTCATTGAAAACATCACCGATAGCGCTAAGGTTTTCTGTGTTCAACATCTGCATCGTTGTGATTACTCATGTTTTCTAGTAAAGTATCAAAATTTACGAATTTTAATTACAATATTAGTTTTACTTTATTTGATAATATCAAATAATGGTGTTGTGATATATTTTACTAAATTATTTCTGCCATTTATCAGTCGAGTGACCAGTCCATTTATGGAACCTAATCGAGACCAATGGCCCACTACTGAACCTTTCCAAAGAAGTTTTCATCCAGAAGTAGCCGGCTATCCGGTAACAAAAACCACTTACCTATCACAGGTAAAAATCTGGAAGTATGTGACTGTTGCCGTTTTCCGAGAGAACTAGAGCATATCACTATTGGTGAGGTGTGCTGAAGGTGTATCTCTTAGAAAGGTGTATCTCTTAGAAAGATCTAGTTTTTTTCGATATTATAGCTGCTAAGTAACCAGCAGTGATTTACGACCTTTTCTTGTCGCTGTCTTTTTTCGTTACATCGCTTCTAGGAATATAGTGGATTTATTTATTTGTCTGCTTACTCATTTTATTTGTTTTATGGAGATGTCGTTGTGTTGTTGTGGAATTTTCCGGCTTTACTTTCACTTTTTTGGATTTATTCTGCGACTGCAATTCTTAATGAAAAAAAATTATATTATTAGTGGGATAAGGATGAACTTGCACAAGTGTTTTTTTTTTCGTAATGCAGCTATGCATTTGTATTTTATTTTCTTTTACAGTTTGGATTGCTTCTCTGGGCGTTGACCTATGTTGGATCGTGGTTCTCTGGTCTCTGCATCCTACTACTTGGTATCCACTTACGCTCTTACGGTTGTCATAGACACAGGCCATTCTTGAATGGCGAGCATCTATTTTCAAAACTAATTTTTGGTCAATAGATTGGGACTTCTTCGATGAAATACTTCTTGAAGTGATACCGTTCGATGTGGATGTTTGGTGGAAGGGGGGGGGGGGAAGAGGTGGAGGGAAGGGTGTGCAGTTGTAACCAAGCGGGATCTTGTGACTAGTTTACTCTAATTCACAATACAAGGGTATTTCATTTTGACTACGTCTTTTATACTAATTTCAAAGAACATTCCATTACGATGATTCAGATTTCTCTGTCGACGAAATCAGTAAAAGCTGCAGCATTTCCTTGAACCATTTCTGTTAAAGGGAGGGGGTTATATTTAGCAAATATCTATCTAAATCGATACAAGGAACATCCGTACGGCCCTCGCAAAAAAAGTATCTAAAAGTGATAAGAAACATCTGGAGGTAATTTCGTGAAATCCTTTAGATGAGGTGAGGAAGCGTGGGGAGGGGGGGGGGGGGGGGTGATGGGGGAATGGTGTTCAAAGTTTGCCGAGGATATTTCTCTTCTAAAATCGGAAGTTAAGTGAATTAAATGTTTCATCAAAAAATCCTATTAATTCATGCACCACTTCCTTCTTAAATAAGGTGGAAAATTTTTTTCAAGCAGTTTTTTCTACAATGGGTCAGGCATAAGTTGTATAACTTGCGTACATCATAACATTATATACATGCAACAAGTAAATAGCCGTAAATGCAAATGACGGTTTCGATGAGCGAAGAGTAGAAATCATTAATCTATTCTTATAGTGATACTTGGCGTCTTTTCAATTCCAAAATTCTATGAAGTATATCAAGAGCCAATCGATCATAACATAACCATCGCTAAAGAGCACATCAACAATGTCACCAATACGTAAGTTGAACATTATTTCTATTCCACTCGTTTCTTATCATATATGTCTTATCGTTATCATTTATCATTTATATCCATTTTTTTATTGATAAAGATTATCACATTTAGTATGGACACTAGTTGATTTAAAGTTGAGATCTTTTTTCGTCAGAGCGATTTCATTTTTCCCGTTTTCGTTCGGAGCTATAAAATCTTGTTGAGCAATCTTTAATTAGCGATATAGGTGAATCAAGTTGTATTCTGCGAAGGTAATCCTCCTCCGCTTTTTCTAACGCCGAAGAACGTACTTTTTTGAGAGTTCTTAAGGCTGTGCGCTTACCCCCTCCCTCTGTCTCGGGATTTTATTTTAGATCAATTGGCCTACCAAAACAAATATATTAGTAACGCTTTTGGTTATATGTCGTATTTGGAATGCAGCTATGACTCACACATTAGTGATGACTTCATTGTTTGAGAAGAATTTTAGAAACAGAAAAATAAAATGAGCAATGAAAATAAACGAAATGAACACATTAATAAATATTATCAATTTCAGGATGAACGAGAAGCTACCATTCCTGAAGAAGATGACTGGTACACACGAAAAGACGAACTAAGTCTTGGCAAGCGGACATTTTGGAATCTCGCTTTTTTTTCGTAATAGTTTTTGAGGAGTTGGGCTAAATTTTGCGTTGCTTGTCTTGCTTGTGTGCTGCAATGTGTGACCCACTCCTCTCATAAATTCATTGATAAAGGTTTTTTCTTGTCGGAATATTATCGTTTCTTTTCTTAATGCTGAATGCTATTTGAGCAATCGGAAGTAATGGCTTTAAACCTTGGATGTACCATTCAAAAATAGTTCTTGATATCCAAAAAGTATGGCACATCTGCACATCAATATCCTTAAACTGCAAAACAACGCAATGCATAATTCTTTCAATCCACTTAGGTTTATCGCACATTTCAAGCGCACGCTAGTAGCCATTATACATTTCGCTCTGTGTGCTGTGTTCTAATAATTCCGCTGCTGTATATTTTTCTTTCCAATATAAAAATTTGCATCTCTAAGCATTGCTTTTCGTGGTTATTCTTTATTCATATTGCCACGTGATAATGCGTCTGCTTAGTCAGCAGTGGTGATCGACTATTTGGTGGTTTATTTCAATGCAATCGACTGGATCGCTGTATCGGGATGCAACAACCGAACATCATTTTTTTTTCGTCTTCTTTTTCTTCTTTTTTGAAGATTCAATTTCTCGAGGCTCAAAAACCACAAAAAAAAACTTCCTATGGTTGGTGACGTCTCTGAAAATGAGCCTGATTATTGAAAATAATGCTGTATTCTCTATGTGGTCGCTAATTTCAATATTTGCTCGTTTCTTCTATGGAAATTTTTCTTCGTCGTGAAATTATCTCACGACATGACGATAAAGTTGTCCATCTGTCTGTCTGTCTAGCAGACAGTCGGAGTTGTGTCATATACCGAGGAAACAAAGAAGAAAGCGTTGGCTTCATTTGCCACAATGCATTATTTCGCTTTTCGCTGTTCTATTCACGTTTCCTAATCGCGTTGTGTTTTATCGTTCGCGTTTGCTCTCGAGCAGCTCACCGAATAAAGTGTTTCAATAAGTGCTATTCCCATACGATATCACTCATGTCAATTCCCTTCCCCTGCTATCGATTCAACTGATAGAGGAAAGAGGCAAGCGAACAACAATTCCCTTGCTATAATCATTGGAAATGAACGTCCTCATTTATGAAAAGAAGTTCGCCAAAAGAACTTTATCGTTGAAAAAATGCTAAAACTTGTTTGGAGAAAACGTTGAAAATCCCACTTTTTAAAAATGTACTTTTTTTTTTTTTTAAGGAGCGAGGTGAGGTCTTGACTTCAATTCACCTATGGCATAGTCATTGCAGGTAAATAACGAAGAAATAAGAGTATTGTTCTTGTCGCTGATCGTTTAAGACGTCTATAATCAAGCTGTACAGCAATTCAGTAGGAGCATAAGAAATATGAATGCATCGATGAAATTTGCAATTATTTCCGATCATATGTAAATATATGGCGATGCCATTGAGAAGAGTTGTGTCGAGGTGGTGCTTTTGATGATCTTAATCCTCACAATGACCTTTGACCTGCGCAGCTAGCTTGGAAAGTCGCAACGGGGCCATTCTACCCACTAAGGTTCCTCACTCCTTTCGAAAATTCTCATCACCATCCCAATTTAATCGACCGCATCCATCCGTCCTTCCTATCGCCAACCAACATCTGCACTGATGATGCATACAATGAATGATTCATTTCACGAATTACATTTATAGCAAATGTCATGCGGAAATGAATAAGTTGGCGGGTAGGCAAAAAGGGGCCGGTGCATCAGCGGCGAACTCAATGAGAGAGCGTTTTGGTAAGTGCTAGGAGCTCGAATTAAGCATCTTTTTAATCAAATATAAGCTGAAGTTTTTAAGGACTATAAACTCTGCGGCCAAGAGGACCAGCATCATCGATTCTCTTCTAAGAGGTTTGATAAGTATAAATATGAGGGCAAATAAAGTGAGAACATTCTACTTAGCCATAGAATTGTGGAAGTCTATGATGCTGAGGTACTGTCAAAAAGTATGGCAATGCAGTTCTAACAGGAAAGCCCATTCATTACCTGAACTGAAAGAAGGGTCCATCTTGTCCGCTCAATTCCCTCACCTCGCCTCACTCCGGCACATTTTCTTATTCTTTTCCTCCTCAGCTCATCAGCACATTGTTCTTTTATGTCCTCACCACTGATTTCTCTCTGTTTCCCTAAGGAAGCATCTCTCCACTGTTTTGTCTCTTAGTTCGTCAATAAACAGGCCTTTAGACAAAAAAAGGAGCAAAGTTAGAGATAGAGAAAGTAGACCAATTTATCGCTAAACCTAGACTATGCTCATTGGAAAATATAGCATAAATTAAGATTTCATGCAGCAAACTTCTTTCCTAACTCGGCAATAAGCCAATAAATAATTGGAAATAAGCCAAACAAGAATACGTCAACGAAATTTTTTTGAAGCAAACAAGTGGATCCGTTATAATTTTCAAATTTTCCATTTTGTTCTATATTTTTCCTCCAGAAGATATTCTTGAAAATTGAATTTCGAAAGCATTGATTTAGCGGAAATGTTTTTTTTAAATTTCTTTTTTTTTTTTTCGACGGTTCGATGATTTAAATTTCCCCGTGATTACATAAGTATATTTCATTCGTCTTCACTTTCTTCTATCCCTGTCTCTCCTATTTTCGCTATCTATTCCTCTCTCCTCTCTCACTTACAAAAAAAAAAAGAAAGAGAAAACCTTCAAAACGGAATTTATCATACTTGAAACAGCAAAATAAACAAATTGTTAACCATGCCGGAAACGAAGAAACGTGGATGGATGGAGCAGTTTCTTCAAGTCATGCAAGACTCCAATGAATATCTCTAGGAAAGCCTAGAATTTATGGCATACATAATGACTAAGTATATTCAGTAGTCATTTTTAACGAAGAACTACGATAGTATAGCATTCAATTTATAAATAAGCCCTCTCGAATGAGGTGATCCGCTCAGGTGTGAACTATGCGAGAAAAATTCGAACGAAATTGACTGATATTGAATGGAGCCATTCTCTTGCCATAAATTTCTTCTACCTCTCTCTTTGATTGATCAGCATCTTTTTAGTTTGTTTACCTAGTTGAAAACTTGAAGAGATTGAATATCTCCTTCGCCTTTCTACCCCTTCACCTCTCTTTCCTTCCTCTTTCTCTATCCGTCCTTCCTTTTTTTTTGCGCAATGCCTTTAGATTTTGCCGTTGAAAATAGATAGCTTAGAAGATGTTTTAATCATCAATAAACTATTTCAAAAAATGATAAGCACGATTTTATGTGCAACGTGAGAACTCTACTTGGAGGCACCTAAAGGCTAGAAGATTCTTTCCCCAAATATTGCTCATTTGAAAGGCATTATGATACTTGCGTACCGATTCTTCCGCTTGAGCAGAAAAAAAAAACTCTAAGCCCGGATTTCATATTAAAAAAAAACTAGGATTCTATTAGTCTATGCTTTACTTGTCTGCTTGATTAGAAGCCTCATGATCCAAGCAATCAGAAAATTTTCTCTCGTTTTTTTTGGCCCCTTCCCAAAATTTTCACAAAAAAATTTTTTTTAAAGAGAAAAACAATTTTCGATTTTAATGGAAAATTATTGTTACGGCTATGGTCAATGAACTTATACAAGCAAAAAAAAAAAAAAAACAAGCATATAAATGAAGCAAGCAAATAAACTCAACCAAATTAAACAGATTTCAATAAGTAAGAAATTACGCTAAGTGGCTTAAATGAATAACGAACGCTTAAACATGCAAAGAATTTTCACAAGCGTGCAATTTTTTTTGACAGGTGTTCAGCTCCTTTTTTGCAGGTATTTAGCTTTCACAGTTGCAAGAATGTTTTCGGTTGGAGAAGCCAGAGAATCCTCTAATAAAAATGATATCAGAAGGTTTCACAGGCTGGAACAGGATTAGAAGATCAAAATACCCACTTTTTGACAAAAACACCCACTTTTTAATTTTAATCCAAGCCTTTCAATAAAATTTTCAACTTTTCATGGATGATAGAAGAGTTAGACGGCCAAATGTCCTGAACACAAGTGGCCAAGACTCGAATGAGTGACTTAATTGGCCAACGAGAAAGTGGCCAAGGTGTAAAAAACTTTACGTGCATTTGAAACTACAGATTGCACTGCACATCGTTCACTAAATTATCTAAAATTCGTTTCATATTCAAAGTGCCGTGTTGTATGCGTCTCGAAAGTGGACATAAAATAAAGCAGCCCTATATATTCAGGGAGCCTTTCTTGAACATTTATAGCGATATATATTATCGATTCGATTTTATTTACAGGTGGGATATTTTGATTGTCGTACCTGTCGATAAATTCAATGAAATGTTGAATCTCTAACAATGCAGCGGTGCATTTCTTCTTATATTCAGCGATTATTTGTCTTCAGGCATCTTTATTTCTAGATTTTATTTCTCGTTCGTTTCTTCCTTTTTTTTTTGCATAGATTTTCCTGATATCTATTTTACTAATAAAACCAATCAATAATCACATCATATAAGACCAATCAATAATTTCCCAAAGATTTAATGGCATAAAAATTCGACGATCAAATAGAAAAAATGGCATAAAACTTTGGCATTAAAAAAAATTTAGGTGATCATATTATTGCAGCGGAAAAATTATCTGAGAGAAAATTGATTTTTTAATGAATTTCTAACGAAATTAATTTGCAGGAGATTTATTTGCAAAAAAAAAAAAAAACAACAACACAAAGTTTCGCTTTTTTTTTAATTCCCAAAAAATCACTTATAATAATTAATATGGGAAATGAGTTTATTACATTTCCTTTATCAAATACGATGATAAGAAATACGAAAAAAAAATCTCTAAAATTAAGGAATTTTTTTTTCTCGAAAAAATGTTTTTCTTTGTAATTTTTCAATTTTCAATTTTTCAAAAAAAAAAATTTTTTTTTTTTAAATTTTCTTACCATCGTTTGAAATTAATATAATTCATCGAGGAATATGTAAAGAAAAAAAAAACATTGATACTGAAGGCTTAATGAGCAATTTATATATGCTCAAGTACTATTATTAGTACTGAATAAGATTTGCAATATAAGTAATATTGCTTGAATTAATTTCATATTTTCTCTTCGAATTTAACGAATTCGTCTTTCAAATATACTTTCAATTTTTCTCTCTATATCATAATTTAATCAATTTTATATTTGCAGCAAAAAAAAATTTTTCGCATATTTAATTTAAATAATAATAATACCTCAATTTAAATATTTCAATTTTTGGGGAATGGGGAGGGGGAGGGGGGGGGGGGGAGGAGAACAATTTGGTGAAGAGGAGGAAAAAGAAGTGGAAGAATCAAGCAACATCACCAATATTGACGAAGATCACTTTATTTTGATAGTCATATAAAAAGCAAAATTAAGAATGAGAGAGGAAAAAAAAACGCCTTAAAATAGAAAACCATCTATGATATATTATCGTTTTAAATTGTTGCATAAATTTACATAAAAAGTTGATGCAAATCAATAGAAACTCATCAATAAAAGAATATTCTAATAGCGATACAATAATAGGTAAAATAAATGTGAGGCAATAAAAAGAATTATTTTTTGTTGCTATGTTACAACCATCGGTATCACATGCTTGCACGCAACCTGAATATTGATAGCCTTCGTATTTGAAATGACCACAATGCGATATCCGTACAATCTCTAGAAATCAATTGAAATTTAATTGAGAAATAAAATACAGAAATTTAGTAACTTTGTTTTTTAAAAGGTTTTTAAACTTATATTTTTCAATTATTATTATTTGCATTTAATAGAGAAGTGCTAAAATAGTTAGTGATTTCGTTTAATTTTCCATTTTGATGATATCCGTCGGTTAGCCCAACGATAGTAAATTATTTAGAAATTAAAAGTTTCATATAATTGTCGATGTCTTAGGGAAGCGAATATAAGAGTAGCTAACATATTTCAATATTCGATCATAACATTTCGATCACTCTATGGATTGGTACTCTCTTTACAATACAAAAATTGAGGCTAATTTTAGGTGAGGAAAATACATGAAGAAAGCTAACTTCATTAAATTTATTGATTTACTAATATTAGTGCAATATAATGTATGTGTCTGTTTGACTGAGTTCATCGGAATATTTCTAAGCGCTGAAATGATGTATTGGATCGCCGATTAGCGGCTATATTATTCCATCCTAGTTTTGTTGCTAATGGGATTTGTTGTTCATTTTAAAGCTTTTTATAGCTACAGCGAAAAATACGACATTCTTCGTAGAAAATAAAATATGCTCCTCATTTTAAGACAAGAATCATTCCATACATCTACTTAATTGCTTTAAGGTAATGAATTTTATTTCGAAAATGAGTGCAATATTGTAACCGATGGTAACGATGAAATATATTCACATTTTAAATGCATTATGCAATTTACATCAATAATTCTATTGCTAAATTTGCATATGGATATTTCTGAAAAAAACAATATTTATAAAATATTCTGACAATGATATCATTCAAGCTAATGGTCTTCGTTTCAGCACTAATCGATTTCTAAATAAAATTCATGTATGCAAATTTGTGATCACATTTAGCTATAAAACTTTTTGAGGTATAAATTTCACTAACAGTATAAGTAGTGTGGAAATTATTGCAAAAAAAGAGAATAAAAATTAACCTTACCGGTATCGGCAGTAAGTGTGCCCGAATCTAAAGCGCATGTCCTGATGACCATTGTTTGAGCCGGTTGATCACCTATTAAAATATCAACTCAACAATTCTTTAACTTTCATTTAGCTTAATTTCATTTGATCAAATTCCACGTATATCTTTATCAATTCATGATATCATGTTACTAATATTTCCATTTTCGAAAGGATTATCATTATTTGCCTTTCTCTTTTTGCGTTTCTCCACTTGGTGATTCATTGAAAATCACGAATAAAATAAATTGATTTAAAAATAGAATAGCTGAAATAAAACGTTTCATTCTTTTGTATTGATTTTGAAGGCTTTTTTTTGAAGTTTTTATTGATGAGATATTGAAGAAGATATTGAAATGTTACGATATTTGAAGAGGAAATGATATTCAAATAAGACTGTTTTAGAAATTGATGAGAATTCAAATAGACAATGTTGGTCAACGAGTAGAGTTGTCCTTTAGTCATTCATGTTTTACAATATGACTCCTTCTTCTCTTGCCCGCCTCTCCCGCACGCCTCCCCCTAGCCATACTATAATAACTTTCACATTCTTCTGTCGAGCCTTCCAAAAATGAAGGTGGAGAGTTATATTTCTGCATTTTCATTCAGGTAACTTAGAATGCAGAGCAATCATAAGAACTCATCTCTAAGCATACCTCAAGTTGCGATCACCAACGAAATCCTCACATAACGGTTAATGCAGAAGGGTCCATTTTAGTACCTCGCTAACTCATGACACTACAGTAAAGGCTTAAATAGAGCCCCCGTCGTAACAGATGAAATCTTTTTTTTCCTAAAAGAACGCTTCCAACATTCTCGAATGAGGCTTCTTTCTTAAGCCTCCATATGAACTATAATAGCGTTTATCAATATTCAGGAAAGCGCAGCACTTTTGGAAAGAAGAACACACTCGAAATGATGACACAAAATGTGCTGCTTTTCAATATCTCAAACAAATTTCCATGATATCATAAACTCTTTGGAGCGAGAAATAAAACCATATCCTTTAATATAGAGCTGTAATCGTTTACAATATCTATGGCTTCTATTCCATCTTGTATGGCATATTCAATGATAATTCAGACAATCCAAATGTCAAAAGATATTTTTTCCATTAGTTATACTTATGAACCCTTCTAAGAGGAAGAAATATGCATCCCGATGGAAAGTCTCGTCGAAAACATTGCATTTTCGATTGTGAAATTGAAGTTTCGCTTTAAGAGACGAGTGTATCGCCATGAATGTTTTATGTTGTCAAGAGTGGCTTCTCGATACGCCTCAAGGGACGGGTGCCCCATTTTGAAAGAATGTAAGAACCACACAAGACTTATCGATCCACTTCTTTGCAATAAGTAGTACTTTGAAATTTTTATCTAAAGAAACTACAACTTTTTTTCCATATATTATTGATATTATGCAATGCAATTAATATTTTCAACTCAAGTCTTTATTAATTTTGCAATTTTTTTTGCAATTGCATTCTTTTGCAATCGATGAAATTTCGCAAAGGAAAGCGTACAACTTTCATTTTCTTTAGATTCATTTTTAGATTTATTAGACATTTGTATTCTATTTTTTATTCAATTTTAGAAATGTAGTTTCTTGTGACTCATAATTGAAAAAGTACGAAATTTTCCAATACATATTTTTGAATTATGTGGAAAAAAAAAACTAAAATATACCACTTCTAAAATATAGCATTTTGGAAAAATCCTTAAAAAATTATTGAAGAAAAAAATTGGCATACTTATTTATAATCGCTGATTATTTAACGCTTCAACCACTATGATCGTTATTAATTCTCGTCAAAGCGAAAGATTTAGAAAATAGGAATACCCACTTATTGATTCATTCAAAAAAAAAAACTGTGATGAGATTATCATCTGATATCGACGAGCTAAAAAATTTTGCATATCTTGATGAATACCTCTGATGCCGATATAATTCAAGGTAACAAAGAGAAAAAAGAAAAAAAAAAAAAAAAATATCGTTATATAAAATGAAAAATAAAACAACAAACTTACTTCTATAGCCATTAACTTTAATGCAATGATCGGCCGGAAAAAGCCCTTGACGTTGTTTTTTGAATGCCCAACATGGATATTGATAATAAGTGCCGCTAAGTGTTAATAGTGTACCCTGATGAATTGTCGAATTGAATGTATCTTCACAAAGTGGATTTGAGCCATTAAATGATGAACACACAAAACAGCCAATACTTGTCACACCTGAATTATGATTAATGCTTTCAATATTATATAATAAAATCTCTTCAATGTTTACAAGTATATCGCTTAACTATAGTCCTATTAAACGTGAATATCCAATCTTACCTATAATTATATCCGTTTAAATTGGAATTAAAAATTAATTCAAAAGAATAAAATTGTATTAAAAAAAAAGAAGAAAAAATTAACGCTTTTCATTAAAAAAAGCGCTTATATTCCGGTAGATTATTATTCTTTTGACTAGAAAATTTAATATTTGCGAGGAAGTTTTCGCATGCAACCGTTTCGAATGGAAGATCACTTACCAAAACGATGAGGAATTTATAAGGGAATTTTTCTTTGATTATAGAGCCGCCAAAGAACAATGATTGATGTTAACTAAGATGATTTTCTATATATTATTGCAATGAAAATTCTTTGAAAAAAAAAGACATTTCATTGAAGAGACTAATATCACTCCTCTCCAATAGTTTGTCTGAATGAGTTTAATTTCTTTTTTTTTTTCATTATTTCAAATTTCATTCTTTTCTGACGTTCATATCTCAGGTGGTGAAGATGAAAGTTTAGAATATCGGACGAGCATCTCAAAAGTTGTCGTTATCGATATATTTTTTCTTAGGTTAATAAGTTGTGGATCGATTGCATCTGAAGTATTTCTTAGTGCAATTTCGATCGATGAAATGTATGTTTGTCGCATTCGAGAAAAATCGGTTGGCGAAACCTAAGCTCGTCAACATCTATGCGCAACGATGAGTGTCAGCATTCGTCAAGCGGCCCCTTTCTAATTAAATCATTTCCTGCTAAGGCCATGTCAAAGCTGCCAAGGCTGTCAAGACTCGAAAACATCCCACCATGCGACGTCTTTGTGTCATCTATGCATCGATGCTATCCTACCATCCCGGGAGTTGTATTGCACCGCGCACTAAGCATACTAAGTTCCAGCGCCGATTTTCTTCGCTGTAGAATGACTTCACATGAGAGATTTCTAGGCGTTGATACGTTAAGCACCGGTACAATTTCTGGATCATTGCCAATTATGGTTAAATATGGAAAAGAGCTCTTCCATAGTTTCAACCGCAAACTTTCAATGAAGAGAAACCATCTTCGCCCCATCGTTGCTTTCTCCTCTCATTCTCCTCCATCTATAATTTTCCGCTTTGTTTCAGAAGACTTTAAAAAAAACGCTTATTTTGACATGATTGGAAATTATATGACGCTTTTTTTTTCGCTGAAAATCTTGCAAAAAAAAATCTTTGATTGAAAATCAATCGTTTATATATTGAAGAATATAAGCTTGAATCGATTTTTATTCGGAGTAAAAATGAAAAAAAAATTTTTTTCGAGAAATATTCTCCCAAAATTGAAAACTTTTTTCAATTATTCTCAATTTCTAAATAAATGAATGAATGCATTTATTTTCGATAGAGGAAAGTGATCGTGGATGAGGCAAATGAGCGAAGGAGAGAGGAAAAATGAGTTGAATTAAAAATTCAAACATGCATAAATTCTAATACAAATAAATGAACATTTGCCGATGAGAATTTAGAGTTTTTTTTTTTATTAATGAAAAATGTAATTTTTCATGTCTTTTTCTTAACTATGATTGACTGAATGTTAGAACGATCGGGATTGTCATCTTATAATTGAAATCAATTTTCTTGGGGGTGGGCGGGGGGGGGGGGGGGGTAAAGAGACACTATATTAACGTTAAGCATTTCAGTGAATTTTTCTCTCTTCATTTCTTCATTAAATCAATATGAAACCTAATGATTAATGAGATAATTTTTGCATCTCACTTTTGTCTGTTTTTTTATATGTATGTATGAGAGTTTATCTTTCTCTTTCCTTGTCTGTCTGATGGCTTTAGCTCGAGAGCCAACTACAACTAAATTAATGAAAAATATATGCCATAAAGGGATCTCTAGGCCAATTTTCAAGGTGACCTCTCAATATCAAAGAAAATAAATTCTTATATGTGCTCAAAATTTGCATATTTCGGAAGAAATTCGAAATGCATTAAGTAATATATCTGATATGCAAAATGCTATCTTTCTAGCCAATTTGTATCAAGTTGGATGTTTAAAATGCGAACATATTCTTTTCTAAATTATATTATTGATAAGTTAGTCGAATGGAAGAGGAAATGCTTGGTAATCAATGGAAGTTAAGAGAGGTAGTCAATATGGGTAGCCACTAATGTAGTCACTAGAGATCATGATATATTTTATGGAAGTGATTGATAAGATAGGCGGATTGCAAAAGTGTATGTCATATCATTAATTCTTCTAATTCACTCCATTTTTCTTCCTTTCAACCGCTAAAGCAATTAATAAACTATCAATAAAAAGTAATTAACTTACTACGAAAAGAATAAATAAATTCATGTGTGCCTATTTATAAGGGAATTTGAATATATGAAACGATAGAAAAAACACTAAGTAATTCTTTCTCAACAAGTATTGAACATTGTAAATTAGAAGGATCTCTTCCAATAATCCCGACTAGGAACAATAGTGTATGGCGAGATAGAAAGATTGAGAAATATATAACAGGGGCAAGTGGGAAAAAAGGGAACGAGAGGAAAGGGGGTACCTAATGGGAGGGGGGGGGGAGGGGAGATAAAATGGATGAAATATACGAAAATCATCTTTTACGATTCAATGTCTTGATATATTGGTACTAAAATATTCCGAATTTGACGTGTTGTTAATCGATGTGTGCATTATTTCTGCTGAGAATTTAATGCAGCAAAGATTGTTTTTATTAATTCACTTTGAGAGTTTCAATAAATTTTCGATCATTTTATTAGATTTTCTATACATAATTTTATGATGCTTTCTATTGAAATTCTTCTCCCTAAATATGGTTCATCTCGATGTTTTCTTCTCTTCATAAATTCAAAACTTTAGCAGTTGATTATTTCGAATCATAGAATTAATTCACAAATGCAAATATGATAGGTTTAAATGCAAATATGATAGGTTTATGATAGGTTTAAATGCATAATATGATAGGTTTAAATGCAAATATGATATGCATGCAAATATGATAGGCATAAATGCAAATATGATATAATATGATTTTTTTTTTTTACTAAGCGTTTAGCATCGATTTGGGAGTGAGAGTAATTTAGTAGTTTAACAGAAATAGTAAGTTGTAATTGTTGTATACCGTAAATCCTCATTAGAGCCCCTCACCGATTGATCGACTTGTCTTAAAAATTAGGCAATTTTTGCATTATACTTTTCGATTTAGAAAAAGTTCGTTTACTTATTCCTTAGAAAGTATTTAATTGAGGCATTGAATATGAATAAAAGACCTTACAGAAAAAATATTCGACGATTTTAGTAATAATGGAAAGTTCTTTCAAGAAAAAAAATTTTTTTTTTAGTTGAAATTGAATTTGCGAAAAAAAAATCAAAAAAAATTTAACTAATATCTTGGAGAAGTGAGCACTTGCAAATCTCATAATTATGAATTTTTTAAATGAATTTCGATTATGAATTTTCTTAAAATGTGGATTAATTTATTCCGGATCGGAAATTGCATAGATTCATTCCGATTAAATAATAAAAAAATTCAAATTTTTTGCTTTCGAAATTTGCGGATAATATGAACGGCGTGAAATTCTCTTATGATTTAATAAGAAAAAAAAATACCCCGGTGATTGAATAGGTAAAAAATAAACCGTAGATATAATAATAGTAAAATAAATATATTAGTGGATTTGAAATTAAAGCAAAAAAAAATGGACGGAAAATAATTCATCATGTTAATTCAGTTGAGAAGCCATTAGCATTTTATTGCTTCCACTTTTCGTTATCGTGGGTTGTAGCACATATTTTACGCTGCTATCCTCTTGTTTTTTTTCCACACTAAATTACCGTAAAACATCAAATATACACCCTCTTGTTTAATATACTAAACGAACTATAAGAGGATTAGAGATAATTTTAAAAATCTCTGAGGAAAAAAAAAATATTTTCCAAGAAAAAAAATTCAGCGAATATAACGTTTTTAAAAATCTTTTAAAAATTAATGTATGATATAATTTATTCGTTTTTTTTTCTCTTAATGTTCGTTTGTTTATAAACTTACTGATATCATAAAATATATTGAAAAGTTTTCATTATTAGTTTATTATTCCATATATTGCGGCTATTGATTTTATTATTTTCAACTAATATGAGTTTGATTTTCGAAATTTGTGGGCATTTTCACATTCAGAAGAGCTCAATATTTTAAGCATTGTAATTGACGTAAACGTAGAGCATATGGAAAAAATTTCATTAAAAAAAAACTAAATGAAAAAATCTGGTAGCTTCTCTTAATTTATGTGGGAAAGGGACACAAACGCTGCACATAAGAAAAGTCAATGAATGAAGGGGGGAGATGAAAGAAGGGGGGAAGGAGAAGAAAGAAGGAGGAGGACAGAACGAAAGGGGAGGGAATGTGGAGCTGCTTGAATGAAAAGTGTGACAGAAATGCTGATATATTATTCCAATCCTGTAATTTATGGATTTTTAACTGCTTTATCATCGTTACGAGCGATATTTTGTTTTCTCAGTTAGGATGTTTACGGAGAAAATCAGGCGCGATCAATAATAAGCAAGTTTTCTAGCTGCATTGCTAACATTTGAATGGCTTGAAAAAAAAGTGACGTCATTAAACGAGACGCTCAAAAAAAATTTGCAGCTTTTTCAATATGCGCGTTGACTTATTGCGTTTTTTTGTTTTTCAAACAAAAATATGGAAAATGCAATTGCAAGAATTATTGAAATGCAATTGAATGCAAGAATTAATTAGGCTATATTCGCAGCAAATATATTCAATTTCGCCTTTTGAATTTTGAAACGTTCGACTAAAATTTTCAATTCGTTTACCGTTGCAATTTATCTATTTCCGTTGCATTTTTTTTTCCGCTGCATTATAAATTTCAATGCCGGCGTTCGAATTTTGCAATTTTTATGGGGAAAAAAAATTACAAAATTTAGGCCACTTCATCGTGACATAGACAAAATGCGGTGCTCGTATTGCAAATCGGCAACACTCTAAGTTGGCACATTGAAATCGCATTTGTGCCATTGCATGCATTATCGGGTTGATTTTACTGACAGTTCAGTATCGGTTACCTATAATCATGCATACCTTCGATAGCCATGAGTATAAATAGTTGACAGGTGAGAGATAATGGCGCCGTAAGAAGTGAATATATCCGAGTCGCCATACGCGAATGACCAACACCTATGGTGTCACACCACTATCAGCTCCTTCGTCTATGCAGTCACGACGTCCTTTCAGCGAACAATTCGACCAGTCGTCTGTCTTGACTGCAGAAGTTGATAAAAATGCACACTGTTGATTCTTATATGCACTAATCGATAGCTGAATTACTCGAAATTTTAGTTGCGACCAGCACAGAAAATTGTACCAGCACAATCAGAGTCAAGAGCGATGAAATATCACAGAAGTGTATACAGGTAGCGAAAGTAAAAGACAAGAGAGGGGCACAGCACTAGTGGTACTTTGCCCAGTACCCCTCCCCCATTGAGTGCATCCACTCGATCAAAGCCAGATAGGGGCAGCCGTTAGCGCAAGCTCACTTAGTATTGCTATCACAAAAATCGAATACCTTCTCACGCACACAGTAAACAGTGATACGAAGAGCTCTTTCGCCAGGTCACCAACCTGAAAATACGTAATCACCTTTGTAATAAATGTAGTTTGATCGTCGCTGGCGAACACATACAGCAATTGATATGGTGGAACTTTGTACACTATTTCTTTAAAAAAATAGTGCTTTTGCTAAATATATACCAAAGGCAGGCCAAAAAAATTATTTCTTCTTTATATTTATTTTACAATTTACGAACTACATCATGACCTAAGAATTGAGTTGAATGAAGTTTTTAAATGCGACCACCTTGAACGCTCCCGTTTAAATTAGTAATTATGCACAAAGAGACTTTTAACAGGTAAGTGCTAATTTACAGGTAAGTGCACTTCGCAGCAAACATCACTAATAACTACTGAAACTGGCAAATTGCACTTTTATATTTGATCATTTTTGCGAGGATCAGAAGTAACAGTACTTTTCCATATATATATATATATATATATATATATATATATATATATATATATATATATATATATATATATATATATATATATATATATATATATATATATATATCCATAAATTTTTGTTGCGCTTAATGAAAAATCCATTAAATCGGAATAATATCGGAAATTTGGAAATATATAAGATTTAAAAAAAAGAAAGAAAGAAAAACGATTCATAACAAGAGGAAATGGAGATACTTAGATGAGATTGAGCAGTAAGAGAAGAAGAAACGAATTGGATTTTAAAGAAGTGCATATCTATAGGAAAATTAAATGAATATTATTTTAATATTAATGAAAGTTTCATTATTTAAATGGATAATAATAAAATTTAAAATCAAGTATCACCTCCTTCCACTACCCCTTCGGTGACCCCCCCCCCCCTCCCCTTTATCTATATTATTCTAAAATGAAAGATTTAGAGAGGTTTTGTGAAGAGCAATGAAATGTGGAGAAAAGGTGCGAAGCAAATAAGTGGGCATTTCGAGCGTAAGAGCATATGAATAAAAAAAAAAAACAACATCCGCCAAATGCCTCACAAAATGTGCCAACAAATCTACACAACAATAAATGAATGCAAAGCACTAAATGCAAAGCACTAAACGTTGCATAAATGCGAAAGCGTTATACCACAAAAATACAACTCAAAAATCAACGAAAGAAATTTGAGCAATTTAAAATAATTTCAATAGAGATTTCTTATTGATTTACTTCTAAGATTGTAATATTTTAATGAGTAAATTAAACGACATTATTAACCAATGAGTAAATTCGAAAATAATAGAATAGCGATATTTAGATTTAGTTTAGTTGTAACAATTATTCTAAATATGCTAATATTATTATTTAAAAAATTCAACAGGTATTATTAATTAGAAATTTGACAGGTAAAACTTTTAAAGCTCGATTTAAATTTATAAATATCAAAATTCGAAAGAAAAAGATAAACATTGATATAATGAGTTTCAATAAATAGCATAATCATATCAATTAATATATTTCTTTATATTTGAAATTTAATTCAAAAAATTGAAGCGTAAAGAAGTTATTTTTTAAATAATATTCTTAAACGATTGTTTAAAAAGAGCACTGAAAAAAATTTCATAAAATGTGACTCATGACGATGATAAACAATTTTTTAAGCACTGAAAATTCAAAAAAAAATTCAAATTACTGAAATTTGCATAATAAAAAGTGAAAATTTTCAAAAAAAAATATTCAAAACTAAACATTTTCATTTAGTTTATATTCCATTTGATATAATTAATAATAAAGAGGCTAAAAATTACCCAATTTTAATCAAAGATAAGAGAAAGTAGCTATCTCAAGTAAGAGTACAAGGTAACAATGTGAATTTCATCTAATCTATGGCAGCATTTAATAGGCTAAACTTTAATATGAAAAGCGATGAAAGATCCAATTCAATGCCTATGAAAAGAGGAATTTTCCACGACACTCTAGCCTAACGTTCGCATCTTCTGAACTTGAGAAAAACGATCTGAATAGCCTTTATCATGACATCAACCTAATAGCACCGATCAGATATCGTCCTTTGTAAACAGTAAAGCTCGTAAAGACTAACGCTGACTTAAAAAGTTGCGCCAATGTAAGATCATTCGAGAAGTGCATACCAGAGAAGTGCCTCGAGGTAGTTTGACCTTCATATTGGTTTGACGTTACTTTCGCCAGCTGTTAGAGCAATCGATAACCTCGCTTATACAAGCAGAGAAAAGGTGATAAAAAGAACTGTTGTTAATAGACAAAGGTAAGGATGCTTAGAGAAGGAATAATAACCAGAAAAGAATGGGTAGACATATATATATATATATATATATATATATATATATATATATATATATATATATATATATATATATATATATATATATATATATATATATATATATATATATATATATATATATATATATATATATATATATATATATATATATATGGTGGATGCAACTGGCTGTTGCCACACACAGCATTGCGCCCAGACGGCTCGGCTCCTCGGCTCCCCGAACACCGCACCATCCAGAATTCAACGCTGAGTCTGTAGCTGGCTGCAGCTTAAAGAACTTTTACAATGCCCCAACAATGTCACACATTATTTTTTTCGCTAAGCCTACCAATAGCGAAGGTATTATAAGAACGCATATGCAATTTAAGCAATAGGTATTAGCATATATTGAAACATGAGTGTATTTTATAAATATAAATATAACAGCATAAATATAATGTACAAGTATAACACACAAATATATTTACAAGGCAATATAAGAGTATTAACACATAAGAGTAGAAGTAAAAATGTAATCATTCAGCATTTTGTTAGCAGGATTAGTACTAAAATCTGCAAAATTCTTTTAATAGCAAGTCATGCGCAAGTTGTTGCGAGGAAATTTGTTTTCTATCGTTGCCATGAATGAGATACAATCACCCATAATTCAATCAAATTTAGTCACGTTATATGCTGACGACTACATCTTGATACTTTGGACGGGTGTTGATGGTCTTATTAACTCTTAATCAAAAATGGCATGATTCTCATTCATTATCGTCACCGTAACAGATCGGATACAATGAACGATGAAGATTGATAATTTAGCACAGCTAAAGTGAGATGGGATTCGTAGCAATCCCATCTTGCTAAATTTGTTTTCGTTTAATAATTTAGCTGTGCTAAATTATCAAACGAATTGCTTACAATCTCTGTTTTAGTCTCTTTTTCTCAGCAGCGTTTACGATGAGCTCGTTGATTTTAGTTTTTTGAAGCAGTGCCAATAGTGCAATATCTTTTGCATCATCCAACGATCAAAAAATTTCACGATTTAGTTCAAGAACTTATATTAGCTTAATTCAAGAACTTCGATTTAATTCAAGAAGTTTGTGTTCTAGAAGTAATTTCAAATGCTATGATAAATCCATACACTCAGATATGAACAGTTGTTGAAGAGCGTTAAGACTATGAAAGAGCACGGAAACGAATGCCTTAATGAATGAAAAGAATTTTTGGCATCCATATCAGTGATGTATATTATTACGAGCAGTTCTTCAAAGTTCAACCATTCCTATCAAAGAATCTCCTCCAGCTAATAAAAAAGAATTCATCTCTAACGTCCCATTTCATTCACTTCGTTTTATTAATATGAATATCCGTTGTAAATCAGATATAATAAATAAAACAACGGCAGGTAAACTATTCTACAGTTGAGGAATTCCACCATATTTGCATAATTTACTGAATATTTTCCATTATCACGCCTAAAAATCCAATAATCAATTACAACTTCATTACTACTAACTATTAAGTGATAGTATGAATTTAAATCCCATTATTCAATTAATAAGCAGTACTGAATTTATGTCAGTGTTCTTCTCACTAGCACTTGGATATTACAATATATTTTTTCTCTTACACCTATTTCTCCCGTCGTGAGTGCATATTAGTATCACTAACGACACCTTTTTACGCTCGTAATTTCAGGCATAAATGTTTCGAAGAAGACGTCATCGCGACTCATTGAATTGCTGGATAGTAATGGGTATGTACACTGAAGTAATGTTGCTCTTTTTTTTTCGTTACTGCCTAGCGAATACGTGTGGAACATATTTAGACGATACGAATTGCCCTTGTAAAATGTGACCGAGCGATTTAGACCTCCTCGATGATGGATCCACCCACCTTTGAAGTATCAAATCGCTCAAGTGTCTTTTATTTTCGATACTAAGGATGCATTAGAAAAATTTCTCAGATTTTTTAGCGTGAAATATTGCATCCAACATTTTTATCCGCTTCTGCAAATTTTTATAAAAGCAGCTGTCATAGCGGCTTCACATCTATAACTATGTACTGTGCTTGTCTACTTGTCTCGCATCTTCAATTCTATAAACATTAAACCTAGAGCTATACAATTTGATAGTTATAATATATAGATATTCCATGCTAATTCATAAATTTCCAAAATAGCTAAAGATTAGCTCATACGTGGTTGGATCATTATGAAAAATATAATTATTAAGGAAAGATTTGTAAACGTAATCGGATCAGCTAAACGTATGATAGTATCGCTCTCTATATTTTCTGACATTAGTGCTTGAATAATTTCGCCGATACGAAATCAACAACGCTTTTTTCCTTTTCAAAGAAATAAATTTTAGAATATTCGTAAAATATATGCACAATTTTTCTTTTTCATTTTTCTGTTATTTAAATGAATGCAAAAAAAAAGTTGAATGATGTCGTTTTAGAAAAAAATAAGAAGAAAAAAATCCGTTGAATTCATTGAATATCATGGCGAAATATCACCGCGTTACGAATTCTCGAATGAAATTAGGTCCACTTCACTATGGCAAAAAAAAAAACAACCAATTGATGATACTTGAAATAGGGTTTTTTTTTATTGTGTCAGTGAAATTTTACTGCAGACAATTTTTTGAGAGAGAGAGAGAGAGAGAGAGAGAGAGAGAGAGAGAGAGAGAGAGAGAGAGAGAGAGAGAGAGAGAGTCGACAAGTATATAAATCACGACAAAAAATTCTTCACTCGAAAAAAAAAACCACAGAATTCGAGTAGGAATTATATTGTTCAGCAAGAAATTATATGTCTTATTGAAAGTGGCATTGAATATAATATTTCGTTATTTTATTGATGTTATTTAATCATTTTTAATGTTTGTGTTTATGAATCTAAATAATTAACTAAGATGTATCGTTTAATATTTATAATATCTATTCTAAGATGTGTAGAGATAGTTGGTATTATTTAATAAGTATTGAATAATATAATAACAAAGAAATGAATATAAATAAGTAAGTAAATAAGAGTTACGATACATTTAGGTGATCTATTTAAGATACCTGGCAACTGCCCACAATTCATTACAGTCAGATAGAACATTAGCTCATAGCAGTATTGATGAACTCGATATGGATATAGACCAAATGACTAGACATGCAATTTTATAATTTCGATTAATTTATTGCAATGAACTTTGCAAACTGTTTGCAAACTAGAAAAGTAGAATAAAAGCCCAACGGCAATACGATGGCCTGGAAATGTCGGACGTCGTAGCCGAGGGTAAAGAGATTGCTTTTAAAGAGAATGCGTCGTAAATGACATAAAAATATAGGTGCAGAAAGTCTTTCAAAACATCCTCATTAATAGGCGGTCGGCATTTTGCTTCATATTACCCTGTCCAGAAAACAGCTTCATGCTTAATGAGCTCAATAAACTGCAAAATATGTGTCTCCTAACGTCACATAAATATCCATAAATCATGCACACACCTACCTACATACTTTAAGGTATATATATATATATATATATATATATATATATATATATATATATATATATATATATATATATATATATATATATATATATATATATATATATATATATATATATATATATATATATATATATAGCGTATTTTTCGGTGAACGTATTTTCGTCTGTTTAGTAGGGAATCATGGGAACTCAATTTCTTCAACTGGGAAGGAAAAAAGGCTAATTGATTAAGAAACCTCTCGCAAAATTGTCGAAATTTATTAATCAACATCGGGAGGAATTATCGAAACACATTAAACGACTAAAAATTTGATTGCTTTTCGTAAATGGTGGACTTATGTCTTTGAAATTATAGTAGAAAAGAGTAAATTGTATATGGAAAATTAATTATCTATGATTTGACTAACTAGAATATGAATGCAATATCGAAAATGTTTCATTGTATTTTAACAATCTATTTAATTAATTATTTTGATCAATGGGATAGCAAACTATTTGTTTTATTAATCCTCTTATGTTGCCGTCCAATTGCCAGCCAGTAACATTTCTATCAGAAACGATTAGCAACTAAATAAACGACAAGTCGGCTAACAGCTTAATAAATGCGCATGTTTTTTTTTTCTTATTTGATGGTTAAATAAGATATGGCTAGGAGAAAGTTTCATTTAATATCGTATGCAAATTCGATTGGTAAGAAAAACTAAAATGAAATCTGATCGATTGAGCATTCGTTTATATGCAAATAATTGGCTAGTCGATATAGACAAAGAAACAGGTAAACAGGCAGGTAAGGATGCGGATGAATGGACTGATCATTGAGCAGATTAAAATTATATTTCACCTGACCATTAATTGTGCCGGTAGTTTCTTCACATTTTCACTTAAGTATAAAATATATTCATCAACGATGAGCAATCAATTGCGAAACAATCATCTATATCACGCTGAAATTTAACAACTCTACAGTATTTCAACTCTACAGTTTCCCGACAACTCTACAATATTCCATTCGACATACTATCGAACAAATTGGTTTATCTATAGACAATGTCGAACTGATTGATTGATGTATTTTTATTCGCTGTTCACTTTTAATTACAATCTAACGTTAACGAGTAATCTTTATTGCTCGAAAAGTTAAGCACATTCCGCAAATCTATTTTTTTTTTTTTTTTTTGAATTTGGCGCACATGAGGAGACTATATGTTTTGCAAATTTCACGCTCGAATATGCAAATATTAGTTGCGATTTTTGAGATTTTCGCTTAGGAAAGTGAAAACTTTCAATTATTTTGTTTGATGCGCTAAATTTCAATATTCTAATCGATAAAATTTTAAACGTCCATATCGGCGAAACTTGATCGCTTAAACGAACAAAGTTGCGCTTGAATACGATTGCCGAATGCTCGTCTCATTTCTATGGATGAAAAAAGAAAAAACCCGTACAAAAATTTTCTATTCATAAGAGAAAAAAAAGAGAGTGCAAAATCACACATCTCTCAAAGAAGACAAAATGAACGATTGTTTAGCATAAGCATCAAACATCAACACATAATTGAAATCTGAAAGCCACATCTAGTATTGTTCGTCAACCATACAAACGAACCAATAAATCCTAAAATGACGCTCTTTGTAGCCTAATGCGATATCATTTGTGTGTTACCTCGTCCCGTTGGGATATTTTTATCCTCTTTTTTTTTTTTCTTTTTTTTTTCAAGCAACAGATGCTTAAATCATCTCATGTGTTTTTCTCTTCTTATTTTTCTTTCTTCATTTTTCTCTTATCACTATTATTGTCCTTCACATAGCGCACATCTTCTCATAAATTCTTTGACCCATTTTTATAAAGCAATATCTCGACCACTGCTCCCCCCCCTCCCTTTTTCTCTCCCCCCCCCCTCTCTTATCGATACTTACAACGTGACATCGAAAATCCCACTGAATAAAAATATTTTATTAGTAGAAGTCGAAGTGAAAATTTATGAAGGACAACCAAGGAAAGAAGTACCTGCTTCGATCTCTATCCGAACTAGTCCACCATAAGTGAGAAAAAACTCTAGCTTTTTGGAGCAAAATTGCGCGCGTTATTACTGTGAAAAATTTTCGTTACTATCAAATTTATTTGTTTTTCAAGTATGCAAAATTATAATTGATAAATATTTCTCTAAAGAAGATAAAAGTAGATAATTTAATTCATTTATATTTGTGTAGTTGTAAATTTGCAATAAAATTTCCGAGTCAGTTTATCATCATGGTAGGTACAATACAATGTTTTTCTCATAAGAAGAAAGCAAAAAAAAAAAAAAAAATGAATGAAATAACGAGGAAAATATTTTGTTAATTGAATTCTAGAGGAATTGTTCTTTTCGCGATTATATTACATGAGTTTTTTTTTTTTTCACTTTGTTATCCACTTTTAATTCGGCGAAAATCTTCTTGAGCCTTATAATTATATATACGATAAAAATTAGCCTAAAATTAAAAGAAATAAAATAGAAAATAGAAGAAAATTTCCCATCAAAATGGAGAAAATATTTGACTTTATTTGAATATTTCAGCATTTAACTACTAACTATAATTCATCATTAGATATCAAACATATAATCAAAAAAATGAAAAAAAAAGCGCCATTGAAATATGAATATTTCAATGGAATGCATTATTATGTTATTATCAATAACACTATATAATATTTGCATAAATAATATTCATTTATTAATAATTAATTCTAAATTTAAAAAAAAAGCATTGCTTTTATATATATGATATCGACAACGTTGCATCGATATAAAGTTGATTAATTATCGCTAAAAGCATAGAACATGAAAAATATTTTCTCCTTTCTATTCATATATTTCCGCTAAGCGGAACGATAGCTTTCTTATGCGTTTGTACATAGCAACGATAACAAATAGATGATGGTCGTCAACAATTAAATGATTTATTTTATAGATTAACACGTTTTAATATTCGCAATCTTTTTGCAATAACTGTTGAGATACGATAATAACCTGGCTTTTGCAATAATTTATTAAGGAGTGTTGCACTTTGCATCTATAGTATTGCATTTTGCATCCATAGTATTGCATTTTGCATCTGTATTTTCAAGTTATTACCTAGTATTTTTAAAAAAAATATTATTTCAGATAATTTTTTTTTTTGGTTTAAAAAGTAACTTCGAAGTATACACTCAAAATTTCTTAGTATTTCAAAATTATTCCCATGATTTGCATATATTTTTCTTTCTTTTTCGCCCACCTTTCCTTCTTTTCATAATTCTTTCCAAAATTTGCATATCCAAACGAATTTATTCAAATAAGCATATAATTATTAATTTAATAAATAATACCTTCCAAAGTTAAACTAATTTTCTATGAGAGCTGCCTATTTGAGCATCAACTGCGCTTCAAAGTGAACAATAATTGCCCAAAATGATCGGAAATGCAGATGAGGTTGCCTGAAGGATATCCCATCGACATCGTCATATATTGTCGATTTTTTCGTCATAGCTTCTCTCGATTATGGCTAAATACAATTAAACAACCACCTGTACGTCCGCAGTTCATTGTCATCCTCCAATACTTCGGTGATCTCATATGCGTGCTATGGGTATATGAATGAACATGAAGACTCCTAAGTTAGAGGTATTTAAGTTGCCGATAGAATATTCCCATATTGAGTTTAGAACGATTCTATGATATGCATTCAAATGTGCAATAAAATTTTGTTAGAATTTCAAAATTTCCTCTATATTTTGCATATATTTTCTTTTCTTTTCACGATTCTTTATAATCCCTTCAAAAATTTACATACATAAATTGAATTTCTTCAAATATAAGCATAATTTTGATGTGGAATGATATGATTATGTTAGATTCTATAGAGTGAAAATTTACGACTGCATAAAAATGAAATAGCGCGCTTTTCCACACATTAAAAGATAACTGAGTTGGAACTTTTTTGCAAACAGTTTATCGCTGAGAAAATGCATTTGATAATGATGCAACAAAATGGAAGTGCACTTCTTAAACACGAGTGAATAGGTGGATTTGTGAAGAGCGAAGAAAAACGTGTAAGCGATTCATAGTACTAAAGGCAAAATAAATTAAATTCTATACAATGGAGAATGAAATACAACGTGATCACTCACGGCTTCTTAAGGTTTAGCAACCACTCAAATCGGTATATTAAACAAGACAGCGGTATTGGAAATGATACGGAAATGAAGAAAAGTGAACATAACAAATAGGAAAGTGCAAAGTATATGGAATAGAACAGCACAAAAGAGCATTCCGGCTCGCTCTTTTTGTGGCCTTAGGAAGAGGCATATATATATATATATATATATATATATATATATATATATATATATATATATATATATATATATATATATATATATATATATATATATATATATATATATATATATATATATATATATATATATATATATATATATATATATATATATATATATATATATATATATATATATATATATAGCAGTAAGAAATTACTACTTCGCGAGCAAAGGAAATTGGTGGTAAAAATTTTTATTTCTCCGTGAAAAATATCGTTTTCACTAAAAAAGTTTCCACTCGAAAAAATTTCAGCGAAATATCTCAACTATCTTTTAGGATACGATCCGTACTAAAGCTGCAAACTTCCCGATGAAAAAGAAATGAAGCAAAAACGAAGTATTGCATACGAGCAGAAATCTGAGAAGCATGAATTTTACGCTACATCGAACATATGCGCGCATTGTATGACATCATTTACGAGATTACTACCTTCAAAGTATATGCATTTTTTTCTCACCTTCAACTATTTGCGCATATGCGAGTAATCATCTCTCTCCTTTCTTCCCCCTTCACCCCGGTTCCCCGCCTCCTCTTTTACCTTCGGCTCCACGATACCAAGAATAAATTTCAAAAAAAAACTCCAACATCATTTCAACTGTTCTTCAGCAGCTGCATCATCTTCAGCAGCAATTGCTGCATCACTTTCATAATCGTATTATTTTATGTGTTCGTCTAATAAATATTTATCTCAAATACAAAAGTGGTTTTTTGCTAAATACAGAAATAAGAATGCCTCATGAGGGTTAATAAGATCCTTAAATTCTAAAGTGCATAAATCCGGTTTGCTGACAAATAAATCAAAGATAAATTGTGGAAATGCTAATTTTATGCATAAATAAACGAAACGAAAATATTGATCACAATCCCCAATATTCCATAACGTAATAAAATGTAAACTCTTTGCTATTACAACGAACAACCTTTTTTTTTTTTTTTTTTTTTGCATTAAAATATTACAATCATAAAAGATAAGATAAATTTTATGCAAATGCATTTCAATTCATTCCAATAAATAAATCATAGAAAAAAAAACATTTCTCTTTTATTTATTTAATAATAATAATTCGAATTCTTCAATTATATTGGAATTTTTTTCGGCCTAAATTGTTGCTATAGTATATTTTATTCAAACGCCATTTAAAACACAAACATTTTAATAAAGCAAAAAAAAAAACGTTAAAAAGAGGATTAAATAATCATAGTGTATTGATAATTCAGCATAAAATAAAATAGAGATTGATTTCAGATAAGTGAGAGTTAGCAATCTCTTTTTAATAAAAATTGCAACGTTGTCGCAAAATAAATAATATTCATATATCAAAATAAATAAATAGCGGTCTTTTATTAAAATAAATGGGGGGGGGGGGGGCATTATTTCATAGGTGGAGGAAAACGAGGCGAATCGTTGAGAAGTTTTCAAGTTCTATATTTGCAAGAGAAACATTATTACTCAATAGAGAATGCATATATTTGGTTAAAAAAACTTTTTCCACATTAAATGAAGAGTTGTGCATTTCTTAAATCAATACTTATAGCCATCATTCATTACAAAATTGCATGAAATAACTTAATAAACGAAAAAAAAATAAACTAATAAAAATAAATAAACTAAAAAAATAAATAAACTAAAAACGAATTATTTATTATAAGTAACCTATTAGTTATAAATTAAATGAATTCAATAATATAAAGAAATAAAAATCGTTCATTAAAGATGAAAAAAAAAATCGTTGAAAAATTTCATTAATAAAAAAAAAATTTCCTTTGCAAAATTTTTCGTTATAAATTTTTATTTATATGACAACGATAGTAAAATTTTCAAAATAGATGACAATTGATGACGAAAAATAATCGTAAAATATTTAAATCAACAACGATCAATATCTATGAACTAATAATTTTCTTAAACATCTATAACACTAATAATGATAGATTGAGACAACAACGGATAAAAAAAAAAAAAAAAAAAAAATTGTCGTATACTATGAAAATCGTTTTTTAATCTCTAAAATCAAATATAATTCATCGAATAATAGTTCAGTTATTACTGCAAACGAACAATGATAATTCCATAACAGTTAATAATACTAATAATTAAAATTATAAATAAAACTTCCATAATAAATTCATATATAACCATTATTTAGAGCGTTAAAAATAGTAGTAATATTCAAACTTTTTTATGAAATAATAGTACAATGAGATCAGCGATAACTAGAAAAATTTCCACTTCAATTACTTTTAATGCGAATTTGAAGTCACTTAAGTGATAGCAAAAAAAAAAAAGAAGAAGAAAAAAAAAACGAAAAACAATGAAAATGATGAATAAAAATTTAAATTATGATATAATAGCGAAAGATTTTAATGGTGTTGTTAAATAAACGCAACAAGGTAAGATGTGCTTTATCTGGTATACTACGCCTCATAGCATTGAAACGTGGTGAAGCTACTGGTTGTGCAATGGGCACTAGATCGATATATAACTGGCGACAAGCTTGAACCAACCCGGCTGCATCCTAGAGACAGACGCTTCACTTGAAATGTCTTTCCGTGCTAGTATCGAAACTCGCTGCCTAGTTTCATGATCGCAAACTTGACAATTCAATTGCTAGTCTTCGCTATTGCTTTGTTAATCATCTCGATTCACTTAATCGAGAGAGTTGCCGTTATTACCTCCCCTTCCCCTTCCCCTCCTCCTCCCCCCCCCCCCCCCCCCACTGCTCTCCCTTCCTTTCCTTCATCCTTCTCCTTTTCCGATAAGTTCGTTGACGAATGAGAATCGAACTTGAGATGTTGCAAATTATATAAACTTGACGGGTTATAAAAAACAAAATGTTGCACATCTCAGACATTTTCGGCAGTTAACTCAGTCGCCTTGTTAAGCAATGAATGAGCGATTATTCAACATTTCGGCACTATGCAATGCAATAAAAGGGCACCTCAATTGAACATACTAGACTTGTTAAAGCGGGCTTGATTACATTCAAGAACAATGAGCAGCGCTTGGAAACTCGATTCACTACTATCATTTCACCATTTTACTGGCCTTTTGAGTTTTTTTTT
The DNA here is from genome assembly GCA_013433145.1 of Ascaris suum. Taxonomy (NCBI): domain Eukaryota; kingdom Metazoa; phylum Nematoda; class Chromadorea; order Rhabditida; family Ascarididae; genus Ascaris; species Ascaris suum. The sequence continues at coordinate 6,881,545 of CM024182.1, read as the reverse complement.
TTTTTTTTTTTTTTGAGAGAGAGAGAGATTTTTATTTGCTAAAATTATTAAACTACAAAATACTTTTTAAATTGAAATACAAATTACGAAATAAATAGATACTGAAGTAATATTTGAATTCCCATTTCGAATCATAATTAAACTAATAGATAGTTTGAGTTATCATTGTGTAAATGAAGAGGTAAATGAGCCACCAGGAATGGAATTGAAGGAAATTAAATTTAATGGATTTTGGGAAGCTTTTTATTTGTTTCAAGGATCGGAAGCTATAAAATTTAAGCTAGGGATCAATTCAAATAATATAACACAAAAATTCCATTGAGTTATAGAATTGAAATAGTAATGATAGTTGTATTTAGTGCTGTAATATCTGTGCGACGGAGGTCTTTGTTTATAAACCAATTTGAAGGGTGGCAGCAAGAAGAAGTGAGGGTGGCAGCAAGAAGAGGGTGGCAGCAAGAAGAGGTGAGGGTGGCAGCAAGAAGAGGTGAGGGTGGCAGCAAGAAGAGGTGAGGGTGACAGCAAGAAGAGGTGAGGGTGGCAGCAGCAAGAAGAGGTGAAGGTGGCAGCAAGAAGAGATAATAGAGGGAGTGGATGGAATTTGTAGTAAAATATAGAGAAAAGTGAAGAACCTCTAAAATCTACCATATCATTTCAGATACCATTATTTCTTGTAAGTTAATACTATGGCGTACAAGAAAATGCCTTTAGATTTTTAATGCTTCGAATTGCTTCACGCAGAAATCATCTTCACCAATATTCATTTTTCGTTTTCCCAATTATTGCATACGAATCGCTCTAAAATGAAGAAGATCCAACTGTTGCAAAATTCGTACGAATTTTTTTTTTTTAGTGCATTTAAAAGATTATAGCGTTTTCCGCAGCCGATCGATCAATATCAGATATAATATAGGTAAGCCCAATTTTATGGAGCAAAAAAGCAAAATTAGAAACTATCGAATAAATAAATAGATATATAAACATAGATATGCAAAGACATAACGCTTGCTTAATGCTTGAGAAAGATTATTCGCAATCCTGAGATGCGAAGGTGAGAATAGAACTTGAAGAAAATGAACAGTTTGATTGTATGGGAATGGGAAAATAAGAGATCTTTAAGAAGAAAAGCAAAAAAAAGAATTTGATGGTTTGAATAAAATCGAGCGGATTTGAGATTTATCGTAAAGAACGGTGAACATCCTCACAAAAATTCCAAATATTCCTTAAAGGAAGCATTTCAGTTGTTTTTTTTTTTTTTGTGTTGGAACATCTGAGTAAGAAGGATTACGATTTCGCTCCTCATTTCAAAAATTATATCTTCGATAGACATCAAGCAAGAACGATCTGCTCTCGTTTTCGAAAGCTATATACCCCGTAAGACGAAGATAGAGAAGTTTCTGATTGCATTCTTTTCTTCGAGTAGATTAACGAATTTATAGAACGTTATTTGATGGAAAGCTTCAAGTTTTATAATGTCGAAAAATGTTGCAGTGCTTTTGTTGCGATAACATGGCCCATCTTATACTCTTACTTTCGTGCTTTCTTTATCTTTATTAATAGGTATCTAGATGATCTGCATTGTTATCTTATCACGCTCCTGCTACGTTATCGCGTTCCATTTATCGTATATTGGCGACTGTTTAATAATACGGATACTGTTGATAATTTAATCAGTGATCATTCACTGATCGGTATACGCGCTAACAAATCATAAACAAATCACATCCCACATATGGTCTACTATTGGTATATATTGACATGAACTCATAATTGCATGCATTTATTCTGTGATTATTTCTAATGGAATCCATATCAGATAATAGTTACTTGCCTACATTTTTATACGCTCTTTACATGGAGATACCTCTTTATTTGTTTGTTGGGTAATTTGAAACTTCCTCTCTTTGTTTCGTTTTGTTTTTTTTGGTAGTTTCAATTTCTATATCTATGTTCGTTTGAGGAGTTTCAATTCGTCAATGAGGAAAATTACCGTGCCGAAATTTGGCGGAAATAACCTCCACCTTAAAGCGATCGATTTAGAAGAGCAATCTCATTAATTGCCTATTAATATTTAAAGATGTTCTATGCAAATTTTTCACACTCACTTGAGAATGTAGACGATAGACGAATTGCAGCAGCGAACTTGTTTTGCCGCTTGGACCTGTTGGAAAAACAACTGAGGCATTCTTTCTTTGACTTTTTTTTGCTATAATTTTCCAATCAATGTAAGGAGTTAGAGGACAAAATAATGAATGGAATCCAACAACAAACTACAGTTTATGGACATCAAAATGGAATATTTAATTTATTATGCGCTATTCACTTGGCTGCATATTCTATATATATATATATATATATATATATATATATATATATATATATATATATATATATATATATATATATATATATATATATATATATATATATATATATATATATATATATATATATATATATATATAGTGGTTATAATAAAAAACCTTATTCTTATCACAGTGTATTATATCACATCTCACTATCACGGTCGTCACTGCTTTACAATAAAACAATAACCAAATTACTGCATTACTATTACGTAAATACTTACTATAATTTCGATTCTCATCTTTAAATCCTTCACAGGTTGATCCTTGCTCCTTAGTTTCACTTTTTTTTTAATTTCACGTTCAACCTATAATTCATTATGGATATCACAGCTTATCAATTTCTTATCGGATTTCACTTCAATGAGCTGACTCTATAATCGAATACTTTCACAAACTATTCTTTCTTATCATCATATTGTCATCTTTGCTTATCGAAATTTCAGGTGAGCGATTAGTCCTATAATTATATCACTGAAAGTCCTGTAATTTTTTGAAAATATTTAAAAGCAAATTTTGTTCTTCAAAGATCCGAAAACAGGTAATTTTTTTTTTTGTTTTGCTCACCTAGGATATTTCCTGCTTATGCTTGTGTTTTACCGCTTTAAAAGTTTCTTTTAGTATTGAAAAATCGATAAAATCCTCTTATATTGTAGTATTATTAGTACCGAGAAATAAGATGATAAAGATCTATTCGTTAATTATTTTTGAAAGGAAATCTACTTTGCTATTTCCATGGTGAATGATGAAACGATGAAAAAAAAAAAGAATTTCAACTTTTTATGTGGATCATTTGTTTTTTTTTTCCTCATTTCTCGTCTCGTTCTCTTCAACGACTCATCTTCCTCTCATTTAGGTAAATTAAACAGGAAGAGAAGAATTTTTCAAAAATTCGTGATTCATCATTAATTATTATTCTATCTAATTGTTCTATTTTTTCGATTGCATTGATCGTAATTATTTATAATTTTTTTTAGTGTCCCATTATTCGAATATAAACCATAAAAATTTGCTGAGAAATTCATCGAAAATTAAGTTTCAATACAGAAAATTTCCCATTAATGGTGAAATTTTTTATTAAATATTACATATAATGCATGATGCACGATAAAAATAGATAATGCGTTGAAAGTGCAGATTGTACTACCTATTTATTCTTTACGCTATAGCACTTCCGGTAATATGGAAAAGAAGTAAGAATGTTAGTGCATTGCCGGGGTGGGGAGGAGGGGGGAAAAATGGGGAGGGGGAGGACAGAGCGAAGGCGATATCCGAAGTGCATTCTTCTTTTCACAGAGCTTCAGCTTTCTAGAAAACGATAAGGTTATTTCAAGTAAGTTGGCCTAGTTTAATTGAGATTAAACTTACCCAGAGCATAGAACAAACCAATGGAAGGATGGAGATCAGAGGAGGAAAGGGAAGGAGAAAGGGAATGAGAATGGAAGAAGGAAGGCAAAGACTATAGGAAGTGCAATGTCTTGGTCGCAGCGGAACACTATGGACTGAGAGACCTGTAGTCGAAAGAAAATAAAACAAATAATCCCACCTGCTGTGCGTAACTGTTATGAGGGAGATGTTCGGGCCAAGTTGGGTTTTTTTTTTGATCTGCCAAAGCTCTTTTATCACGATTCACAATTGTGGCATTCTCTCAATTGTTTCTTTCTTTCCGCTTTTTAGCATTGCATTGATGAAAGGGCAATCGAACATCGATCAGAAAGTTTCTTAGTATAAAAAATGAAAATTGGCGATACTTCAAATCTCATTATCGGTTTGAAACTGATGCATCCGGAAATGTTTTATCCACACGGCGGGCTATTTACGTTTTGTTTTATTTCTGGATTTATGCGTGGATGATCACCTATAGAGAACGTACTTGACGATCAAATAATGAGGATTTCTATGCGTGCATTATCGGCTGTTGTTAATCGATCTAACATCAAAGTGGTGACGGCGATTTTCCCATGCTAACCTTTTATATTTTCTATTATATTAAGGGTGCTTCTGAGTTCTGGAAGATTTGATAGACTCAACAGATAAGCTTGATGACCAAATCTCGCAAGATGAATTGGATAAATTATTGGCTCACCAATTTAATGCTATTGGTGTTTTCTCTCAAGATTGCGTTTTTAAGTCGGAAATTAGTTTTAAGAAAACCTATGGAATAATTTCATCGGTTTATTAATTGCTGCAAATTGCTCGTTGTGATGACTCGAAAGTTTTTTTTTTTTTGACATACAATGTTGGCTTGTTTTGAATGTGATTGATTGTGGCTTCTAACTGATTGCGAATTTTAGACAGCATTCAATTTGTTTTGCTTTGCTTTTTCTGGATGTGCCGATATGAGCCAAACACCTCCACACTATTAGTAAATGCCACTTGTTGCTTGCTGAATTAAGACGTGAATCTCCGGATTGCGAGTTTTCTGCCATTTTTACCTATCATTCAGTGCTATGTTTACGAATATTCATAGACGATACTGTCAGGGTGTGGCGGGGTCATTGTGGCCATATGAATTAGTGACAGCAGCGCTTTCCGATAGTATTTTGCGTATTTATGTTTTATAGGCTGTTCCGTTGGGTCTGTCGATTATAGTTGAAGAGGTTTATTGTCTCTTAATATCTTGCGGCTGTGAATTTTGCTTGCCGTTCATATGCTCGAAATGTTTTTTCCGGAGTTTCCCATATGTCTTTGAGATATATATATATATATATATATATATATATATATATATATATATATATATATATATATATATATATATATATATATATATATATATATATATATATATATATATATATATATATATATATATATATATATATATATATATATATATATATATATATATAATATAATAAATAAACAAGTATATATATACTTGTTTATTTATTTACTTATATATATATAATGTATATACAAGTTCTTTATATGATAATGACATTCGGAATGACTTTTTCAGATTTTCTCAGACCCCATTGTAGTACGCCTCAGCATATTTTTTCTCTGAAATTGCTTGAACATAGTTTGATTGCGTTTTATGTTTTTAATGTGGTGGAAAGTGCATCGGCGATCTTCTGTTTAATTGCATGTTTTTATGTTTCCTCAATGTAGGTCATCAGCAATGCATAATGTGCGAATATTTTCTCGAATTTTGAATACTTCGCAGAAATGTTGGAAGTCGCTTGATATTGGGCAAAACGCACGACAAAATGTCGAAGAGCGAAAATTGTGCAATTTTTATTGAGAAATTTTTAAGGTTTTGTTCGATTATTACTTGATGAGCATCTCAAGTGATTTCTTCTGATTTGGATTAAGATGTCCATTCGCTATTTCCAGAAGTGCTTTTTCGCCGAAACATTCGCGCAACATTAGCGCATATTCGCGTGTGGCACGTCGTAATTCGGCGTCGCTTTGCGTCTGCGAAGGTGATTTCATTAGCTCCCATAGAATCGGAAGTGCGGTCACCTCTACCTGCTTCGGTTTATTTCGATATAATGACCGAATAATCTCTGAAAATAGATGCAATTTATCGTCAACTATTGAGAAAAAATGAAAGGATTTCTGGTTTGATTGAGAATTTCCTGAAAAATGATTGGCAGTCAGGAAAATCGCAATAATAAAAATGATGTACAAGAAAAATCCGGGCCTAGAATGGAAATTCCTTTAGAAATTAATTAAGCAATTCGACGTCTTTGACATATAAGGCAAAGAACGGAATCCCGAAATCCACATTCACTCCTTGACAAACTGAAGTGCTTCGACTCAAATTACCGGTAGGAATCCGTCAGAAAATGCCGCATAAACATATCAATGAAAGTTTTCAATTCAAGTAATGTAAGAACATATAGATAAATGTAAAGAAGATGATTAATTTATTTTTTTATATATTATATTGCACTATAATTTAAGATGATCAAATTACTTCATTATATATTATATTGTAATTATATTTTATCTTATTGTAATACATTATATTTTGCGATGAATAATTTATTTTATTAAATACTATATTGTAAAACTGTATATTTCATAAGTTTACCAAACTAATTAACGAACTTGGATTTAAGGTTTTAAAAAAATATAACGACTTACTGTTCATGTTGAGTAGCATAAACGGTTTTTGTTTCACATTTGCTTGCTTTGTTGCGGCCGAAAAAGCGATCGATAAAGCAGCATTATCTGAATATTATTTCATTCATATTCCGATATAGTACTATGACTTTTGACGGTTATGATAGTGTTTCAGAATGTTTTCAGGATTGAAGCGAAATCGTGTGAATGTGCAAAGTTATAGTGTAACTGATAGTATCCTGGACTTTAATGCAGGATATTCCTAACCACGCTTCTAACTTTGAACCTAATTTACATTTCGTGCTTCTTGTTTCCAAATCTCGTTTCTTATCCACTGTTTTATTTCCATCCCGACTGAACTTTATCACTGAACCTTATCATTGATATCACTGGATCTTATCATTGATAATAATAATCGGTGATATTCCACTCATTACTAAATTATTCTCACAAAAAATAAGGTGCTCTCTCGAGGTATATTGTGATGATTTACAGCTCCTTCTCTCTTACTTTAATTTATCATAACTATTAAAATTCCAAACAATATCCCCGTTGAGTTTTGAAGTTCCATAACTGATGAAAATATAATCTAAATGAACTTTAAAAAAAAAAGGAAACTCATAAAACTGGAAATATTTGAAGTTTAATAAAAATTTATTTTCTTATATGATCGAAATAAATTTCGTACAAATTATTGACCGCTTGATAAACGCTATTAAGAGAGAGAATGAAATTTTGTTACGAAGAAATATCTGAAAGCGCGAAGGTGTTGTATTTCAGAGAGAAATACCTAACGTTTTATTGGAATTACACGAAAAACTTACCAATACTTCCGATTGTTTCCTCTAAGGCGGTTTGTGCTAATTGACGATGTTCTTCACTTCGACTTGACAGATGCGCCATTAGCGCATTTACCAATTGGTTGAGCACCGCTTTGAGACTAGCTTCCGTTGAGAAAAACCTTCAAATTTAATCTTTCTAGTAGGTGTTTAAAAATATGAGAGCACAGTTTATTTGTCGATTAAATAAAAATAAACATTTCTATGCAATGGAAGTGATAATATTGCTATAGATCTGGCAAGCAGTGTTTATTTACATTATTTCATAAAAGAACCAGTATCCCAACACTAGAGAAGAGATGAAGAGGGTAATTTTTTAGGGGGGGGGGAGAGAGAGAGAGGGAGGGTGACGGGAGGGAAAGGAGGGAGAGTGGTCAAAATCTAGTAGCTTTCCCGCAAAACACTCCTCTAGTTCGTCAATATTCCACTGCAGTGATAACTCTTCCTTCGATCCGAAACTTCTCGACATGCCAGTTATTATCCACAAAGTCTAATCGTCACGCTTCCTCTTCAGTTATTAACAAATACTCCAACAAGAAAAAAAACGTTCTCGAAATCACTAATATTTTGAAATAAAAGAGAGAGAGAGAGAGAGAGAGAGAGAGAGAGAGAGAGAGAGAGAGAAAGAAAGAGAGGGAGAGAGAGGACATCTTACCTGGCCATGAGAGGAAAAGTTATCAGAAAAGTTTGCATAGCCTCAGAAGATACTTTGCTATTTATATCATTAAGTCGACCGATGAATGCTTCGATTAATTTTGTGTCCGATACGATAGCACGTACATTCTCGGATACCATCTCGTCGAATCTTTTTAGACCGTTTAGACGTCTTTCCCACCTGAAAATACTCTAACGGCTGAGATGATAATGAACAAATAAATTTAAAAAAAAAAACAAAAAACTATTTTGCTATCGTATTTTAAAATCATCTGATGCCTCTTCTCCTAACCTCTTCCCCCATTTCATTGCTTCATAAAGTAAATAATTGAAAAATTTGATAAATCGACTATGTTTGAAATTTTATTTGAGTCCATAAAATATATAATTTGCTAATCTTCTTCAATGTTAGATCATTAAAATAACTCGATCATAGTCTAATAAGGACGATTACAAAGTCGATAAAAAATAGAGGATTTTTTTTTTTTTTAAATGATGGCATCAATTTCAATGATTGCATTATTTATTCGCAAGAAGTTCATTCTCTTCCTTCTCAATATAGGTAGAATTTTGAGAGTTTCACTTTGAGTAGAGATTCACCTTCGAATTTTCATTTTGGCCAATTTTGGCCAAAATTTTCAAGGTTCATTTTTGGCCAAATATATGCAGTTTTCTTAACAATAAGTAATGGTCAACGAGAATATAAAATTTTTACTAATGCGATATTGCAAAAATGTGCAAAATTTTAAACCAACGTGCTGAAATTCTCGTCTTTCCGAAAAAGTTGGACAGTTATGAAAAAGTTGGACGGTTAAAATTTGCGCATATACTTACTGCTTATACTGATCAGCAGCTACCTTGAAATTCTCAATGGATAGCCTTCGCAAAATGATATTATCTCAGTTTCTTCTCCCTTCCCAACCCCCACCCCTATTCCTCTTGAATTCTTTTATGACAGTCCCAATTAGATATAAAAATTTTCAAAGTTTGATGTATTTTCTCCATTTTTTTTCACTGAAAAAACAATCTTCCTTCTTATATCTTCTCCTTTCACAGTTTCTGAAACTGCTCTGAGGGTCTTTTTAAATTTCCATAAATTTCCATAAAATAAAAAAAAATTTCCATAAAAATCTTTTCCGCTGATTCACCTTCGTCCAATATCCAATATTGGGAAATTATGATACGCTATTGAGCGAGCTTACTTATATGTCAGTTAACATCAAAAAGAATTATTGATTTTTATGGAAATATAGGTACAGATATAAATAAATTTGTGAAAATAATAAATAAAAACAGTTAAAATGCAAAACCCATTTGCCGAAAGGTCGGCTCGTATTTCATCAAGGTCAAGTTGCACGTTATCGGGCACTTTCGAGATCATCTTACTTGCATTCCCTTTTCGAACACTTCCGGTTCGATGGAGTGACGTGAGTGATGTACTCGATGCCTCTAAGTTGCAACCATCAATAGGCTGAAAAATGAATTTCAAAAAAATATTTCCATCAAATTGCATTTTATTTTAAAAAAAAAAACTGATTTCTTTTTTCACGGAACGATAGTACTTTCCATAAATATTGATGAGGTTTTTTATTATTTGCACGGCATTCAAATTTCAATTTCATTATTGAGTAATATACAATTCTACGCTTAAAATAACTCTTCATTGAACAAAAATATAGTTTCATTCATTAAATGATGCAATAATATGACAATATAGTTCAACATTACTAGTTAGACAAGAAATGCAATTGTTATTTTCAATACTGACCCTTTTCTTGATGCTCTCCAAAACGTCTTGGACGTTTTTCACCTCTGTATCATTTAGCACCTTACGTACTGTCCTGTCGAATAGCGCACGATCCTATAACATTCAGTCATCTATGAAATGCAATGATTTAATTGCAATCGATGCAATAAAGTGATTGCATTTGATGCAATGAATTGCTTATAAATTATGCAATAAACTGGTTGCAATTGACGCAACAGATTGGCGACAATTGATATGGATCATTAATGTACCAAGTAATGCTTGGAAAATGATACCGCTCGTGGAATCCCTCAGCGATTAATTACACATAATCAACAACATCAAATCAAAGCGCTCAAATAAGAGTGAATTCGCCTTCTTTAACTATATTGCCGGTATCGTTACGAGTGAAATTATAAAATCGGCACATTGAGCATCGGCAATAATATTATCGTTAAGAATACTCATATATTAACAACATTTGTTTTCTATCGTTTTCTATAGAATGTTTTTGATACAATTTTTTGTTCCACATAGTATCGGCACTTAGCTAATCTCCTCGAGATTAATTAAATAGGAAAAGAGATTAGTCAAGATTTCAAAGCAGTTGAATCGTTTATTGCATTTATATTTCTGTATCGAATTTATCAAGATTAATAAAGAAATCATTAGTGAAGCTTAATTTGCGACGGAAATTGAAAATTAAAAGAAGCACCTACTTGAGACAATAACTGAAGTCCATGTTTTCCATGTTGACGTACCGTTGGACTTGGATCCTTAGCAAACGCAATAAGTACGCTAACAAGTTTACCAAAATCTGGACTGCTAATCGCATTGATAGCACCGAGTCGTTCAATTAATCGTATGACAAGATTTGCACAACCTGCACGAATCGTATTGTTCTTGCTTCTGAAAAAGAAAAAAAAAAGAAAAACAAGGCAACAATAAAGTATATCATACTCATAATAGATTTGGAATATGTAATCATTGGTTTAAGATTAACTGACGCTAAGAAAAATTCTGAAATTATTTTAGTCTGAAATTTAGTGAGTATGTTGAATATAATGCGTTTCCTCTGACAATTAGGGAGGGAAAGTGGGATGGGAAGGCAAAAACGAGAGGTAAAAAAACCGTGGAATGACGCAAGAATCCTTTAGACCTAAATATTTAGGCAAAGTAAAGGCAGTGAGGAAGTGAAACACTTTTAGTGGTACGGTAAAAGGCTGAAAGGTTTTCAGTCGGAGATTACCCACTGGAAAAAGGAAATGCTGGAAAATGAAAATTATATACGCGAAACATGCGTACTTTGCACCGGAAGCGATGATAGCAGAAAGCGCCTTGTTGGAAGAAGCATTATTGACCATTTCATCGAGAGAAATGGTCGCATCATCACGAATAAAGGCACTACTTACGTCACCGGCTTTTTGCATTAGCACCAAACAAATCTGCAATTGCATTGCATTGCAAACAATGAAACTTACTGCTGTAAGTGGGATAAAACGCAATTTACGAAACTGCTCGAGTGAATTCCATGAAAATGACAAGTAAATGAGATATAGGAGGGAAGCCAGTTACATGGAATTAGATTACCTGTGGAAGATATAACACTTTCTTATGTAGTAATAGTAGCTGTGAAATGACATATGGCTAGCAATTTATGCCTTTAAAATGTTAAAATGTTTAAATTATATCTTCGAATTATATGTCATTTTATGTCATAAATTTGATGACTTTCTACAACGTTATCCAATGCGATCGAATTCCGCACGTGTTTAAAAAGGTGCCTCTGGATGGAATAACGCTCTATAATATAAAACTTTTCGACTAATTCGGATGTCAATGGTAACTAGTATTCAACTGCAGTTGAAAACGTTGCCCGCAGATGCGATCAGGATTCGCCACGTTCCGATTTGTGGATAGCTGATGTTGTCACTTGATCTACAGCAAGCGCTCCTTAATTCCATAATTTTTACTCTATTCCCTTCAAAAAATAGGGTATCTCGAATAGAGTGATATAATTTTTGAATGGTCAACAGAGGGAAATTAGTGATGAAAAGAGTTGAATGAGGACGGTATTAGGCATCTACCTTCTCAATATCAGCGTCCATTTTAGTTTTAAGATGCTTAAAGAGACATCCAAGCGCTGCAATAGCGATCCTCGATACGCTTGAACGTAAATTCTTGCACTCCCTGAGAAGTGCGACGATAACCGATTGAAGATTATTTGCAACCGCTTGTGGAGCCGTTTCCGAAACATGCACTATCGTTTGAATTGCTTCCACTTTATCGGTCCTTAATAAAATTTCACGTTAAAAATTTGCATAAAAAACCAAAAAAAATTAGTTGATCTTTCTAATACAGTCCAATTTTACTCTCACTGCAATTTCAAAGTAACAACAATGAGTTCAAGACCAATCGATAATCCAAAAAAAAAACGCTGTTCATTGCTCCATTATTGCAGTGAGATAAGCATCTCAGAAGTATACCAATCTTTATTATTTCTTTGCAAGAATTATATAATTCCTCTCGATTCTTTGCCTATGTTTTGTTGAGAACTCGCTTGAATGACATTGGTTGACAACGATACGAGAAACTGTGACTTTGGAATTTCAGATATGAGTAGTGACCAATACTGATGTTACTCGAAGTGGTGTGATGCATAACAATTTCTTTCATCATAATGAAGCGAAAATTCCAGAAAGCTATTGGTCACTATTCATTGGACATTATTTGGTGCTGACCATTGACCATATTCATATGATTTATAGCGTGTTATCGTAAATCGTTCATGGAAAAAAGCTCATATTCGCATTAAACTTTGCAAAAAAGAGACAAAACCTATTCTCTAGTACTATAAGGACTAAAATATACTGTAGTAAGACGTTTCACATGATGCAAGGGTTCAAGTTTTGCATCAAAGGTTACGATAAGCAGCACGTTAAATGTAGATCACCAACCACTCGTCGCTGTTGATTTTTCGAAGAGCGTTCTGCACCGCTAATGCAGGATCTCGATCGATCAAATCCACATTGATACGTCCACTGAGATCCAATGAGCTCGAGGTAGCACTCAATGACGAACGTGAACCTCGAGTCATTCTTGGACCATTTGACGTCGACTTCGAGCCACTCAACGTAGATCTTATGCGATTTGATGATCCAGCTTTTAGAAATGGTTTCTTTATGCCCGCATTACCACGCTAGAAATGAATATGTGCAGGTGACAGCTTTTTACCAGTGATAGCTAATGATTAAAATATTTTCGAAGAGTATAATGACTAACTTACAACAACAAGTAGCATTAATTCGTTTAAAAGAAAATCTTCAAAACTTATCCTCATTATAATATGCAAAAAAATCTTAAGGTAAATCAAATTAAATACTTACCTGAACTTTGGAGTTACTTGCAAGATTTTGATGACTAATACTTTTCTGTTTCAGAGGGACACCGCGATGAGTAGGAATCGCTGGCTCTGATGGCGCATATTCTAAAACATATCCATGGCGTAGATTAATTTATGCAAATTGAATACACGAATATGAAAATGAATCCCTCAAAATGCGCTTTCATTGTTGTGCTAAATGCATATCCGTTATGCTTATCTGCCACTTTCAACGCATAATTGAAGTATAATAAGTCTATTTCTCTAATATAAGATAATGTATGCATTTCAAATTGCAATTTGTTGTGTAACAAATAGAGAGTGAATGTGTTATAATAACACAAATGTTTGTTATATTCGACATTTACCAAGTATTCATTCAAACTATTACTTCTTCATGCTTATGGCAACTGCTCAACTAGATAATTGTATAAAACGGGATTATTTCAATAATTTCAACTCAGTTTATAGGTTTAAAAAATTGTGCATAATAAGGATCTTAACCTCCACCTATTTGTTGCACTAAATGAAAAAAAAAAAGAGCTAAAAGTAATAATGACCATCATGATATCGTCCATTTTTCGATGCTCCAATCGAGATTACACCATGCGTTGAATCGTTATTTATTGCACTTATATCATCGAGAATATTTCCATCGGATTTTGCACGATTCGTTGGCCTATCCAATCTATATAATAATATATTTTCTTGTTATATTACTTCAAAATTATAAAACATTATAAATTGTAAGTAGAACGATTCTATATAACCAAATGGCGCCGCTTTTAACGATAACATACTCGAATACAAATCTCATTTTTGAAATATTCTAAGATAATATAATCGATGAGAAAAAAAATCTTTGAATGAATTAATCGTTGAATTACACAATTCTCATCATTTTCATTTTACATATATTTCTAGCAATTGCCTATCATACTTCATATAAGATCAAAATATTATAAAATGATTTTAAATTCATACGAGTGATTTATTAACATGCGTTTCTTTGAGGAAACGGAACGGAGTGATGATTCTATTAGAGAAGAAAAGGGAATGATTTATTACGAGGTGATTCTATCAGATGATGGAACGGAATAATTTATTACGAGATGATTCTATTAGAAGAAGGAAAGATATTCCATTTAAAATAATCAACAATTTACGGCTATAATCTATCGAATTTCCGATGAAAGAGAACAAGCCAATTTTAAAAATCTGCCATCGGATAAAGGGGACCTTTTACGTGATGAAAAAATATTTTCCTCTCAAAAATTTCTTGCAATTATTTCGATCGATTACGGTGAATATTTCTAGAATGCGGTACTCATGAAATACTCTCTTTTTATATCGTTTAGTAAAATTACTCGTAATTTTATTTACTATTATTATTAAAAAATTATCCTGTAATTAAGTATTGCAATAGGAGTAAGTTAAATCTTTTTCACGTATCTTGTCAAGTATCCATTTAGAGTTACAGTTGCAATTGATTAGTATTGAGAAAAAATTATACCCATTAGTTAGATGACTTCGTTGAAGCGCTTTGAATGAAAAGCCGTTAGCTGTTGGTAACGAGTTTTTTATACGTTCATCTTGTGCGCTGCGTTTCTTCACTGAATCCCTGTTGAGAGTACTGTGTATCTCCCGTTTCTAAACACCTTTAATATAGAAAATAGAAAAAATTCAGATGATATAATGTGTACTTATTGTACTACACTTTGTGCTATGCCATTTGCGCCGGAAGACGTTTCCGCCATAATAACTTACTCCACGCAGCTCATAGCATCCTATTGAATATCGAGTAAGTGCGATCATTGATAAAAAATTCCGTACCGAAAAGTCTTGAATGTCGACCTCTATCCTCCTCGCCCTTCCGTTGCTCACATAAGCAACTCATTGATGTGCAGCAACACATTGTTGTTTTAAACGTTATCTTTTCTATGCAATTCTTTAAATATCAGCTTTAATATAGCTTTAAATTATCAAAAATTTCAACGGAAGAGATACTTATACATTACAACTTTTCCTGCAAATTTTTATAGCATCGCATTTTTTGAATATAATATTTGCAACGTATATGATGATGAAATGAAAAAAATAGCCACTTAAAACAATGAAGAAACGCAATAAAACAAAATGGACGACGGATAAAAGTCGACGCGTTTTTTTTTTTTTAAATGGAAATTCGGCGATTTTTTTTCTGGTTACTTGTTGAAATCAACAAAAGAAAATCCAACAATCCCGCAGAAATTCCACATTAACCTGCAAATACTAATGTGCACAGGTAGCTAAGGTGTAACAACTTTAAAAAAAAAGGGATATTCCGATGTATAGGAGAGGTGTAGGAGAGGGAGGGAAGATGAGACAAATTAGAAATGCTTCGTGGTCTGGAAGAAAGCAAAGAAATTCTAATTGTTGCTGCAGATCTCTCCGATAGATGATAATAACTTAGAAATGATTCACTTTTTAATTTAATTCAATGCATTGATTCCTATATTTCAGTCTCCATTATATACTCAAGATTTAATGCGTTATATGCAAAAGTTCATTAACTTATAACTGCAATTGTAAAATATTAAATTGCTATTATCCGTTATTACCATCAGCAAAATTTTTTGAAAATCCTCTTAGAAACAGATTCTTAGTTTGAATAGAATTATTTCGAATTTCATAGAAAATTAAATAATATCAAATATAAAAAAGTAAACTATTTGAATAGAATATATAGAAATTTCTATTTTTCATAATTTTCTACGAGAGGTTTCATTTAAGGAATTTATATTCGAACGAGAAAATAGAGCAAATCATTGCATAAGCGCATTTTATTATTGAGCATTATAATGCGACGAGAAAAACAATAATAAATTAAATTCACCTCATTTGTATGACCATTAACGATTTGCTCGTTTTCACCTATAAATTAAATTAAATTAGATAAATTTTAGCACTAAAGTTTAAAATGTTACCACAGAAAATATTTGAAATACAGTAGTAAAAAAAAAACGACGATACACAAATGGTACATTAATTTGCTTTTCTCTCATTCTCCCCTCCCCCCCCCCTCCTCCACCCCACCCCTATTACTCTTCCCCTCTTTTCAAAACCTCGACCTCTTGCCTTAATGCTATTCAAAATTTAAAAAAAAAATCACGACGCCCACGCAATTCATTCAATATTTCGGTTGTTCTTCTATTATAGGGGTCATATACGAGTAAAAAATATCCAATAATAAGGATAAAAATCTACGATAGCAATATTATTCAATGATCACAGTTTAAGTCATCATTAACAAATGTCTTACGAAAATATTTCATAAAAAACCACCAATTTTTTTGGGCAAAAATCCACTTGTTCGCATTTGTTGTACACCCATGAACGAATCGATTAGTAAATGCCATAGGCTTTTTCTTTTGCATAAAAAACGAGAAGGCGGGATAACAACAAGAATCTCGATATAACGACAGGAAGAGAGAATCCCGATCGAGCTTTCTTCTGATTGCACTAGTATCTATATTCGATATCTTGTACTCACATATACCTATAGCTGAACAGTGCAAATATCAAAGGTTACGTAGACGTTTATAGTATTCATGTAGCATGATAACAGCCTATATTATTAGAGAATTTTTTTAATGAAACAGAGAAATTTTACAACCAACAAACGGTGAAAAAAATAACACACATACCCGATTTATTTCTTATGGAATTGCTTGTATGTGAAGATTGCCAAGAGATGACCGCTTCATTTGGTGAAAGTTTAGCGTCTGAAAAAAAAAACAACTAGAAATTTCGTAAAAATTCACGATAATTATTGAAAAAAAAATTCCCAAAAATTTTCAAAAAAAAAAACTTAAAATTTTCAAAACGAAAAGTTGGAAAAATATAGGAAATTTATCAGTTACTTTATCAGTTACCTTAGTTTATTATCAGTTTATCATGAATACAAGTTTAATCACAAATTTCACTTCTTAATGAAGCTATTATAGCATTGAGAAAAGTAGAATTCCGAATTAAACCTATATCTTATCATATTTATAACTTTTATAAATAATTTTGTCAATAATTTTCTAATAAAACAAAAAATTTATTAGGGTTTCAGCAGTACTCGTCCTCCATCATAGTCTTTAAACGTCTCTCATTCTCATCTCTTCAAATATATTTTGAGTAAATCTCATCATAGATGCATCACTTTCCAAAAATTGCAAACAAACTTCTCGAAGTTTCAATTTAATTTCAATACAAATATTTAAATGAATAATTAGACACTTTCATCTGTTGAATCTCTCATATATATATATATATATATATATATATATATATATATATATATATATATATATATATATATATATATATCCCCAATTGGATAAGTGCATATGTAGTGCATTTCTACTATCAATAATATTTGCTCATGGTAGCAAATCTAATTATTTTCTTGGAATGGAAAACTCAAATGATTAGATCCCCTTTAGGTTCTTAGAAGAAAATATTTCATATTCATGAGGGCTGCTTAACGAAGATGAATACATTTTCCACGGATCTCGATTAAGGATTTATGGAGAAGAATGGATGGATGTCTTTATTTAACTTTAATCTATATTCATAATTTTCAATCGTGAAGGGATTTTCAAAATTTTCCAACATTTGAGAGTGTTTTCCACAAAAAAAAAATCACATTTCAGTGAAAAAAAAAAGAAGCAATATCTGATACGCTCTTACTCCTGGATATCCACAAATGCTCTCTATCATCTTATATAAGTCGGACACCCTTAACGATAGAGTATATTATTTTATCGTATGCCGTTTATTTTACCATAACACTGAGATAGAAATATCAGCGAATACAACAAAATACAACATTAAGTGACAATAAAGATTTGTGCGCCAAAATGCGTACTGTTTTTGCCAATGCGTATAAAAGGCAATTGGATTCTTTGCTCGGATTTCTTGGAATTTCGAATCGACTTCGCTTTCATCGTCGTCGATCCTTCTAATCGACTTCTAGCCATGATAGAGAAGGATATTTGTTTTCTTTACGTATATACTCTTGACGACTGTACGATGCTGATAACAATTTGCAACAATGTTTTTTTTTTGTCAACTCAGCTTCATAACGTCGTTCTAATAATCGAGCTGGAGAATTACGGAATCAATGGAGTGACAGTATCACTGCTTAGAGGAGTCGAGAAATATACTCGTAACTAAAAGCCAGTGTGAATGCTTGCTGTTCTCTTCAAGGCTACTATCTTTTTAAGCCCCGTTTCATCATCGTTTCTTCCCCTCAGCACCTCTCTCGCGATTCTTTTCCCTATCGATAAAACTCAGCTGCTGGTAGGTATTAAATTATAGCAGACAAAAACATAAGCAAAGAGTTCAATTTCATAAAACGATTCTAATAGATGAGAGATAATTGAAATGGTATCGTCGATCTTTTTCAAAAAATATTGAAAATTTTGGCAATTAATAAAAAAAAATTTCAATAGAGTTTAGAGAACTTATTAATTGATGCATATGAGATGCATAATTCCGAATATTTTAGTGCAACAAATTTCCGTGATAATCATTTAAATTTAACACCGACTAATCGATGAAACTTTCTTCGACTTTATCTTTTTTTAAGATATTTCATCGAATATTTTTAGCAGCAAATATATCGCATCAATAAATACTCTTTGCATCTAGCGGCAGTGGAAAATTTTTAATATGAAGACGAGCGAGGTAGGGAATTTTTTTTTTTTTTTTGGAGTAATCAAAATATATAAAACACATAAATCAATTATTGCACTAACGTTATCTAAACTGGAATTTCAAGGTGAATATCCTCGAGGTAAAAAGTTACTTAGAGTACAGGTAAGCTTAAGATGAGTTCAAAGTAAAGTTGAATTATTTTTACGACTTCATATCTTTTATGAAATTTTTTATTAAGTGGTTCATGGTATATGTGATGAAACAGCTAAAACACTTGATCGCCACGCATAACTTCAAGTTTTAATGTTGTTTTCTAAATAATATCTCTAGAAAGGTGCGAATTTTAGCAATGAACGAATCTTATACAAAAGGATTACTCTCCTGATTATAATTGCTATTGGAAGTGAGTTTTTTTGCGGTTAAAGAACTAGACTAAACCCATCCTATATGCAGAGAAAAATGTGGGATAGCATTTTTGTATATTAAAATATATACAAGAGTGGAAGGTGCGGAGAGGGGCAGTTTTCAGAAAAGTACGGTACTAAAATGAGGGACACCACTAAGAATAAAAAACCAAACGGTGAAATGGAGGAGAATCTCAAATTTTGGTCGGTAGCATATATACACAAACCGCATCATTTAACTAGGCAACCGTAACTAGAGAGACACCATTCAAAACACAAGAAAAACGGCAAAATCAGACAGCGATAGGCAATCGAATCCTTACTGTTACATCCAGCTAAAACCCAAAAAAACCGAACCATGCCACCAATATCTACCACAGAACTCCATCATTTAAAAAACCCCTATTTTCAATTCAGTTGAAAAATATAGAATTCTCTCTCCCATATTCTTCATTTCCCTTCAACTTTAAAAAAGAAACATTTTTCATAATTGTTCAAAAGATCGAAAGTGGCGAACAACAACAAATGTACACATATTGGATGAATGAGCAATTACTTAATGATAAGTTCTGATATTTACGAGTATCCAACTTAATGAGAGGGATAAGCGGAAGAAAACGGCGATTAGCACGAAACAATCGTTAGATGAACTTATTCACCCAAAAAAAAGAGATAAACTTAAATCTAAATCGGTTATCCAGAAATTTTACTTACTATGATCACTCTTCAAACGCTCATAAGTTGCATATTTCTCAAGGATGCTACATTGCAAGAAATGACATCATTTTTTTCTGAAGGGATGAGAAAATTTGAACTCCAGATCAATATCGAGGTCAGTATTGACCTGCAGTTCAAAAAGTTCACTCCAGTGGGTCACAGATCAACAATCAAAAATTAAAAACTACACTTCTCTGATGATATTCAGCTAATAACATATACACGCTGCGCTTGTCATCTTAATCACATGGGGAAACGCTGAATATAGAATGATGCATTTTTGCATATTTTCTTTTGTAGAAATACGCATAAAAATTTGAATATCTCATATGTGTAATAACGGTACATCGAATCATTAAAACAACTTACTACCAGTTGTCCTGAGATCACTTTGTAAACTTTGTGCGGTACCGTTCGGAGAGAACGGTCGTACCTTTATACTGCGCACAGTACCTGCGGAAGTGGATCGACTCACCGCAGAACCCATATAAGCGTACGATAATAATGCTCATCAAAATTCAGCTTCTAAATAGCTCTCGAAATATATATATATATATATATATATATATATATATATATATATATATATATATATATATATATATATATATATATATATATATATATATATATATATATATATATATATATATATATAACTCGCCTGTTTAGCGTCAACAAAATTAAACAAGTGATATGACCCATGCTGAACTAATCGTAGTTCAAATTATCGCAGCGGAAAATCTACAGCGGAAATGAATTGCTGCTGTCAATATTACCTCCCTGGCAATCAATTATATAACATATCACTTGATAAAAATATCGACTATTACAATTGAACGATTCAAAACTTGAAAATTTCCATATAAAAAAAATTAAACTCATATGTTATATGCAAATAGATAGTCCATTTCATTCGAAATTAATTTCTTCCTTAATTGAATTTTTTCAGTTGCCAATACTTTATTAAAAATAAAATATTTTCGAAGATAAGTTGATTCTGGGATAAGTTTTGTAGACGTTAATATAAGCCAATAGATGATATATTACTATAAATATAGCACTGTCCTAATTACCTCTTGTCTAGCAACGAAATATTTCCTGATATACGAGATCATAATAGAATTTGAAATGAATACTCATCCACCCCGATAAAAACAATACTTGTGAAGATTTAATAGCAACTCCTCTTTCACTACAAATATTTAATGAGCAGGACAGCTAGTGAAAGAACTTAAATAATGATACATAAGTAATGATAATGAATAAGACGGTTTAATTATGATAAATGATTATAGTACATATAAGTACAGTACATATTTGCAATTCTACCATTAGTAAATAACAATGTAATAATGGCGATTTGTGAAATATGCAAATAAAAGGTGAAACTAGATAAGATTTTCCGTTTGGGACGATAGTACTCTCAAATCGACTTCAGCAAAGTGGCTAGCAGTGCCAAGAACGAAATTCATAGAAGAGTGCTATGAAGATGAAGGAAATCGTTGAAATGTATGATGATCGCTTTTTAAGTGCAAACAACGATTTGTATTTAATCGTTTACAAAAATTTGCCACCACTTCAACTAAATTTCCTGGCGGGTAATTTCCCGGGAAAATTTTGGATTAAAAATTTTTAGGTGAAGAAAAAAAAAGAAGATAAATATGAATTATTTAGTAAATTACTGCTTGAAAAAAAAGGGAACGCTAATTTAACATCATTGAAATTATTTTGCAATAGAAAATACATAAAAATGAATTTAGTTTCACTTTGGCGTTAAAATATATACTCTTAGATTTTTTTTGGCCTAGACTGATTGCGCAATAACGTTTTTTTTTAATAAATAAGAAAAACTGAAGCGATCAGCTACTTCCTACTATTTGAAAAACGTTGAATAATTTCTCAAGAAAAGCTTGGCAACTTGCCAAGCGTGAAATTTGCAACATTTCAATTTGGATGGAAAAAAAATCGGTATAAAATGATAGTGAGTATCAAAATTGAAAATAAAAAAATCGAAAAAAAATAGAAAAAAAAGCCATCAACTAGTTGAGGGAATGACTTAGTTTGCTAGCCAGATTAAATAAATTTTCAGGAAATATACGCATTTATATGTTCAGACAATGCGAACTAATTGCATTCAAAAGAGCAATAACGCTAACAAATCGATCAGCGCTACACGCTATTACCGAATATTCTGGCTTAGAAATTTGCATATTGCAAATTTTTGCAATATGCAAACTTCATAAAAACTACACCTAAAATACTCTAAAAAAATAAAATAGAAAATAAACTATGAATTAATTTCAGAGCACAACAGATGAAAGTCGGCGAGCAAGAATAATAGCGATGCAATGAAATTGACTACACGTGCATAAGCTTTAGTAATATTTGACGATTTTCGTTGACGAGATGTTACTATAGCAACGTCGCATATGGCTGCTATTTTCTTTATGCCTAGTCATATAAGCGCAACGCATTTGATGAAAATATTCTCCTACCTGAACTAATTGTTGCATAGTATGCTTTTATAGATGGAATAAAAATTTGCATACAGGTAATTTTTCACCTGCTTTATTATACCTATTATATGAATTTCAGGTATGCAAATATTTTTTTATATGAGTGAAATATCTAGCTATTGAAAGTAGAACAATATACAAGAAAAAAAAACAATAACAAAATAAAAACAACCATCAAAAATAGGGAAAATTGAAAAAAAAAAACTTATTTTTAGTGCTTTAATCAAGAAAATTTTTATGGAAATTTGCACTGCTAAAAGAAATAATTTGCCATTCATTTTACATTGAAACGGAAGTTTCTTATGGATTATTTCATAACATTTAAAAAAATGTTGACTGTAACATTCGAGCCAATTTGAAGCAATAATTGAAGTTTTCAACGGCAGCATTAATGAAAGATGCACTTTCTTTAGACGCATAGTGAAAAAAATGATATCCTCAACCATCGACGATGTTACTTCGATATCCTGAACGATGGACAAAGGAAAGCAAAATAACCATCACTTCCTTCTATCAGGATAGCCAAAAATACTTGGGAAGTATGACACATCAAAGCATATAAATCGAGGCATTGAAGCTCTAATAGCAATATTAATCGATCAATAACAACTGTTACAATATTGCATCTTTATTACTGTAGTCAAATTATTACTTCAAAGATATTTTATTTTGGTCCCGGTAGCCAGCGTAAGTGATACAACAACAGGAAGATATCCCTGAACTTTACTATGTTTTACCTTCGATTCGCATTGCACTTCTCTTTTTCATTCTCGTTTTTTTTTTCTGTCTCACTCTTTCCCTCTCTCTTCATTTCTCTTGATTACGTAGTAATTGTAGACTTTTACACATCAAAGCTTGTACAGTTATTAACGAATTACTCTACAAATTACTATTGAAGGATGCAACCGTAAGCACTATACCATCAACGTCGTCTATATCGTGCTGTTGTCTGATTCCGATGTCCTCATGCGTTTGATTTCTTTCGGATAATAGTGAGGAATTGAAAGAAGAGGCGTCATCCTGAATAATGTGTATGAATGATAAGAGATGATAATGGTAGAAATCAGATAAAAGTTATATAGGATCGGCTAATTTTTCGGCGATATAGGGATGTCTTTCTTTGAAACACCGCGTTCTGTATTATTGGGATTGCTAGTGTCTTCATATTCTAGAAATGGACATGATCAATTAGTTGTTGGTCCACGTAAGCTGGAAGAAAATTTGAAGACGTTACTGGTCCGTTAAAGTAATCCAGATAATGGACATTTGCATCTTAATTAAGATTGCAGAGTTGTAATGAGATAACCTTATAGTCGTTATCGGTTTCCCAAGGAAGTTTCCGCTCGTCACTTGGCTGTCGTTGTACGGCTCTCAAAAAATTCGATGCATGTGCTACCGTACGGATTGGACCCATATCGATCGGACTTGGAGAAAACGACCTATAATTAATATACGCATTGAATGTTATTTTTCACTTCTATGACTCAATTCGCATTAACATTCATAAAAAATATGTTCGAAGTTTTTATTACATTAGAAGAACTTTTTTTCCCGCTAATTTCAAAACTAGAGGATTTAGCGGAATCTTCTAAGGTAATTGATGGAACAATTAACCGCATCGACTTTACGTTTTTCACCTTAATGATCGGAAATCTATTGTCGGATTTATTGACCTTTTCGGCAAAAAGAAATAAATGATGCATTTTTTTTTCGCAAAATTCTTAACACTTTTTGCGTTACTTTCAAAATATTTGAACGTCTTTCATATGTGGTGTTCAAAGATCGTCCTAAATTTTGTTGCATTAATGGATCAGATGATTGGTGAACAAACGGATCCAATGAGACTAAACATAAACGAACATCCCGAAAACATCCTGAAATATACGCTTAGACATGGAATAATTTGCGCTTTCCTAATTCTCAATATGATATGACTTTATAAGTGATTTTCATATAGTATTGGTTGTATGCAAATACTCATTGCAACAATGCAGATATTTGAAGGCTATATAATAATCGTCAACTTAAAATACTTAAATTTTCCTATGCCTCGCTATGAAATTAATTTTTGAATCATCCATTAATATGAAGAAAAAAAAAACATATTAACCAAAAAGATTTTTAATATTTAGTATAATTCTTCGTTTAGCATTAGCTTATATCAATGAATTAACTAGAAATGATTTTAAAAAAAAAAGATGCAATTATATGATTTAAATAACCTCGAAAATGCACTACTTGGTCCATTATTAGCGCTCATAATCCATTCATAATCTAAAAATTCGCTTTGTTGTGTTGTTCCCCTTAGATTGATTGATGAATCTAACGAAATAGGAAATGAATATTCAATTAAACCATCATAACGAATTATTGGAAGGCAATCACGTGATAAACGAGCCTGAAAATTAATTATCAATAATTAAGAATAATTGTGAATTTTTTTTTTTTTTTTGATGTAGAAAAATTCTGATCGAAAAATAATAAGAAAATTTCCTTCGCTCGTATTGGGGCTCACTCAATCGTTCAATCTTTATTATCAACACTTTGAAATATCGGCAACTACACAGGAACATTTACTGCTTCAAATTTAGATTGTAAGGTTATTATCTCTCCCTCTCCTCTACTCAACACGTCCCCCTACATCCAAATGAAGAAAAGCAATTCGCCTATTGTACTTGAAAACACTGTGAGTTTTATTGACCTCTGCACTATGTCCCCCCCCCCCTCCAGTATCTCGGTAGTACCCCCCCCCCCCAAGGTTTTGCAGAAAGACAGATTTCTCTCACCAACATCCAAGATAATAGCATCATCATTTTTACACAAGAGATTCTAAACGTTTTATACCTGATAGCAAACTAGGATAGACACAAGGATTACCGTAACAGCATTTAGTAGCCCAAATGAACGTTGTTTATGCTCCACTTCGCGAACGATCTTAAGTAATACCTCAATGCGATCACTCGATAAGCTTGCTAAAATTGCAAAATTCTCGAATGCAGCCAATCTGAAAGAAATATTATAAAATTTCTCATCTATCCGAATTATTGCCTCTTCAAGTGATAAATTGTTGTCACGTCTCTAGGCGTTTTCTCTCAAAATAAGTCGACAAGTATCACAAAAACAGATGACCATTGGCCGATAGATGATCAAATGACAGCAACTGACCAATAAAGATGAAATATGCAAATTTGAAGGAAATAACATAAATAATCGATTGTTTATATTCAAATAAACTTATTTACAATCACGAACCATACAATCGCTCAATAAAACGAATAAGGTCATAAATTTCCGAAGATATGGAAAGGATTTTATTAAGCAACAGATTATTTTTATTGCCAGAAATTTTAGGAATATGCAATAAAAATCTATACTTTTTCAAGTGCGAAAATCGTTTAAGGAAAAAATACAGTCCTTAATGATGGAAATTGGCGAGATTTGCTTATTAAGGTCAAATATTGGGACTGAAGGGAGCGAGGCGATGGAGAAGGAAGGGAGATATTTTCCTTCTATAATGAATTCAGAAGAGAGAGCTTTTCAAGTTGAAGACTTATTGCGTAATAACGACTTTTTCCAGTATGACTATATTATACCATTAAAAAAAACGCTCATTCATATTAACTCACCTGACACGCCTTTTAGGATCGGTAAGAAGTGGAGCGATTAATGAGGCAATCGCGCTAAGATTGATTTTCGATGCATTGAATGTAAGAAGTGCCGCCGTTATAATGTTTATTATCTATAATAATTTCTGAATTATTATTACAGGTAAAGTTTTAAATTTATTACAGGTAAATAATAAAATAATTTCTGAATTACAGGTAAAGTTTTTAGAGGTAGATGAATATATGGAACTATAAGAACAATGAACAACAATCAGAAACATGATTTTTTTTCGATTTATTCATATTCTGATCGTTTGGTCACCGCTACAACCATATAGTCCGATCTATGAGTAGGATCCGTAACGATCCGGTACATTGATCCGGCATAACCATATTGTTACATGCATTCTCTTTCTTTAATTCATTCAAACAAAAGTACTGTCCTTTAAAACGTTGCAATTTTTTTATTATCAAATCCAGTTGCCATTTCGGCGTTAAGTCAATTAAGTTTCTGGATTTGTAACAAACAATAAAGTTCACGATTAATTCGCAAAATTTACAATGATAAGCTGATGCAGGGCTCTTTGATTCGATATAGCGGAAAAAACATCGATCATTGAAAATTTCAGCAATTTCTTCCGTTAAATGAGTCACAAGCACCTTCATCGACAACAGAAGTCGGCAGAGATCACCGATAGTCATTGATGATCACCGATGAATGATTCAGATGCATCTTTACCAAAATTCTTACAAATGATACGCTGATCCCGTCCACTATGATTTTCAAGGATGGATATTGTTTGAACATTAGCTGTCACAATGAAGTTCACTAGTAAAATTAATCCTAATTGTATTTTTTTTTTGCTAATGTAAATGATCATAGAAGTTTAAAAAAATAGTGAATCCGTAAAAAGCTTTTCGAGCAATATTTTTCTCGCAATGCCTTTATTCTTGCTGATAAAAGGGATGTTGGATTGCTTTAAAGCTGCAAATTTCATCATTGCCATTAAAAATGTTTTCAATGAAATTGGGCAATCCCCACTAACTTATATGTACGTATATTTTATCAAAATTTATTGCAGAACTTATGCTGAATTTATTTATTGAATAATTGAAATGCGTTATTTTACAATATCATATTATTGCTAAACGAAAAGGTGTTTGAATTAATATGTATTATGCGCCAATTTATGTCCATTTGCATAAGCTTCCGATTTAGTTCTCTATGAAAATTTTTGAATTTTAAAGGTAATTTACAGGTAGGTTATGCCGAAGAATGCATAAAAATTAGAATAACCAATTTTCATACCACGTCATATTAGATCTTCTCAATTCTCTATTGCAATCGAATAACTTTTTGCGGTTACTAATTATATAAAACGATTTCGAAATCGCTATATCGCAGATAAGATTTCATAAATTTTCAACAATATTTGTATTTACATAACAAATTGCAATCAATCATTGCAATGCATATTATGACGTCACTTACCTCTTCACGTATACGTGAATTTTTGTGATTCAAATAAGCACAAAGTAAAGCGATAACACTTTTGATAGTTGCATTTTGCATAAGATTCATACATATATTCATAATAAGTTGCTTGATTACAGCTTTTTGATTGCCGAAATGCTTCGAAATAATCGAAACTATTTGCTGCAAATCAATTTTTTACTTCATTGTTATTTAAGCGTTAATTTCTATTAATTAAGGTGCTAATATATGGAAAAGCTCAAGCTCAAGTTCTAGGGGCTAGGCTGTCAATGAATTAATTAAGCTCAAGCTCAAATGACAATGAATTAATAACCAAAAATTGCAACGAGATGAGAGAATAAATTTGTATATGAATTCGCATTAACAATTATAGATATACGATGGAAAGTTTGCAAAAATGCACACATATACGCGCTATACACATAAAAAATATGCTGATAACTAGAATACAGGTTTAGGTAGAAGAAAAAAAAAAGAGGAAAAAGGGTAGAAAAAAAAGGAAAAATCAATATTTCCAAGGATGCAATATTTATGAGCCGGATGTTTGATGAAGAATTTTAGGAGATCTAAAATAACTTTGATTAGCACTATCACTTATACGTAAAGAATTATGCACAAACAAAATAATAAAAATTACTTCAAAGTTAAATAATAATTATTTAAGTAATAAAATTATAAAATAATAAAAATTAAAAGAGAACCTGCTCATGTACAGCAATATGTCCGTTGAGTCGTTCGATCGTAAGTCTTACAACATCCAGACACAATACGACAACCTTAAAATTCAAATCATCCAACACGTTGCCTAACGTCACAAAATACGAATGAAGATGTGGCACAAATTTGCGAATATCCTCTGCTGATATTTCCTCGATGATCGCTTTAGTCTGAAAATACAATTTTTTAAATTCAATTATTAGAATTGTTCGATTTTCCAATATTATCGAGATTTTTCCATAAAAACCGATGGATTATTCGTCTGCGATCGATTGATTATGCAAATCTATCAGCTGCAATTAGCTCAATGATCGATGTACAAAACTTTATGAAATATGCAAATTAAGTTGGTATTGCCCCTAACAACAGCAGCAACATGTTCTCAGTGCTATTTCGGTATATGAATGAATGCGTAAACTGATGGAAGATGAAACGAGACGACATTTGATTACAAACATCCATAACGTTATATGCCAACTTCAATAAATATTTGTAAGCTTACAACTTTCTTTCAATATAAAATTTGCATATTATTGTTGATGAATAGTGGAATCACCTGCTCAAGACCAGCAATTCTTGTTGCTGCTTCTGCATCATTAATTAGCATATTGCTCACCATCGTTGGTACAATACCGAATCGATACTTTTTCTCCGTTGTTGTTGCTTCATTCGTAATTTGACTCGAATTCGTCGTACTTTTCACTCAAATATTTAGCATTTCAATTAAAACAATTGTAAAATTAAAATAATTGAACATCGAACAAGAAAATAATAATGCAATGAATGAAAAATGAAACTAGAAGAAAAAAAAAGTAAAGAAAAAAGGATAAAGTATTTGAAAAAATTATACGAATAGAGATAGATGAGCGAATAAAAAAAAAAAACGACTTACTTGTTTCCACATCAAATTTTGTATTCTTTTCGAAAATAATACTCCGATATTTTTCGCATATTACTTTTTGAGCGTTTGGTAAGCTAGAAATAATTTCTTCGAATCTTTGCGCGCGTAAATACGCTGAAATATTTATAAAAATTCAATTCAATGAATTCAAAAATTTTCGTTTTCGATTCGAAATTTCAATGAAGCTAAATTTTTCGAAAATATCAGCAAAGAAAAAATGAATTTTTTTTTCTCGAAAACGCTTTATTCCCATCGCTTCCGCTTTAAAGTGAGACAACTCATCTCAAAGAAGAGTCGTTGATGAATTCAACCAATTAGTAAAATTTCAATTGAAATTTTCTATGCGAGAAATATCAACATGAAACAGTGAAGTAGAAAAAAAAGTTTATTTTTAATTAGAGCAAAAAATGAATTTCTTAGAAAGGAGGGAATTAGCATAGAAGGTTATAGAATTGATTTTTCTACACATGAAGAGCATTAGTGATAAAAGATATTGCAACAGAAATGTAATATCTTTTATACCACATTGTATGTTTCTCAATAAATTTCAGTCATAAAATTACAAATGCCCAAATTTTGCTATCTAGAGTTTGGATATACCCACAATCTCCCTACGGCATATCGATACAACTGACTATGATCGTTTAGCTATCCATTCTAGCCTATTATATATGGCCCAATATGGTTTAGATTTACACTGATATCAATTTTTATCATATCAGAGTTAGATGAAATCCAATGCTAAAACTTTAGAAAGAAAAAAAAATTTTTTTTTTGTCGCTATATACGAGACAATGAAGTTAATCGCTATTCTCATTTTGTAGAGATCAATTAGACGGTTGTGCTCACCATTGATATTCGTAAGTAGATGGGCGATTTTCTCTTGAAGTTTCATCTCGGATGTAAGCAACATCAATTTTGTAAGACCATCGATTAATATAGTCCAATTTTGTGTGCGACATTCAGGAATAAGTAGATTTGTTATTTCGTTAAGAACTTCATCAATTACTATTGGTTCATTATCACGATTCAATAAGAAATTAACTAATATCCTCTGAAATAATAATTAATTATTCGATGAATATGCAAAAGAATTTTTGAAAATATTAGATTATTATAAAAATTATAGACAAGTTTTTTTTCAGCTTAAATCAGATATTTAATTAGTTTGCAAACTTAATTAATCGATCCAAAGTCTCCCTATCTGAAGTCACTCTTAATTTCATTCTTATGAATAATTATGTATATTCTTTAGAATATTTTCTATCGTTGAAAACGCTCGCGCAATGATTCATTTCCGATTGACAAAATGATAGATACTTTTTCTCTGCTTCTCTACTTGCATGTTGCCGAACCCGCTCACTTTTATATTCAATTAGAGGTGATCGTCGAAAGTTGAGGCTTGAGGTTTGGGCAGAGGGGAATATTCCACCAAATATGTACGGTGATGCGTCAACGATTTACACTCAACAGGAAGCATTGCAACGGTTCTGAGGAAGATCACAGAATAACACTACCACAAGCATCACGGTGTTTGTCACACGTATGAAGGCTGCTATACAAGTAATTGGCGCATCAGGCAAATATATGCTTAAATCGAACATTGAAGAACAATGTTTTAGAAATGACCAAATAGAAGCAATACGGTCTTTGTATTCTTCTGCTTTCATTGCAGACTAACATTTTAATCCGAGATGAAATCATTTTTACCGATCTAAACAAGAAGTTATTCATTCATTTTTTTCTTCATAAAATTCAGCTGTTAGAAAATTAGCAATTGAGGCAATGCAAATAATATTGTTCATAAGAAAACCTCATCGGTAAATATAACCTCTATCAATATGCCTTTTAGAGGAAAATGAAGAAGAGAACAGATCATTGCTTAGTTACCTGTACGATGTTGACAGCGTCTGGTTGAAGCCTTAGATAAGTTGTAAGCATTTGATTGGTAACTCGTCGAACGGTTATCTTTGAACTTCCAAGCTTCATTATAAGACGTGGAAGCAGATATGACACACACCATTCTACATTCTACAAGGTTACTCCATTAATGAAATAATATATAGATTGTATAGCGCATGATAATTTATCCACTATCCTTACAACGGCTCAAAATGGAACATATTGATACTAGTAATTCATAACCTATGCGAGATAATTTGGTGCGGAGATCAATTTTGAACGCATCTTCACGTCTGCATTTACCTATTCGGTGTTTTTGGCTCACAGTTCTGTAAAGTACAATCATTAACGTTCTCCATTTCAGGTGGAAATTCTGAAGCAAGGTGGTCGTCTGTGCAGGTGGGATTTCAGAATATACTTGCAAGAATTTTACTGAATTTTTATAATCAGCTGAAGTCAATTATAAAAAGATTAATAGACGACCTATATTACGTAAATCAACCCTCAACTCTTACTTGTGTGTTTTTTCTATTAATCTCTTGCAAATGGAAAAAAAATTTTCATTAAAAATTATGTTCCACACACACAAAAAAAAAGCCCTACATTTCCAAAAGTGGGAATAGCGTCGAGAAGAAATTTTATGCATTGATGTTGTACTTCCCAACGATCATCAACTAATAATCGATCGAATTGCTTGAAAAGATCGCCTTTTTTCACAAATTTTGGAAACCACTGTGGATCCCGTTTCGCTATTGCTGATAAGCGATTCAGAGTCTGAAAAAATTGAAGTTTATTAAATAGTGAAATTTAATTATCTAAGCACTTTATTAGATTCAATCAATTCAGCTGGCAACTAACTCAGTGATATTTTCTTTCAATATCAACATATTCAATTCTCCATAAGCTTCTCAATCTATTCTCAATGTTTACTAACTAGTTGAAAAAGAGTTCATTAAAGAAAGTGAAAACTCTTGGGCCGAAAAGTTTTTTTTTTTGGAATTTTTGATAAAAAAATTGGCTCCGAAAAAGATTTTCCTCAGCTTTAGTAGCATTAAGCGGCGCTATGCAGACAAATAGTAAAATTTTACTAAGCTTAAAAAAGACTTAAATATTTTCTCTTCACAAATTATATACGCTTAGTTGAACATATTCTTATCCGATTATTGAAAATAAAAACAAATCGAAGTATAAGTGATCATTTCCGAGAATTTTAAACGCTCGAAAACTATCCATTATAAAATATTCTCAACTTAAAAACATATTTTATGATATTTTTTGATATTTTTATGATATTTTATGATAAAAACATAATGATAAAATATGAAAACATATTTATGACATATTTATGAAATACTTTTGTATCAATAATTTTATGAAAACGATACAAACAAAGTTGTATTTACTTGTTTGGTGAAAAAAAAAAACCTTAACACAGAAAAAATATCAAAACATTACAAATTTATTTAATGTTATATGCAAACAAAATTGAATAGGAAAATAGAATTAATTCAATGAAATTATATAAACTAATAGAACTATTATAGTTATTTCAAAATTATTATAGTTATTGATTACTTTTAAAGTTGAGAAAAAAAAATTGATTCATTTGCTGAAAATCACTAAATAATTCAACTTTTCAAGAGAGTTAACAGATATCAAACTTTTATATCAGCTTATCAAAGCGGAGCTTCCGAATATCGTGGAAATATTAGTGATAACTGTTTCAGTAATATTAGTGGATATCAAAATATCAGTGAATAGATGATATGAAAAATGGCATCCAGAAATATCAAAAAAAAAACAAGACCTGAAGACGAATATCAAAATCATTGCTTCTGAGAAGTTCAATAATATCATCATCACGAGGTAATAACGATGGAGTAGGAATGCGTTCAACACCAATCGGGCTAAGCATTCCTCGCTGTGTTTGTACTGGTTTGAGAAAATCCATTATCGCATAATGATCATCGAATTATGATATCATTACGATTCTATTGATGCCATAAATTCGTTACTTCCGACAAAATTCTCTTCAAAGGCGTCTGAAAGAGCATGGGAATTGCAAAAAGAAAGGAATTGCAATGAAAATAAATGCAAATATGCAATCATATCTGCAATAAGTCGAGCTTTTAAAAACTAGGTGGAAAAATGAGCATGTTGACATGCATAGGTATACGCACGGTATTCGCACATTGCAGGTACACCGTAAGATGGTTGTTTTCATAAGCACACTTATAAATATACGTCTTTGCACACGTATATGTAAATATAATAGAAATGATAAAATCGGGAAGTCAAAATACATAAGCAAGACTATGCGTCACTTTTTGATGTATGAGGTCCTAATGTTTTCACATCATTTCAACAGGTGTTCTATTGGAGGCATACTTCTACTTAGATTCGGCTTGCATTAAAGCATATATAGCTTCTTTCAAGCAAACATAGCATATTTCCTAATGAGCGATGATATAGCTCGCGCAGATCCTGCAGAAAGACGCTGTCGATAAAAATGCATTGTTGGAATGCTGTGAAAAAAAAATTGTATTATTGGTACGGAAAAAAAAACGCACAATTTTGCATTTTGTGGCTCTTCAATATACAAAGAAAAAAAAACAATAATGTACTCTATCGCATATTCTGCTCTGTCGTATATACAATTTAATGCTGATCGATTTCTGAACATCGTCTACAAATATAGTCATCTTATCTTACTGCAGATGCAAGAATGCAGGAATATTTCACCTATATGAGCTTCCGTAAATCATTTTATGAGCGCTTTTCGCCGAATTGTCAAAATCAATTGAAGATTTTCGGCGTTGAAACCTTAAAATACCAAGGAGTAAAATTCGTCCTCATCCGATGCTACAATGTAGTAATGAAATTTTCCCATATAAATTTCTCGAAAGGGCTTTTCGTGGTGGTTAATGAGCGTGAATGAAGAACTCACAGATATCAGCTACTATGGGAAAACATGCATCAGATATCAGCTGCTATGGCACTAATACCCCACTAACTATGTTTTGGACAATTTTCACTGCAAAAAATGTTCACGTATGGAATAAGCACTAAAAGAATGTTGTTGAATCATTGAAAACGTTTCTGGATTTCATAGTCGTGTTGAGTCATTCAACTTAAGGATAATTTTCATTGACGTGATTTATTGAAAACTATTTCTATAGTTATAACTTTAGATTATTAATTTTCTTATACCTAAATATTTTTCATTTTTTTGTATTATCTTTATTTTTATTCTTGTATTTTTTCTTGTTTTCGGCTTGTTTTCTTGCGTTTTTTTTTCAGCCAATATATTTTTCGTTTATGTAATTGCATATGCATATTTCAAATTTCTGCGCACAAGTTTTATATATATATATTTTTTAAAGAATTGTATTCCTATTCATCATATTTATTAATACGCTTTTCATCGATGCTTTAATTCATCTTATTTCATTTGCACATTCGACATCATGTGAAATTTTTTTGAAAATTTTTTCGCCTATATGTGTTTCTCCTCATCGGTTTGCTCGTTTCGTTATTCATATACGTTCTCAATGCTAATTACAGTTTTCTTTATTCATTCGAGAAAAGGCTAATTATTTAATCAACGAAAACGTCCGGGAGCAATGTGTTGGGAAATGACTCTTTCGTGAAGCAGTCTGCGAGGAAAAAGGGCATCTAACGAAAAACTCGAAGAGGAAAAAGTAGGTTGCAGCGTAATTAAGCACTTGAAATGCGAAAAAGAAGTTCTTTGTCATGATGACCCTGTCGAGGAGCACATCATTCAAATGGCTGAGTAACGAACATCCCAACAGAAAAAATTTGAAGGCACTTTGTTAGGGACATCGGGAAGCCGTTTGGGGAGAAGGATGGCGGATAAAAAATTTGGTTGTGTGAAGGATGGGGGGTCAGGCGAGAGGGGAGATGGGCTGATGGGTCCTCGCAACACAATACTTCTGAGTTATCATGAGGATGATCAATTCAAAAATTTTCATAATCAATGCATGTGAAAATTTAAGTGGACAGGTCAGCTGCTATCTTTATGCGCTTGATGAAGTCCAGTGGAATACACATATGATATCTACGAATACTTCTGGACAATCATTGAATATATGCTGACGATTTCAGCACTTCGGCAGTGATATTACGGCATGGTCACTCGATGAAGATCGCGTTGTTTATGACGTTAAGGCGCTACATTGTGGTGAATTGGAAGGGAATAATTGATCATTATCAGCCATCAAAATTGATCCAGGTGAGCGGAAGTTGTGCCATAATAACTACATATCGCTATGGTCATATTTCGACTACATGGTCACGTGATGACCACTACATAAGCCATGATTTTTCCAAATTTAGTTCGCTGGCATACGCGATAAATAAAGTTGTCGTGTAATGTGCTATCAGCTCTATAGCAATCATATGATTCAATGGTGGCGATCAAGAAGAGATCCAAGATACAACAGCGATGTCTTAGCTAGGAGAGGTATTCGAAGAGTTTTTGCAGAATTGAAATTTTTTTAATAGAAATAAAGTAATAAAATATATTAATAAGAATTCAACAATATTAGTCGAGCATAATAAAATGGAACGATTCATCGTTTAGTTTTGCTTAGTGCGTGGTCGGTTTTAAGAGGTCTCCAAGCAAACTCTTCGCTCTTCGGCTTTGTTCTACCGAGTCATTCCGACCAGTGGTCTCATCGGGACGCGGGCGGTAGAGCAATTCGCATGGAACGACTATGAATCGACTCATCAGTATCCGATGGGCAGGAGACAAGCCTAAGCCCTCACCTTCACATTACCTCACAACTTCAGCTAAACGGAAGTGGTAGTGATATGAAGAGACATTTATTCGTAATGAATGCTTTGTCGATTCAAGTAAATATTCATCAAGTAAATAAAATGGAATAAGTTCCAAAATGGACGTTTCAGTAAAACGAACAATGATTATTTCAAACTTTTTCGTAGAGAAAGAAAAAATAAAACTGCGAAACGCCTTTTCGATCCTGTGAACTCAAGTAGTTTGCATCCCGAAATGGTGTTATACATGCAATGAGCCAAAAAAAATGAAGTCCACCACTG
Source organism: Ascaris suum (assembly GCA_013433145.1). Classification (NCBI taxonomy): domain Eukaryota; kingdom Metazoa; phylum Nematoda; class Chromadorea; order Rhabditida; family Ascarididae; genus Ascaris; species Ascaris suum. The sequence goes on along the minus strand of CM024182.1, from coordinate 6,845,456 downwards.
TAACATTGAAATCACCTTAATTGACAGCCAGGTATAGCGCCTATAAAGAGTACTATAATTTCTACAACGCCGCAACAAGTAACCGAATCACCTAAGCTGTCAGTAAAAATTTGAATGTTTATTAACACGTTAAAAGTGTACTACACATTAAACTACACCTTTTATTGATTAAATATACAACCGCAGCATGGCTTACTATCGGTTTCGTGATGATTGAAATTCAATAATTAGCTACATAGAATAGGCTCTTACTAGTTCCATGACATATGAGCCTTTGCGGTATTTGTTTATGAGCCTGGAGGAAATCGCAGCAGACGATAGAACATTTAGTCATTCATATGGATAAATAATATGCACCTGGATATATAGATAAGTAGATTGCTTCCTGTTAAAATGAGCCAAACAAATAGAAATTATGGATGAGGTTGACAGTATTCTTTTTTTTTTAATAATTCGCCTCAGTGTTAATTCAATGTAAAGAGATTATTGGAATATAATATTGAAATTGATAGTAATTGGAAAGTATTGGATAGTAATATATGTAATATTGTAATTACTGAAATTATTATTGAAAAGTAATATAGTATAGTATCAATTATTGGAAAGGACAGTAAAGAAAGTAATAAATTATCGTAGAAAGAAAGAATATGATTCTTAAGAAACATTTTCAATTTCTTCATTCGATGCCACTTCATTATAAAATTACAAAATCGATAAAATACGATTTTATTATAATTTGCGATTTTATTATATTAAGCAATATGTATAAATAAATTTTAAAAAAAGACTTATGAAGTTGCATAGGAAAAAAAAAGTTGCATAGGAATTAAATTCTCGTAAAATTTCAATAAAAAATTTTTCATTATTTCAAATATAGATGACGATAACTATTATAGAAGAGAACCGATTGAGACAGATGAAATAGTTGGGCGCAAATGAATAACGATGAACGTCGTTCAAATGGATTGTATGGTTGCTAAGGTAACCGTAGAGTAGTGCTAATACCTACCCACTAACATCGCTCCACGCATCCTATCCACCTGCATCGACCAAAAGCAATTATCTTCACCAATTTGCTCGACGTTGCACACAAATATGTAATGGTCTATTAAATTTAGACTTGCATAACCAATACTTGCATATAAAATGCGATATACCGGGGAACTAGGCTAGTTATGAAGGATGATCTTTAAGGTCGACATAATGCTCAAAAAATAGATGCAAAGGAGAGAATAGTTTATAATCAAAATTTTTGTCTATGCTCACTTTCTTGGACACCTTTGTTTATTGTTGCCATTGAAATAAATTTACTGATAGGAATAAATCAACTAATGGACGATACCTCAATTTTTCCTCATTATTTTCACTGATTAGCTGATGTCGCATACTCTTTATCATCTGATAAACAAAAAAAAAAAAAGTTCTATCATTTCGAATAAAAACCTCTCTTATTAAATGTTTTTGAAAAGAGAAAGTAACATTCAACTTCATAAAATCTTTTTCCTCGATAATTTTCGCTTTTTTAGTGATATTTCTTTCAGAAAATTTTAAAAATTTTTTCAAAAAGTACTTTGAAAATTTTTAGTTTTGGCGCTTTTAAATAACTTCCAGTCTTAAGTTTCTAATTCTTTCATTAATCAAGTGGAAATTCCTACTGAATAAGTGGGAATATTCTAATAAACTATAATACAGATATCTTTGAAAGTGTTCCGAATTTAGACATTTATGCCACGACGCATAAATGATGAAAGTGAGCAGATATGTTTATCATCAACGATAATATGAAATTAAGCATGTATAGAAATTAAATTCATCTATATAATGAAATTTTCTACAATAATATGGATGCATTTTTAAACGGATTTCAAATATCATTGGTGTGATTATTTCTTTTAATGATCAATGAGTATCTTGCTCACACATCGCGAGAGAACTATTGATCTCTAGCTTCATGGGGGCGAATACTCGATCACTGAATTATCGAGGACATTTTCATCGATCGTCAATTGTGCATGTTAAGGTCCTCTTGATTCATTTAATATGGTAGCAAATTTTTATAGCCCATAAAAATGGTTGCAAATCTTCCAGAGAAATTTATTAGTTTTGTAGTTCTCTGTGAAGGGTGAATATTTCTTAATCGATTATATCTATGGATTTAATAATTTTTTCTCATTTTATGTGCTCATAGTTAAATTCGTCTCTCTATCGGCAAATCATTTCTTATTGTCGAGGCGGCTAAATTGCCGACGATGGAAGTGGCCAATTCGATGATTTACATTTGTACTTTCATGAACATTCGATTTTCCTATTTTGTTTTAATTTCAGGTGATTTCTATTGTTTATATTAGTTTTCATGTTTATTGAACATCGATGAAGCATTGAAAATGAATAACGTTAATCGGTGTTAAATTCAACGGTTTTAATTTAGGCTTGCAGTTTAGTGTTGTAACGTTTCGATCTATGATGTTTTTCAAATTCTTTAGCAGTGAGATAGCCTATCATCACACGTTGAATATGTGCATGTGTGTGTTTGTGTGTGTATGTTTGTTGATGATTATGAACTTCTGTTCAGCAGCCTCCTAAATTTGCATAATTTGCGTTCAACAAAAGCGCGAAGTTTTGTGGTCGCATCAATGAAATACCATCTGGTATTTCGATTTGGTGATGCTACTTTCTTCCACCAATGGGAGCGATAATTCGCTTGAAGCACAGGTTTGATTCCTAGAATTGTGAATTTTAACACGTGAATATGCATTAAATACATATTATATCTATAGAGCAGATTCTGGCTGTAGCAAATGAGACAAAAAAAATCGTTGGTATATTTTCGTTCGATCAGCCGATTGATAGCTATATCCGGTACATGTATTGCTCAAATATCTTATGAAATTGATTTCAGGATGAAGCTGCCAATAACGGTTCGTTGAAAAAAGTATGCATTATTGATGAAAAACCTTCAAATATTTATTCTCACATAACGACTGTCAATTAATAGTGGATTCAATAAGAATTCCATCCTCTTGTTTAAAAAGATGCGGTGGCATTTCTAATTGGTGGTTTTAATTCCCATCGGCTTTAAAAACATTGGGGGAATGGCGCATAGAGGAGGGACATATTATTTTTGCAATAATATTTGCAATCATAGCCGAATTTTCTTCGTTAAGCATATCTTCATGCGTTCCAGGTATTGTCGTCACGTAGGTGTTCGCAATTTTGCTCCAACCATAATCGTCACTTTCTTCACCTTTCACCTTGAGAAGATGTACACGTTGTTCGATTCGTTTCTTTGGTCGATAATTTTGTACCATACGAAGCAATTGCCAAGCGTTATCGATCATTGCTTCTTGTAGGTGTGTGTTGAGATGTTCGCCATCTGTATGTCTCATCAACAGGTTATGCATCTGTTTGCGATGTTCTTCAAAGGTAATACTCGGCATTGCAGATGGTTGCCCACCACCATCTATATTGATTATCTCTTCGATTATATAACCTGCAAAATGTATCAAACAATAAATCAACCAGGTATTTATCATTTCTTTTGCATCAACCATGTCAAATAACTTTTGAAGGTGGTATTCTAATAGCTGAGGTGCATGCAACCGTTACACCTGTAATGAGCTAGAGCGCTCAGGTAAATAAAATGATCCGTAATCTATTTTCAGGAATATTTCATCTCTTATCTTAATAACGATCCTTTTTTTCGAGCGAACTTGATAAATTGTCGCAGATTAAGTTCAAGCCTTTTTTGAAAACTAGCGAAGAACGAGGATTTGAGCTATCGTTTGAGGCGTAGCTAGTTATCGTCAACTACTTCAAGCACTCTTATAGGATAGGTTTATTTAGATCTTAAGCACCATTTTTCTATACATCACTCAAAATGTGGAACGCCCTTGGTACATTGTTCGTTAACCTGGCATAAAATGATTGGATGAAAATATGTGGGGATATTTTTGGTGCAGAGATATCAAATCAATGGATTAAATTTTAAAAAGAGGATAATGGAAAAGAAGAGGAGCGATGGAAATTAGAATATTGCAATAATCCATTCAATTAACCATGAAAAAAGTTTTCTAAGTTTTCTTTAATATTTTCTAAATCGATAATATTCGCTTAGCTCATAAAAGTTTTTATTTATTAGCACGATTTTCTCTTTATTAAATGAATTTTCCAATTAGATTTTTCTCGCCAATTTTTTTCTCTTTTCTTTTATTGCAATCAATTCATAATAGCATGCAAATGAGGTATATTTTTTCTAGTTTCCCCATTGTTACCGTTTGCAATCATTGTGAACCATTCGACATAAGCGATCGTCTTAGAGTTTCTTTTGAAAATAAATCAAGTTTGAATTATTGATCTACGTATATGAGGGAATGTTTTGATTGAAGACAGACAGAGAAAGAGACAGAGAGGGGGAGAGAGAGAGAGAGAAACGGAGAGAGAGTAGAAAGCTCTATAGTTTCTGATTTCAGCCTTTGAAGGCGTTCTTTTATCTGAAATTCGAGGAATTTTTCATGCTCTAAGATAAGATTTTTTGCGCATCGAAATTGCAGATATTTCTAGACAATTCATGCGGAAAATCAATAGTACGAAAGCAAAATATGACAAACCTTTTTGCAATAATTGAGTGGCACATTCGAACGCAAGGATCGCTCCCAACGACGCTCCAATAAAAACACATGAATCGGCTTTTCTCACCAAATCGATTATGCCATCGACGTATAACGTGCAAAGCATCTCGATGGATTGCGTTAATTTCGTCTCATTAGAAGTGAGTGCAAATGTATTCGGATGTTGAATTCCAACAATTGTAATATCTTCTAGTAAAGGTATAAGTTTTCGAATTAATGCCGCATATGGTAGAGTAACACCACCGACAAGAGGATGAAATAATACAAGTAATTTCTGAATTTTCATTAAATCACCACAAAATATTTTAAGCATACAATTTTCATAACTTAGAATAGAGCGATTTTGTTTAGCATAAATTAACATTAACATATTTTTGAAAATTTTATTCTCGAAGATTTCTTCAATTTCAATCAAAACACCAATTTGTTCGGCGATCATTCGTTTCAATTTAAGACATATAAGTGAATTTCCTCCACAGAGGAAAAAATCATCGTCATCGTTGATCTCATTTATTTTTAAGCATTGCTTCCATAAACTTTTTAGCTTCACCTTTAGAAACCTTTCTTCGTGACAACCGATTGTTTCAATGCGATCGTCGACATTTTTTTCGACTGGAGATAAGTCAAAGCGTTCAGGTGAGGACGAATAAGGTGCAATAGTATTTTGTATGGCGCCGTTTGACGAAGTCATTTCCTCTTCAGCGCTTCGAAGAATTTCCTCGAGGCAATGTTGCATCAACTTCTTGAGGCTTTCTGCATCTTCTTGACTACCGATATCTGCACGAATTCTAATAGAGCATTCAAAGTTTGTATCCAGCAAGTCGATATCCACTTCGATTGGATGAACACATTTTGCATATTGCTGCGGAGATCCTCTTTGTGCGCCCATCACCTGAACCTGATCCAGATGGTTCTTCATTGAGGATATTTCTGAAACTCTATGGAGCTTCGATGGTGGCAAACGATTTGTTTTTCCATCTTCCAGATTATAACGGCAATTGATATAGATCTGACATAGTGCTTCTACATTACGATCCATTCCGCGAACAAGTATATCATTTATCAAACAATATGGAACACATTCGTACCGCCTTGCATCTTCTACTGTTGCATTTATCGATCGTAAATATTTCCGAAGTGTCTCATCAATTTTCGGTGAAATCGAGACAATTAAAAGATTATTGAGAAAATTCCCAACAATCTTTTCGGTACTTTTTGAACGATTCGCTATTGGTGCACCAATAATAAGCATACGATTTCCATTGAGTTTATGAACGCTAAGACCGATCGATGCAACAAAAATTACAAAAGGTGTCGTAGAAAGTTTCGCACAACATTGATATACTCGTTGAGAGGTAATTTCGTTCAAACGGAAATCCACCTGCACACATTTAATCGTCATTGTTTGTGTCGTCGATGGCTTCCCAAAAATCCTACGAATGCATTGATAATCACCGAGAAAATTGCGCAATTTCAGCGCGCATTCGTTGGCAAGCTTCAAGAGGTGATCTTTATGCGCATGTTGCTCCACCGAATAATGTGCATATGTATAAGCAAGTTTTTCGTCATCGAATTTACCTCTCGTAATTCGATCATATAATTGACTTAAATCGGTTTCTATAAGTCTTGTCGACCATGCATCACTTATTATGTGACTTAAGACAAGCATCACCGTATATGCTTCTCTCGTAAGACTAATTGAACAATAGATTGGACTGATAAAATCAGTGCCAATTGATGACGGCCATCTAAAAATTGTTGGCACATCGGATGGAATAGCCGATTGAACGTCCGAATGAAAATAGCATTCCGTACCGGAAAGGATCGCTTGTGTTGTTTCATAATTCACCTCAGAGAAAATTGTTCGTAATGAAGGTTGTCGTAGAATAAGACGTAAAAACGCCATTCGTAAACAACGATAATCAATCGATTTATCGAAATTCTGCACAAATAATAAACTATAATAGTCAGCTTGTTTTGTATGACTTAAAAAAAGTATTTGTTGTTGTTGAAAACTAAGTGGAATATAATTATACTCAATTATTGATAATTGTTGTTCAATTCTGCGAATTGATTTCGTATTTCGTTTCGTTTCATTACGAGTTTCATCAAGTTTTTCAGCTAAGCGACAAATTGTACGATATTGAAAAATAGTTCGTACATCAATTTCAATACCAATATCCTCTTCAATTCGTTGTGCCAATCGCATTGCATGTAATGAATTTCCTCCAAGAGCAAAAAAATCATCAGCCGTTGAGATAAACTCATTGTTGAGCACCTCTTTAAACAGTAACCATAATTGAAATTCAAGAATATTCTTTGGTTCATCTCTTCGTCGTTTCTTCTTGATTTCATCCATCGACGGTAAACGGGAAACGTCGAGTTTATTATTATTAGTTAATGGGAATTGTTGAATCTGTAAGAAATATGTTGGAATCATATAATATGGTAATCGTTGTGTGCAGTATTGTCGTACGGTATTTTCTTCAAGCATAGAATTACCATCTTTGAGTACAATATAGGCAATAAGAATTGGTATTGGCTCTTCTTTAACGATCACTTTACACTGTTTAATCGAATTGATCGCATATATTGTCGCTTCAATCTCGGAAAGTTCAATCCGAAATCCACGAATTTTGACTTGTTCATCTTGTCGTCCAAGAAAAATCACATCTCCATTACGTAATTGCTTCACAATATCACCACTAGCATATAGTTGCACTTTCTTATGGTTCTTACACCAATATTGCTCAAAATTTTCTTCTTTATTAAGATAGCCTCTCATCAATCCAATTCCTCCAATTAATAGTTCACCGGAAGTTAATGGCGGTGCTTTATTTCCGTCGCATTTTCGGCTCATAGAAATAACATTGAATATTGGTTTACCCAAATTATTCGAATTATCAAGTATTTTCATATGTTTACTAAGCGCATAGGCAGTTGTTTCTGTTGGCCCATAATTTTGTATGATATTTACACCATTCTTTAGAGCATTTGACATTAGTCTTTCGGATAGTTTTTCCGCACCGACGATCCAATAGCGTAAATAAACGAGTTGAGCTACTTCTTCATATGAGAACATCTCAACTAATCCAGGAAAGAGAAGCGCATGTGTAATATGTGAATTATGGATTTCACGTAGAAATATCGTCGTTGAGAAGGTTCGTTCTTCGATAAATAAAGCACTTGTATTGCTAAGTGCCATTATCATCTCGAGGATACTATTATCGAAAATAAAATTCGTAAATTGATATACACAATCCGTTGATGACATCGAAAAATTATATGCACTTTGTTGCGCTAAGTTTATGACAGCTTTTTGCTTAATCGTTACACCTTTTGGTTTACCTGTAGTACCAGAGGTGAAAATCACATAAGCTAAATCATCAGGTAACGTACGATGCTTGAAAGTGGAACTTACATTATGCAAATATTCGAAAACCTCTTCAATCAGAATTGGTATAATATTGTTGATGTTGTAATCGTCCTCAGCAATATAATAGGCAACTTTACTTTCTTCCAATATTTGTCGGATACGATTTTGTGGATTAGTCCGATCGATAGGCAAATAAGCAGCACCAATAAAGACGATAGATAAACAAATTAGCATCGTACGAAGGGATTTCGTCGAAATGATCGGTATAATAGTATCACTGCGAAGTGGTTCTCCAGTTGTACAAATGATGCATTGTTGTAGAGCGTTGCAAATTTGTTGAATTATCTCCAACATGTTGAGGTAATTGTATTGTTCTTGATGATTGAATAGTGATTTATTTCTTGGTGAATTTAATGAAGCATTTTCGATAAGTTGTGATAAACAAATCGACGGGATATCAACACTACAAGGTGCATCAAGGTGATCATTATGAATGATAATATCTCTATCGAAAGCGTTGATACATTTCGCCCATCCATTGATCATATCAATGATCGATTCCTTATAGAAAAGATTGCTCATATATTCGAATTTTATTGTAATATCAGTTCCTCGTTGCGTTATAAATACACTTAATTCGTATTTTGTATGACCGCTGTTTTCGTCGGATATTTCGAAATAATTGTTCGCTGATAGTTGATCGACAGTGAAATTATCCAAGATTATCATACAACTTATCAGCTCATTATCACCACATAATGAATTGAAAAAATCTCCCGATACAGTTGAATGTTGAATGGCATTTTCGACTTGTTGTGCTGTATGATGTAACAATAATTGTGCTGTAGAATATGATTGGGATGCTTCAATAACAATTGGTATCGTAGAAATATAGAATCCAACGCTAGATTCTGATGGATCATCACGCATATCCATAGGGCATCCGATGACAACTTTTGATTCTTGATCGAGACGTCGTCTTAGGATTTCACTTAGCGCCGCAATCATTACAACAAAATTCGAACATTGATTCTTTCTTGAGAGTCTTTCAATAATCCTATTAAGTGACGAGAGATTTTTTATAACATAGCCGCATTCACTTTCCGATTCGTTGTTCTTGGCTTATCTGTTGAAAGAATTGTCCGTTCAATATTTGTGAATATATTGCGCCAATATTGTTCATTTTCATCTCTTATATCCTCAACTTTTTGGCGATATCTCTTCGAGAAATTTGCATATGTATTTGCATTTCTTGGCAATGATTTATGTCCATTATATGTTGCATAAAGTTCTTCGGCAATAATTTGCATAGAACGTGCATCCGTTATGACATGACTCATACGAAGTACGAAGTTTGTATGACCATCAACTTCCTCTAAGAAACATAATATCGGAATGGAATCGAAAGGATTTGATACGAAAAGATCGGTCTTTTCGTGACGATATCTTAGCGCAACGAACGATTCGGTTGCAGATTTAATTTCTTGCAAATAAGTCTTCGATTCGGCAAGAAATGAAGTTCGTAATGCATCATGACTCGTAATGACTCGATTGACGCATCTGTTTAGCAACGATCGATCAACGATACGTAATTGAATACGGAATCCTGTCTCATAAGCCCTTAAATAAGGTCCATCAGGATTGTTAGAATATAAATGCAGTAATGGTTTTTGTAATTGGCAACAAGGTAATGGTTGCATGTTGCCTTGTTGGAAGGTAATCGGCAATTTCTTTTGCATAGCTTCCTTCGCCTTCGAATATTTCAAGTTTGCGTGATCATCGCTCTTTGATCTTGGCGTTGTGCACTTGGTTCGTTGTTCATTGAGTGAGGCTTGTTTTCTAATGACTGACATCTCGGTTTCCATATTTGCCCCAGCCATTTTTGAATTATCGCCATTCCGATCATCTTGGCCACAACTTGACCATTGGTCACTTCGTTGTGATTGTATTTTCTCTCGACAAGCACGTTCGATCTCAACGAATAATCGCTTTGCTAACTTTTCAACAGTTTGATTCTCAAAAAGATATCGAACTGGGCACTCACAATGAAGCGTTTCTCGTATTTTGAAGCATATTGTTGTAGCCAATAAAGAATGACCACCCATTGCAAAGAAATTATCTTTAACTCCAATTTGATTGTTTTTAAGTGTTTCGCACCATATTCGGAGAATCTTTGTCTCGACGTCGCTAAGCGTTCCTGACGCAGTAGAAATATTCCCATCAATTATCGTGCGTAGCGCATTTCTATCGACCTTTGAATTCTGATTCAACGGAAATTTCTCCACATGAATAATTCTCGACGGTAGCATATAATATGGAAGTATTTGACTAAGAAATCCAATGAGCTCTTGCTCAGAATGTCGACTATTTCCTTCATAAAATACAACGATAGTATTATTTTGAAGAATAGCGACACAGGAGGAAATATCCGCATGTTTACAGAGAGCATTTTCAATTTCATTAAGTTCTACTCGATAACCATTTATTTTAATTTGCATATCTTTTCGTTCATAAAATATCATCTCTCCAGTAGGTAAACGCTTAACAATGTCACCACTTTTGTATCCTCTCATGTTAATATTTTTTATCGCCTCCTCTCGTGTTTGAAATGGATTACGCAGGAAAAATTTGTTGCTCATTTCGTTAAGATTCATATATCCACGTGCAACATTCTCTCCCACCATAAAGAATTCACCCTTCACATTTGAAGGTAATTGTTGGCGATCATCGCTTATTACATAGCCGAACATATTGCTAATTGTTGGTCCAATTGTAGTCGATGTATGACTACAAACTTTCATATTAGCGATTGTTTGAAAAACTGTAACTTCAGTTGGTCCATAGACTTGAATCAAGGGAATACCGTTCTCGATAACCTTGCTCATCTCTTGCGCGGTTAACTTATCACCTCCAATGCTCCATCGAGCTACGTGCTTCTCGAGTGATTTGACGTCATCTGACGTCATTGTACCAAGTACAACTGGAGTCATATGTAGTATATCTAACGGTAAGTGTCGTCGAATATCCTCCATTGCTTGAATATTTTCATTACGCATACACATTGTCGCACCGTTCATTGCTGCACCGAACGTATAAGCTAGACTTGCATCGAATGTCAGCCTTGTAAACTGATAGCACCTTTGTAATGCACCTAGACGATAGCGCCTTGTCGTATATTCAATAACATTCACAATGCTTTGTTGCTCTATGCATACACCTTTTGGTTTTCCGGTACTACCGGACGTGTAGATAATATAGGCTAAGTCGGAATTACTTGTTCTATTGAAGCGCTTCCGGTAGCAGTTAATTCCCTCATTCAAACGCCATCGTTGGAAAACCTCATTGATATTTAAACAGTCGCTATCGTTAGCGACGGTTGTTTCTTCACAATTTAGCACTAATATTGATTTACTATCTGATTGAATGAAATCGATCCGCTGAACCGGGTAATTGCAGTCGATAGGGCAATAGCAACAATCGATTAATTGTACAGCCATTATTGAGAGTACGCTGAGAAAATTATCGCCACATATGATCGCGATACAATCGTCGGCGATAACTGAAGTACCATTGATACATAGTATCGATTGTTGAATAATGGAAGAGAGATGAAGAACGAAGCTGAAGGCTTCTTTGTAAGTAATGCCAGAAGTAGTATCATCTTCATTCCAAATCATCATTTTCGTATCAGTGGTCAGTTCGCATTGACCAATGAATAAATGACCTAATGATGTCCGAGGTGTATCAATTCCATGATTTCTCAATTGCTCATTTATTCGCTCTTCGTTTGTTATGAATGAAATTTCATCCAATTCTTTAGCGTTTAATAAATTCTTCGCAATCATTATATAAATTGCAATATATTTCTTGATTGTAGATTCATGAAATAATGCACTAGAGTATTCAACTTGAAGTCGTACTGTTGAGTTAATCATTTGAAAGAACCAAGTTTGATCGTATTTCGCTTCCGCTGAGTGAATCTCCTCCACTTCAATGGATAATCCGTCGATTTTCGGTAATTCACTTGGTGAAGCATTATGAAATACGATAGAATGTTGAAAAAGTGGCGCTTTTGATGGATCCCTTTTTGGATTCAATTGTTCAATGATTACTTCAAATGGAATATTTTGATATTGTAGGCTATTGATGCACATCGATTGTAATGAATCGATTAGCTCAGCTAAATTGCTGAACTCAGTAGTCAAATTTAGTGGTATTGAATTCGCAAAAAATCCAACAGTATGCAAATTTTTCCTCTCTCGATTTGCACTCGCGGTTCCTATCAGAAATTTTCGTTGTCCACTTAGTGCTCGCATTAGAAGCACATAGCCAGTAAGTAGATAAATAAAAACAGTGCAATGATAACGATTACAGAATGCATCAATTTCGCTTTGAGGAATATTCAAATCGACTGTGAATATCTTTCCACGTGTGTCGAATATTTTGGCACGTGGGAAATCTGTAGGTATTTCAAGTGCTTCCACATTCCTAAATTGCTCGATCCATTGTCTTACATCCTCCTTAATCAATCGATAATCTCTTCTTTGTCGATAACTGAATGATGCATAAGAATCTTCCAATATTTCACGAGGGAAGCTTGTTAAAATTTCTGCTTCGCCATTAACAAGACGGTGATAAGCATGCATGAGATCCTGAGAGATAATATTAAATGAGTGACCATCGGTCAAAATATGATGCATATAAAGGTGAAGAACCATTCCATTTTGTTGAGTACTCATTATTATTCTCAGTGGTGGTGAATCGCATAGATCAAAATCGATCGCCTCATTTTTGTTAGTTTGTTTGAATAAAATAATATACGATTCAGTTAATGAAAGGATTATTTGTGAAGCAAATCCCATCGTATCAATTCGAAATATCGTACGAAATATCGCATGTTTTCTAGTAAGAAAATTTATAGCAAAAATGAGTGCTTTAAGAGAAATCATTCCTCGAAGATGTAATTTCATCTCTAGAATATAGCTAAGTGGAGTTGTACTTTCATAATTCTGTAAAAACCAAAGTCTTTCTTGAGCAAAACTTAGTGGAATACCATTCTCATGAAGCCAAAATTTCTCAGAATTAAGTGAATATATTTGTTGAGTGGAGAAATTTTTTTTCGATTTTATTTCAATATTTTCTTTTCCTTTCAACGATTGTAGTATAGCAGTAAAAGTTTGATAGCGGAAAATATCCTTTAAAGAGATTTTAATGCCGAATTCATCGTCGATTCGTTGTATAGCTAGAAGTGCTTTTAATGAATCGCCACCAATTGCAAAAAATGAATCTTCCAAATTAATTGACGATATTTCAAGAATATCACTAAATATTCGGCAGATATTCGTTTCCAATTCATTCAGAATTGGTGGATATTGATCATGTATCATTGCCGATCGTTGTATTGAATGATGATCGATTTTTTGTAATTGTTCTCGATCAATTTTTCCATTCGAATTGAGTGGAAATTTGTCGATAAAATAAAAATATGATGGAATCATAAATGATGGAATTTTTTGCGTCAATATTTCAATAATTGAGTTTCGAATTTGACTATTCGCTAATGTTTGAAATTTTTTTCGAACGATAATATGTGCAATAAGCACAAACGACTGTTTCAGCGTTTGTGTCGTTATAACACACGATTCAATCATTGGAAGTGTGCAAAGAATCGCTTCAACATCAGCCACATCAACAATATGTCCACGAATTTTTATCTGATTATCAGCTCTTCCATAGAATTTCAATTGTCCGTTCTGATTCATTTCCGTTAAATCGCCGGTGATAAAATATCGTCTATCGTAACTCAAGATTGTCTCTTCTTTGAGGAGGCGATGATTGGCCATATATTTAGAGGCAGTCAACTTCTCGTCGTTGATATATCCTCGACTTAGCCCTATACCCGAGATATAACAAATACCACGACGACCAAGTGCACAGTAGTCGTTTGAAACTCGAATTGTAAAATTGACATTGTTTAGCGATTTTCCTATACAATTTTTGCTATCCAATGATTTAATTTTATGCAGCGTCGAATAAACGCTTACTTCCGTAAGACCATATTGTTGGTAGAGGTTTAAACCGCTTGTGATACCTCTACTTAAGAATGCCGCTTCTATATGATCGCCACCAAAATTAATTGCGTTGAGTTTTTGCAATATTTTCATTGCATTCTCGTCAAGTGTCGATAAATATGCCGGCATTATATATGCATGTGTAATATCCATCATTTCTTTTGCGTTTGGAATTTTCTCATTAGCCAAAACAAGTGTTGCACCATTCATGAAAGCCTCTAGAAGATCGGCAAAGAAAATATCGAATGAATGATTCACAACTTGATAGACGCTATTCCATCTGTTCATCGCTAAGCTTTTCGTATAATTGGCGGCCAAGTTATTAAGGCCTAGTAACTCGGTGCATACACCTTTCGGAGGTCCTGTTGAACCTGACGTATAGGTTATATAGGCCAAGTCGTTTAGCACAAGAGATTTTCTCATGAGTTTTAGCGAATAGGAACGACTACGATCGAATAGTTCCGTGATATTTATATATAAACATTCCATCTGTAGATCTTCATTGTCCAAAAAATCGCCAGAAGTAATAATAGATGGATACGGTAGACTCTTCAGAATACTGTAGATTTTTTGTTTCGGCCAATCGACGCACAACGGTATAATCGCGAAGCGACATTTCCAAAGTGCGAATACGATAATAATCAATTCAAGAGTTCGATGAGTGAGAATAATGAATGTGCTATCGGCACGTTGCTGTTCACCCCAATATTGTAGAAAATATTGGCTAATTGCCAAAGCGTTCTGATTTGAACGTCTTTCTATGAAAATATTTGAAAATACAATTTTTTTTTCGATTAATCGATTACAATAGACATTCATATGATTTTGTGCTGTAATTATTTCTATTGGTATTCGAAATGTTGGAAAATCTCTTCGATTATTAGAGTACATTTCGTGAAGAAATAATTTTTCCACGTTTGTTTGAATATCGATCGTAGAGATCTCGGCAGTTGGATTCTTGCCAATTATTCGAATAAGTCGTAAAAATTCATTGAGGATTTTTTCAATCGAATTTCGATAAAACAAATCAATATTATATTCAATTTTTAGCGCTAAATTTTGAGAATTTCTTATAAAATACCATACTTGATCATATTTAGCAAATCCTGATTCTTGCTCCAATATGACTCCATTAAGGAGTTCATTGTTCGAAGAGTGATCCTGATTTTCAGCAGCTTCAATAACATCCATAATAAAGAATATTTGAAATAGTGGTGAAGAAGAAATATCTCTTTCGACAGACAATAATTTCAGAAGACATTCAAATGGCAGTTGATTATGAATACTTTCATTGATAATATTCGCCATTTTCTCGATTAACGCTGATACGGGTTTCGACGAATCTATTTCTAGCCGGATTGGTACGATATTTACAAGACATCCGGCTAATGATTGTAGTTGCTTATTGTAACGTTCAGCTACCGATATTCCAGTACAAAAATCATTTAAATTAAATAAAATACTTATTAGTAAATGATAGAAAGTAAGAATAAGTGTAAATTCAGTAACATTGTAAAATTCAGTAAGATATTTAAGCATATGTGTATCCATTTCGTTGAATTTATACTCAATAGTTTCTCCTTTATATGTTTGTATTGGTTTCTTAATTTTATCGATGAATAATTTTTCAAAACGGAAATTTTGAAATTTTCTCATCCAATAATTTTGTCGTTTTTCCATATAGTTAGCATTTTTTAAACGTTTTTTCTCCATTATAGAAAAATGTGCATAATGAAAATTGAGTTTATTAAGCGTGCCATCGCTATAGAAAATTTTCAATTCTCTCATTAATAGACCAATCGAAAAGCCATCAGTTGAGATATGATGTTGTTGTAGCTCTAAATAATAGCCATTATCAATATTTTTCAAAAATATTCTCAATGGAGGCGCAATAAATATATTCATAGGTTGATTATTATTTTTATTTTTTTCTTCATAAATTCGTATCGCATAATACGATTCACTAAGCGATAGAATTTGTTGAGCGCTCATCGTATATACGGTTCTTAAAATATTTTGATGAGCAATCAATTTATTTATTGCAATCGTTAATCGTCGATTATGAATATTTACTATTTTCATGGTGATTCTTTCGATGAATTGTTGATCATTTTCAGGCTCATATTTTGCCATAAATATGAGACGATTTTGTGCGCTACTTAATGGAATCGATCCATCATCCACTATCGATTTTCTTACTTCCCGATCAATTTGATCATAATCGGATCGATTATTGATCTGATCATAATTTGATCGATTATTGATATCGATCGATAGTTTCATTTTCATTAATGTTTTAAAATAATTGGTTAATAAGCAAATTGTATTGTGATGAAATGTACATCCATATGGTACGTTGAACTCGGAGGCAAATTCATCTTTAAGTTCATTCTCAAAAGTGGCAAGTTTTAATGAGTCAAGACCATGCCACATAAAAGTCTTCTCATCGCTGCATTCCCGGAAATGAATTTGCTCAAAATTCTTCGGATTCTTGCTCTAATTTGATTTTCGTTCTCTTGACGGCAAGAAATCTTCGGAACTGGTTGTCCATCCACATTTCTAGTTTCTTCTTCCTCTTCACATAATGACTTATTTTCCTCGTCATATTCATTGCTGAGACAGCTTCTAATATGATCATATCTTCGAATTTCATTAGATGCTGCATAAGCAACGTCCTTTCTCAATAATAAATCCTTTTCAATTCCATCATTGCGGCACATAACATTTGCTGATTTTGCATCGAGGTCAACAACGTTGTGAAGATCGTTCTCGTTAGTTTGTAGTAAGGTCGATCTCGTTTCCTCACATTTTGCAATATGTTCATTTCTTATAACGGCATTTGTTTCTTCAGAAGTCTTATCTGAAGTCGAAATTTCATCTGCTTGAGGCGATGATTTTCTAATACTGCATAGTGAGGGCATCAGTACTGTCGCTGTCATGTTCTCTTGACGTTTAGCTGTCGTTTGTAGCAGTTTATCATTATCACAAGTGCTCGATATCAGCTCCGCCGATATTTCTTTCTCTTGAACTTCATTTGACGATGTTCCAGATGGGTAATATCCGTTTCCCATCGATGATCCCTCATCTAGCGTCACTACAGAGAGTAATTCGGCAATTTTCCATCCATCCTCATCAAATATATAAATATTCAATGATAAATTATTATCACAATTGCTTTCACATAAAATGAATATTTTCCCAGAAATAGCTATTGGGAATAGCACATTAGCAATTGCACTAATGAGTGCTTCTTTGCCAGTATGTATAATAAGCGTTTGTGCAATAAAATGCAATAATTCTTTATCCGAGATAATTTCATCGTTTTTATAATCGATCTCAATAAGTGTCGATAATTTAATTGTACTTTTCCATGCTCGACTTATTGAATATTCGAATTGATATTGCAATAGATTATCAATTGATTGCATTTTTTGCAATAAATTTTGAATATTAATACATGGTTCACTTATTGTATGCAATATTTGTTTGCAAAATGCAATAACTTTTCGTCCATGAATTATTCGACTTATTGGTAATAATTTTTCATCGAACTCACATTTAATAGTAGGTCGGATTGATGGACGATTATCATCGAGTTGAATCATTTGTAAAGCGAGAATGAGTGTTTCATCGCCGAGTTGATTACGACAATCGTCGATTAGAGAATGAAGCAATTCAACGGCATTCATTTCTGTAAATATTTTCCACGAATAAATTATAGATTTATGAGTTAAATATCGTCAATTATATAAACGTTATATTTGATGGAAAATTTGATTGCCAACTTTCAACTTACCAACTTACCAACTTACCAACTTGAAAAATGTTGGATTTTCTAAACGTTGATAAATGATAAATATATAAAGATTAAATCTAAAGGTATGAGGTAATAAATATAAATATTGTATATTGTCAAATTATAACCAGAAAAAAATTACTCTAATTTATTTTTGCCGTTAAAAATTTTCAAAAAATTTTTTTCATTTCTTTTTTTTTTGCCATTCGAGAGATTTTATTAAGGAATTAAATAAATGAAAAATGAATGAAAAATATCATATTAACCAAAAATTTTGAGAAATTTATGAAAAAAAAAAGAAATGAGTGAGCTAACGAAAAAGAGTTAAACTTTTGCCGATTGTTAAAATTTTTCGAAAATTGAAATGAAAAATGAAAAATTCCATATGAAATGAATTTTTTTTTCGGAGATTTTTCAAGTAGAAAGTGAAAAAAAATTCTTTTTTTTTTCGATAATAAATTTTCATCTCTAATAGTCGTTTTTCAATAGAAAATACATCTCTTAACGAAAATAAAATCTCTTAGCGAATTCCATATAATCGCATTATTTAGCGTCGAAATTGAATTATTTTTTTTTTTTTGCTAAATTGCATAAGAGTTTGTTTTCTTGTTGTGATATACTTTTACTAAGCAATCAACAAATTTATACTCATTTCAAAACAGCGTTCTTTTCAGCATATTTTCACAAATATAGTTTAAGACAATAGAAGCGTTTTCAATTACCCCAGGGCTTCTATTTTACGCTGAAACGGTGAATAAATTTAGCAAATTTTGTTAAATTATTAGCATAATCATTTAAAAAAAGTAATAAACTAAATAACTTTGACGATTATTGCATTAACGCATAAATTTTAGTGGTTAATGAAATAAAGTAAAAGTAACAATCTTCAAGGTAGAAATGAGGTAGCAGAGGTATAGACAAAGGTAGACATGGGTATAGCAATGGTATAAAAAGAGATGGAGATGAGGCAGCAAATGTGAATTAGCAAACGTCTATAAAAGGTAGAGATGAGGTAATAAAGGTATAAAGGTATAAAAACATTTCAGCGCTGAACGTTTGAACTTGCTGCAAATTGACTACATCATAAGCAACATTTGCCGAGGGAATTATTTCTGCTATATAAAGCTTCATCATATCTCATTCATCTAATTATTAAATTGTATTTCTTTTTTTTTTAATTCCAGAAAACATGATGAAATTTTAGGCTGAATTGAATCTCTCGTTTTCTGTGGCTATAGTTACTGCATAACTTCGAGTTATACCCAAAGGATTATAGTCTGCCTATCATTTTCAACAGAATGCATATTATCAACGAATGTTTATATGATAGTGATGGGAACTTATTAGGACGCGAGGGAGGATGGGAGAAATGGCCGAATTTATTTCTTTATTTAAAAATTTCCAAAGAAAGCAACCATTGCTTTCATTATTTCGGATCTATTCCAAATATTACTGTCAATATAAATAAGAAATATGAGAGTGAAACCAACTAAGCAGCAAAGCCGACTGATATACGAAATACACAGAGAAATGCCTATAAGAAGTATGCAATTTCCATATTACAGACATCGTCTAGTTGCGGCTGCAAATTATAGCCAATAAGGTGAGTGGAGACAATTTTATTGTCACTGAGCTCATATTAACTCCAACAACTAGTATATCGTATTGCTTGTATGTTGAAGATATTCTTCTAGACTATAATATTTTAACTTAGAAGGCGAGAAATTCCATTAAAGGATGGGGGAGGGGAGGTGGGGGAAGGGGAAGGTAATATGGGGGAGGCGAAAGAGAAGAACAAGATGATCTTATTGATAAAATGTTGCTTGAATCATTCTTCATCCGGAACGCGAGTGTTGTAGAAACGACGAGGAAATTTTAAAGAAATATTCATAAAAGAAGAATTTTTTTCGCTCATTAGCAAGGTGGGTGGTTCTTCTTTCTTTGTTCATTGAGAAAGCATAATTGAACTATTGTGTGCAACACATTTAACCATACAAATATTTTCTCCCAGAAGCTTGTTTATGATAGTATCATCGCATACTTAGGTGGTTTGTTGGTTAAGTGGTAGTGAGGGCGATTGCTGTGAAATCTTCTTTAGTTCGGTCCCATGTGCGGACAATGATGAGAGCATAGTTCAGCGGAAATGAATAACGTGTGGAAAGATATCGCCCCTATCTGAGTCAGCATTTTAGTTGGTTACCACATTCATTAGTTACAAATATAGACGTTAAAGTGTCAAGAAAACAGTACGCAGTAAACACTCGTTTTCAATTCTACCTTTGGAGTGACCCTCTCCAAGGTACTGTCGACTGAAGACGATGAGAAATTTATTGGCAAAAACAAGAAGCAATTAAGCACCTGCGAAATATGAGGGGTGTGTGTCGAAATAGCAGCACATATATGGAAGAAAATTACGGAAGCTATAGGCATACGAAGAAGGCAGAAAGAAATGTCAGCATGAGGCAATAGATCGTGCATGTATGGTCGAGATCTGTGCAATGCTATGTTATATTCTTGCAAGAATGTCGTTACGATAACATACTATTTGCAACGGGTCGCCTATATCAAAAATTATTTTCGACGTATTCTGACTTGATTCAATAGCTGCTGACCGGATAAACTCGATTCAATAGGTGCTGACCGGATAAACTCGATTCAATAGGTGCTGACCGGATAAAAGAAATCCTGTTGTGTGGAAGATGTCAAGATCAATACAGCTATTAATGAAGAAAGGAGATTCTGAAGACCTCAGCAATTCTCGGCAAGTCACGCGGCTATCTCAGATATATAAGACATTCTCATGCGTATTATCGTCAGATGCGCCATTAAAGACCTGGATCGATTGTAGCAGCAAAAAAAAAAAATCAAATTTCTTAACGATCGCTGTCATATCAATATTTATATGGACATACGTCAAGGTGATACAATTTCATCGACGCTCTCTGCATTAATTCTAGATGCGCTGTTCAGTTTCTTCAATTGAAAAGAAGGCATCTCAATCGATAGCGAGCAATTGCAACATCTGCTGCTTACAGACGACTACGTTACGCTTACCCATAGAGCGCCAGAAGTGCAGAATAAGCTGGAGAAGCTCTAGGTTGACTTCAAGAACATTGGACTGGAAATGAACCTGTCGAAAACAAAGACGATGTGGATTCAATTTTCTCTTAACGCTCGCTATCCATCATCGAAGAAATTGGAGATTTCGTCTACCGGAGACATGACCGGAAGTTCGTCGATAATTTCGTAGACGAATGTAGTAGAGGTAGGCGAGTAGTATAAGCCTTATTTTAATAAGACAGAAAGCGTATTTTTCGACGACGGCCTGTCGATGAAAACAAAGACAGACTTATTCCACTCCATAGTTATGCTTGCCGTGCTGTACGGAGAGGAGTGTTCGCCGATAACAAAAACGCACGAAGAGAGGATGGCGTAACGCGTATAGCGCAGTATGCAAGGTATGCCTCTGAGATATTATCACTTCCGAAGATACCTGATGTCGTATGAAATTTGCTGACATAGTCCAAGTACTGCAGGAACATAAGCGGGAACGGGCAGGACACGTACCGCACATGGCTCATAATAAGTGGGCCATAGGGCTCAACACTTATGTACCTCTCGGCCGAATGCAATCTCCTACCAAATCTGCATGCACAAGTGTTTCACTCAAAAACGATTTGCTTGCGGATCGCTTCAATTACCACAATACTTCGCAACGATTCCTTGGGAACAATGCAACGCTGTATCAGGCTTTCTGGCATTGTGCCAAATAGAGTAATCAACGAGAGATGGTCAACGAATTTCTCGGATATAGTTGCAATTTTTAGTGTATTTTAGGCAGAGAAGGACGTGAGGGGGAGGGGGGGGGTGGGTGAGGGGAAAAGGCTAAAGTAAGCTTTGTGGCAACTTTTAGAAAAGGTTTGTTGCAAGGTTTGTCTATGTGTGGAAAGACAATGCTGGAAATTTGTGCTACGAAATTTTCTTCTATAGAAATCCCTGCGATAAAAGGCTGTGTTTTTAGTGCAATTCTTTTTTTTTTAAATTCAGGGAAATGAATTTAATTTTTTCAGGAATGGATGACGATTACTCGATGAAGACCTCTATTTTGAAACTGCGCAACTAAAAAGGGTAATTGCGTGCATTGCTATTATTGTAATGCTTCATGAATTAGGTCGTTTTATGGCCGCTTCTTCGTCTACTTCAATCTCACAACAACATATGACTTCTAATCAAATGCCCGTATCATCAATTCCAAGCACTATGTCTAATGGTTAGTTTTTTTTTTTTCAATTCTTGATCTTTTATAAAATATGTTCAATGAATTTATTACTTCTACAGCTTTACCTTAACAGGTAGTTAAGTAAAATTTTTAGGGCAGCTCTTAAATGTTACCTTGACAGGTGATCCGCATTTATCATTTTCTCGCATTCTAGACAAGAAAAAGAAGTTGTAGAGGATCCATTTCTCAAAACCTCACAGTTTATAATATGATAATGTCGATTAACTCACCTGAAATCGTTGCCTGCCGAAAATTTTCGGGGACGGGCATAATTTTTCAGCGGAATTTCGTTGCATAACGAAAAAATTTGAGCGTTTTTTTTTCAAGCATTAAAGCTCTTCACCATTAAATTGGTTAGAAGAGCTTTTCAAGAATCTCTATCAGATTTTATTCCATTCTCGAATACATGCTATTTTTTTTAAAACAAGCATTATGAGGATAAAAACCAATTGACGATTTATATCTTGAATGCTTTATCTTTGAATCCTCAAATATAGCTCAAGTTTAAATAGGTTGGAATCTTTGTTCTCTATCACAACCATATTTATTTATTCATTTATTTTCTTCGAAATTCCTTTGATCGATTGCCGCCAGTTTTTAGTGAAAAATAATTGATATGCAAATTTTTCTTGGAATATTTGCTAATGATAATTGCGTAATTTGTTAGCAAATATAATTCTCATTTCATTTTTCTTTTCAATGTTTTGTTTGTTGATTTTAGTTTAATGCTTAACATAAGGTTGAAATATATGCTGCAAGCAACTCAAAGGGGTTTATTTTTATGGATGTACACTTCACTCTCTTTGCTAAGAATTGTTTTATTGTAGTTGTTCCAACGAATACTGGTATACCGAGACCACCGGGTCCGAGTAGTATCGAGAGTGCACCTCCACCGACACCAACAGTGGCACCACCTGCACCTGCGCCACCGAAACGACGTGAAATCTATAGATTCACTTCGAACAGACCGTTGTTCGCAGCGGCGTGGTCGTGCAAAAGACATCCCGATAAACGATGGCGTATAGCCGTTGGAAGTGTTGTCGAAGACAAACCTCAGAATAACAGGGTAACTTCATCCAACTATTCTTAAGAGAGGATTTGGGGACGTGAGATGTGGTAGGCGAACAATTAGCGATCTCGAATAGTGATCTTTTCGCTTTTATTGTTCAAGGAATTTTTTTCGAATCTCTCGCTGGAAAGAGATTCACCGTCATCAATAAGTTGGGAACTTTTTATTTTCCTGAGAATTTCCATTCTTGGCGGAGAGAATTTAGGTTAGAACTTGCAACCATATTTGCTGTCTCTAGCAATTATGCTGTTTTATTTGTTATATTTTCTTTAAAGATTGAATACCGGTGTGAATACCTGTCAGGTAGTCGGTAAAAACTCTTCTGCTTTGTTCTTGCTTGAAGTTGCTTTCGTGTTTATGAAAATATCATAGCACTCCATCTTTCAGTTTCTTGAAATTGCCTAAATGGGAACAGCCTTCTCCTCTATTCCAGAGAAGAGGAGGCAAAGGGGGGAACTGATAAGGCGAAATGAGGAGACCGTCGATGAGGCCTTAATCCTACCACCTAGCTGTATCAACCAAAAGTTGTTTGGTGTGAATGTACGCTCCAAACCGGATGAAGGTTTTCATAAATTTCTGTCGAAGTTTAATGGATATCTTGACGGTTAACTTTATTTTTTCCGCAGTTAAAATGCTATAGGTTGAATCATTTATTCCTTCAAAGAATACATGGAAACTTAAGGCGAAGGCTCCCCACAGAACATATTTTAATTTGATAGTGCTGGCTGCCATGGTAATAAGGTGTTCGTTTCATGCACCCTTAAATGACAGCTCGCTGTTACAATAATGCTGGTGATGTTTAAGGTATCGGTAGTACAATTGGATGAGCAACAGGGCGAACTAATAGAGCGCTTCTCGTTCGAACATAATTTCCCACCAAATTGTATCGAATGGATACCTGATCTGGTAGGTTTCTCTCCTCATACTTTCTTCGATATTGAATTGAATGTTCTTTCGGTTATGGGCTTGCGGTTTTGGGAGAAAAAATCAGGTCTGGTGCCGTCATTTCACTTAACCCTCGCAGCATTTAATGGAGACTCATTTGAAGTGATGTTTTTTGCTTGTAGAATGACAATTATCCGGATATCTTGGCGACGAGTGGTGAGTGCTTGAAGATATATCGAGTAGATGGGAACGCAGCGAGTGTCGAATGTATCTTGAATAATGTGGGTTTATTTTGATCCGATTGTTATGTATAGGGATTTATCGCTTGCGTAACAGTTCGTGGCAGCGAATATATGATACTAGCTAAGATAGTACCAAGTAATTATAGGTTTGCGCCCGAAAACCAGTTTAAACTGTTTCGCAAATTGTACTCTTAACTTGCTCCATTTCGGTGTAACAGGCTCTTTTCATAGGACCTTTACTTAGTTGACTTACTGCATCCTTTTCATCCGTTACATCTTTTTTCGCCTAGCATCCCATTATATTAGTTTGCCGTAGTTTTACTTAGCAGTTTACACATTGCTTGAATGCGAACCTTAGTGCTGCATCATCTTCAGAAGCAAACATCGAATTATTCGGGTCCTTTGACGAATTTCGATTGGAACGATATGGATCCATCGTTGATCGGTACATCATCAATCGATATGAGCTGCACTATATGGCAACTTGAGGTGGAATATTATTGATTTTGAAACTCATCTGCATTATTGATGATCGATTTCCTCATTTAGTGCATATCAGAGTGGAATTTCATGTTTATTTGGCTCCAAGCTCTAATTTTTCCGTTGCTTTATTTCATGAGTTCCTTTTAATTGTTTTTCTTTTTGAAGCATTATCAGTAAGTTATTGTTTAATATCTTAGGTGATGATGTTGCAAATTATTCTCGCTTATTAGAGCTCAATTCAAGTTTTTCGATCTTTATTTCCACTTCTTTCGACTGGAAAATATGTAAATTTTCTTTTTTGAAATATTCAAAAATGTTTACAATCACTAAATACTCATCTTATGAGCATAATACAACGTTAGTTTTTTTTTATTAATTTTTAAAAATTGATTCAACTTTATAGACAGGACAAGCAATGGCACAAACGAAGAAGACAACTGGAACAGTAAAGACGCAACTAATTGCACACGATAAGCCCGTTCATGATATTGCATTCTCAAAAATAGGAAATGGACGGGATAATTTTGCTACCGTTGGTGAGTGTACTTTCTTGAGGAATTATTGATATCTTTCTTCAGAATCCTTTCCTTGTTTTGCTACCTTCTCGTTTACCTCTTCCATCCTTCCATTGTTCCCCGTCCTCTTTCCGCGTCCTTCTTCATCCTCTCTGTACCTTGTTCACTCCTATATATCTTAAATATCGTTTCGTAAGGTTTTAAAGGGGATGTAAACTTTTATGGTTAAGCCATAACATTTCCACTGTTATTTTCTCAACGGTGCATGGTGGATGAACATGCTTTTCTTCCTGACACACTTCGGTTACTGTCCTCCTCACCACCTCCCCCCCACCCCCCCCCCCTCTTTTTGTTTTGGCATTTGCCAGCATTTTTTGCAACTTTATAACACAAACAAAGTGTGGTAAGTTTTGCAGGCGCCGATGGTAGTGCGAGGTTATTTGACCTTCGGAATCTACAACATTCGACGATCGTTTATGAAGATCCGATGAGGACTCCTCTGATGCGTCTTGCGTGGAACAAACAAGATAGTCATTATTTGGCAACTTTTGCACAGGATTCACCTGAGGTATGTGTTGGTTTTTAATGATTTGATAGGCAACTTGATTGATAAGCTGCCTAGTTGATTCGGCGAAGGCGAAGCGGAAAATTAATGTTGCTTAAAGATTTGCCCCTCTCTTTATTAATTCAAGAGTTTTTATTGGATTTAGTGGGGATGCGAGGAAGAGAAAGGAGGTAGATGGGGGAAGGATGGGGGGGGGGGGGGAGGGGGATACAATTATCGTGCGCATTTATTTACCTTATAAAACCTCTGTTCTATTTGGTGCGTTTTGAATGATTTCATATTGCAGGTGGTGGTCATTGACATTCGTATACCGTGCAGCCCAGTGGCTCGTCTCCATAATCATCGCGCTTGTGTGAACGGTTTGGCATGGGCACCGCATTCCGCATGTCATATTTGCACAGCTGGTTAGCTGAGTTACTATGTGTTTGTTTAAAGCTTCTCCACGATAAGCATACATATAGGTGGATTCAAAAGAAACTGGTTTTTAATTGTTTTTTCCTTAGTTTGTTTACGTGCATGGTTTTTTATCTTTATCTTTTTCCTTTATTTTTTTAAAAATGTTTTTAAAGTTCTTCAGTTTAAATCTTTTTTAATTTTTAAAATTCATTAAGGTGATGATCATCAAGCATTAATCTGGGATGTTTCATCGATGCCTCGACCAGTAGAAGATCCGATATTGGCTTATCAAGCTGCCGGAGAGGTATCTGCTTGTTGGCCGTCTCACTTTATATAATAAAGCTCATCGACGAAAAGAAGAGATGTTGAGATGTTTTGAATTGATATAATTTGAAACATTCGAAAGTTCTGTTCTCGATTTCTATGTGGGATTTCCATTTCCATCCTCCCTCCCCCACTTGTCCACACTCGCATTCTGACGTTTATTAGAACATAGTTGGTACGTTTTTTAAAAATGTTTTCACAGTCCTTTTACTTCATTTAGCGACTGATTGGAGAGGGGAGGGGGGGGGGGGAGGAGAAAGTAACTTGGATAAAACTATGATGGATTTTTAATGTCTAAGTGTGGATTTAAGTAGTTTTATTTATTTTCTGGCTATTTCATCATTGTTTATTGGTTTTCAGGTGAACCAGGTGCATTGGTCGGCCGCACATACGGATTGGATTTGTATTTGCTTTGGAAAGAGCCTTGAGATTCTGCGAGTTTGATTGTAAAATATTGCGATATGCGTTTTATTTATTTGCCCATTTATGAGTGTATGCTTTTAGCATTGAGATACTTTCGTTTATTGTTATAAGTATGATTTTTTTAAAAATGTATATTGAATTAATTTCTTTTGAATGGAATGAATTTTTTTTAAAATTTTGTTTTGCTTTAATTTTAGTAATATTTGAAAGAGATTTTTTTTTTGCTTATTGAAAATTATTTTGTATTTGAATTATTATTAAATTGTTTGAATTAAATTGTTGAGAAAAAAAAAAAAGAAGAAAGAATCAATTGAATTTAGTTTTTATTAACAAAAAAAAAAATTGTTTATATTTTTATTGTGTAAGTTTATTTTTCAATGATAAATTATTTATATTCATGTGGATTCTTTTTTTTTTTTTCGTTCTTTCTTTTGATAAAATACATTATTTTTCGCTGCTGATATTTGTTAACGATATGAGATTTGGTTAATTGGCCATTTTTATATTTGTACTTATTGATTATTTAGTTAATTGTCTCACTTTTTATTTACATTTATTAAATGGAAAATATCTATACAATTTCTTTTTTCTTTTCTTTTTTTTTTAAATCTTTTTATTAGGAATAACAAAAAAATAGAATATTATATAGATCTTATTATAGTATAATTTTCGAAAATTCAGTAATATCTCTCGATTTTGATCTTTTTCTAAGATATATAACGCTTTTTCTTCGTTTTCGCAAAAAAAAAAAGGTTGAATTTTACCGTCAGATGTTGTTAGATATTGGAAAGGAGTCGAGAAAGATTAGCATATAGTCTTTGAATATTTTTCTCTCATGCCCTAATTTCCTCTCCTTTGTTTTTTAGAGGGAATTTGAGCGAAAAAAAATTTTTTTTCAGTCGAAATAGTGATATATTTTTCTATTTTTCGAGAGGATTTGTTTCTCCGGAAATGCTTAGCATTCTTCAGTAAAATTTTTCTAAGATTTTCCGATTGTTTGATATTTGCCCTCATCCTTTTCACTTAGGCAGTAATCTATAGACCATGTGCAGGCAGCCTCTCAGAGGCGACTGGTGGAGGTGCAATGCAATTGACAGTCAAAGCATGCACTATCCCACAGTTATTCGGCGGAGATGCTCTACCATAGGATGTTCGAAGCAGGCGTCCTTTAATCTCCCTATCCCGTATGTGGAAGTTTTTTCTAGTCCACTCGATCTAGCAGTACAATTTTGGATGTGTAATGTTGATATCTGCGTGAAGTGATCACCGTTAAACAATTTAGGCTAAATTAGATCGCTGTCAGAACCGGATGTAGCCGAGAATATTAAAGCTGAGAACAGTGATAAAACCATAAGAGAATGGACGTTTATGGAAGCGATTGCACTTGCTCGGCGTTATGTTGTTCACCGATTTTGTTTTCCTTCCTCTTACTTAGTGTCTTCTTTCCCACTCCTGTTATCCTGGGAAAAATTCTAGTATCCGTTGTTCCGCTCGCTCCATTCTGCGAAAAATTCTGGCGTCTAGTGTCGCTGCCGACAGATGTGACATTCTGTAGTGTGTAATCGCTAATGCTTTGTTTAGTTTGATTGTGTGGCAGGTGCGGCAAGGCGGCAAATAGCAAATAGATAGATGGGTGACCCTCAACAAGAAATGATGGGGACGGCGCATATGTCCGGCTCACAGCTCGATCATTCGATCACTAAGGTATATTTTTTGTTTCGATGATTCTTTTTGGTATTGCTTCATCGATGTGCAAAATTTACTACAATTCTAGCAATGATAATATTGCATTTGTGAAGGTTTGTTGAAAAAAAAATTCAGATGACAGAATCACAAGAAAGAAAAATGAGTTTTTGAAGGCTTAGGGAGCATAGATATAACATCGTTCAAAAAGTATGAGGTTTCTAATAATAGAAAAAAGGCAGGTAATTGCATTGCCCGAGTGGAAAAAGTTTCAGAGGAAAATATATCAATGATGCAAATAAATCCTCAAAAAAAGAGATGTTTTCCCTCTTGTTGATTTGCTGACATTATTTGCTAGTGAATAAGCATCATACTTCTTTGTTGTAATTGATAAAATTCTTTTCCCCCTAATCCTTTCATCTTTCGTTATCAGCGTAGGTCGCATCATATTGTAAAAATTGCGCCAAGCATTTCAATGAAATTCCTGTTGGAATAGCTTTGTTTAGGTCCCAGGAAACAGATAGCATAGATCCGAGATCAACATATTTGTTATCGTTTGTGCCATACAAAGATGATTGAAAGGGATGGCAAGGGTTGTGGGCAACAAAAATTAGTGAAGGCTCGATTGTTATTTGCTATAGTTTCTTGGAAGGTGAACATATGAGGATCATTGACGAGGCAATGGTTCTAGCAATAACGGTTGGAGGCAGTTTTCTTTTCCATTGTTTATTATAGTAAGCCTTCAAACTTTTCAGCAGCTATAACAAGAAAGAGAACGGGTGTTCAATGGATTTATTGAGACGAGTAGAATTATAAATAAATCGGGATTTTGAAGGAAATAGTTATAAATTGATGGCGGTTTTTGTATTTGTTTAGCCAAAGTAAAAAAAAAAAATATTTCCTTCATGGAAAGAAACTGCGAAATTTTCGGAAGGCTTTTGGAAACTCGAAATAAAATCGAAAGTTGCAAGAGGAATTCATTGTTTTAATAAAAGATTAGCGGTTAATAATAAGGCAATGTTTATTATTGCATTGTACGATCTGATATTTTTTTATGCAGTTTTATTGATAATGGAATTTTTTTCTTGTGAATTATGCAACGTCCTTCTTGTAGAGTCATGTAGCCGTAAATCAGAATACACAACAGGTGGGAAATATTCAAGCAGGTAATACGCAAACAATGCAACAAATGGTCTCCGGTGATTTGGATCAAATTGCACAAGGTTATTACGAAAAGATTTTTCTCGTCTTTTATATTGGTTGTTGAAGCGTTCATTGATTTGATCGGTCGATTGTGTTTTGTTTATGATTTAAATAGAATTGATGGAATAAAACATCGAAATATGAATAGTTAGCGTGCGAATCGTTGGGATTTTCTTTTTTGAGATTTTTTTTAAAATTTCATTAATTGTATTGCAAAGAGTGTATAACGATTGTATTGCTGCGATTTCTTTACTTAACTGTATAAATATTAGATATGTGGTGATGATTTTTGTCATCGAAAAACGACTTCAACAGGGGATGGGGTAGGGGGTGAGGGGAGGGGGGAACCGCAATGAACTTGAAGAAGGGAAGAAGAATTATTATTGAATTGTAGAAAAGGCTTACATTTTTTAAAACCTATTTCATATCTGAAGTGACATTGTGGTCTGTATGCCTTTTAAACTATATCTCTACAAGTAAGTGTATTCAGCGAATGGTGGATAACAGTTTGAAAGCAATACAAAGATGAAATGCTAATTCATGAGGAATTTGGAAGATGCTGGGGGATCTTTGAGAAGAATGTTTATTTTTATTCCGGTTAGTTACGTACCTGACGATTAATTCAGATCATCAGATGCTTTAAAGAGGAACCATATGTAGTTGAAGTTAATTGGCAGGATTTCTTAATGAATGAGCAGGTCAACGGGATCTATATGTTGGTGAAATATGTGGTCGCTTGGCATTACTTTTAATGGTACTAAATTAATTATGGTAAATGTTAGAGTAGGTTTTTACATATTTGTGCCTTTCAAGTGTGAAGATGTTTTTCATGCTCTACTATCGAACGTCGTGGATTTTTAAAATATTACGAGAAATTTTTTCCTAAGGATTGGTGAATTTTGAGCATTTATGTTGACAGGAAGTGTTGGCACATCGGCCGCTGCACCAACAACCACAAAACGAAAGGAGATCTATAGATATGAGGCACCATTTATATTATACGCAACGAGTTGGTCACAGCATCCGGACCCATCGAAGAAATTTCGACTTGCATCTGCGAGCTTCATCGAGGAGTATAACAATAAGGTAGGTTGCTTTGAGGTTAATTTCATTTCTTATCTTCCTCATTATTTAATCATGGCGGCTGTCAGTTAAGGCTCAGATGGGCATACCTGGTTTTTTTGGAAACTTTTCGATGTGGAGGATGAGGTATGCGTTTGGGAAATGGAGGAAGCTAAGCCATCCTGATACCCGAATTTGGTTGCGGTCATTGATGCGATCAAGGATGAGAACGGCAGGTCGTAGAATGAAGTTCTTTTTTTTCGTCTGTGGCTATTTTATTTTCCCCTCTTCTTTTCCACCTTCTTTTCCCATCTGCGAGCACTTTCTTTTTTCTCTCCATATCTTCATTTCTGCATTATTTCTACCTAACCGTTGAGACCTATGCCCGAAATGTGATTGTAATTTGCAATAATGGAAAGACGGAGGTAGGAAGGATAAACTCATCCGTGAGTGGGATCGACCGTCCAGCATTTAGTCCGCTTTGAGTTTTGTGCTGTCCAATATAGTCCACCTCACTTTCGAAGACCACTTCTTCCATAATTTTCCGGAAAACTGGCTTTCGAAACTGAGGCATGTAATGGGAATATGCTTTATTGGGTTTCAAACTTAAAAGGCCAATATGATCAGGTTTAAAGCTTGGAAGTTCGATATTTTAATTAACATCCTTCATAATCCTCCTCATCAATTTTGCTGACGAGCTTCGTTTGCTGATGACGGGATTTTATGATTTTTAGTTTGCCCAGATATAATTAAACTTGAAAGTCTCAGATTCTAGTGCGGAATTTGGATAGACATTCAAAGAGAAATGGTGATTGGCCTGTATTGGCTACTACAGAATTACGCACATTGCAGTGGGGCATCTGCGATTTTATTTTAGGTTTCAATAGTGCAGCTGGATGAAGACGCGGGGGAATTTATCCATCGGGGTACATTCGATCATCCCTATCCAGCGACTAAGGTTATGTGGATACCTGACCAGGTAGGTTTGATGATGTATTGATTTGTTTGGTTGCAAAAAAAAGGTTTTATAAATGACTGCTTCTCTATAGAGATTTCATAAGTCGCAGGAATTCTTCTATCA
Source organism: Ascaris suum (assembly GCA_013433145.1). Classification (NCBI taxonomy): domain Eukaryota; kingdom Metazoa; phylum Nematoda; class Chromadorea; order Rhabditida; family Ascarididae; genus Ascaris; species Ascaris suum. The sequence continues at coordinate 6,813,375 of CM024182.1, read as the reverse complement.
AGGGAGAAAGGAAACTATCAGGGCTGAAAGGTATGAAAATAAAAATTTTATATTTTCTTGAAAAATCTTTCAGCATTTCAATGAGCTTAGTTCAGGAATTTTCTTTTTTCTGGCATACTACTCATGGATTATTATAACGTTTGAATTTGATACTATCTTTCAAATGGTTACATTGATAACATTAACATTTGATATTCGGTTTAGCCGGTTTGCCACTGTATTTAAACAATGGCGTATCATCGACCATCTGGACCGGATAAAGGATCCGATCCCGCTTTAGCGGACAAGACTTCAATTCTTCCAAAGAATATTGCAATAGAATTTTTAAATATTTAGAAAGGGCTTTATCCGGATATGGTGGCAACCAGTGGTGATTATCTGCGTCTTTGGCGAGTAGGTGGCGAGAATGGTGCACGTATTGAAATATTGCTGAACAATGTATGTTCATTTTGTGGTTTCTGCTTAAAAATAGTGGTAATTAGTGAAGTTTTCTGTATGCAAAAACTTTGTAGTTTTTCTCAAGTTAATCAGCTCTTTTTCAATAGCGTAGGTCATGGCATACATAATGGTTTCTTACGATGAAGAGGAGTAAACCTTTCTTTTATGTTTGGGGGGGGGGGGGGGGGGAGGACTGACTCAACCATTTCTTGTAGGATAGGGGATTGTTCTTTCCTCCTGTTCAGCCTCACTGGAGTGAAGTTTTTCAACTTTCGGTAACCTTTGTATCAGAATGACGGTGGAATTGGTGATGATCAGGTTTCATTCCTTTTTTTCGTCAATTCATCGATGATAATTTCAGTCCTTCCCATCCCGATTAGCTTTAGGCCATCCGGCCTGACCTGACGTTTAACTAAGCAAATAAGAACAGCCATCAATGTTCTGCAAGCTGCAAGTACAGGAATGTAAGGTACGCTTCTGGTTTCCAGTGATCATTTGTAGTGTGTGTTGATTTTAGAACAGGAGTAGCGAATATTGTGCGCCATTGACGTCCTTTGATTGGAATGATGTCGATGTGTCGCTCATTGGAACGTCCAGTATAGATACGACATGCACGATATGGCAAATTGAGGTGGGATTATGATTTCTATACCTGTGAAATTTTGGGCTTTGTACTCAAGTTGAATTTAATCTAAGGATGTGGGTGTTAATATGTTAATCGCGGACAAAGGTATGGTTGCGAATTATAGGTTAACCTTGTAAAGTATTTTGAATATTAGCATACCTCAGGTATCCTACCTGGTATCCGTTCGCAGTTATGTATTTTGCAAGAAAATTTGTAGTATTTAGCGGCTGCTGGAGTTCACTCGATTTGTTTAATTACTTTTGTTTAACTTATTCGACCAACGTTACACAGGGAGAGCAGGTTAATTGCAAAAAAACCTTGTGAAGTTATTAAATCATTTCCATTATACTTGTTTGCAAAGTCTTCATCCTGACAAGAGTGGTTCCAGTGTTTTCCATCGTAAGTACGATGCTTCACTTTTCCTGATGCTTCGATAGACCCTTTAGCATTTGCTTTTGGCTATATACCCATTGCAAGTGTATAATGGAGAACTAGCTTTAATCTTGCAGACAGGTCAGGCTATAGGAACGACATGTCGGGCAACTGAAGGAAGCGTGAAGACACAACTGATCGCGCATGACAAAGAGGTCTTCGACATAGCGTTCTCACGGTTAGGTAATGGTCGTGAGGTGTTCGCGAGCGTGGGTGCGGATGGTAGCGTTCGAATGTTCGACCTACGACATCTGGAACACTCGACGATAATATTTGAAGAGCCATCTAGGGTGCCATTGCTAAGGCTAGCGTGCAATAAGCAGGATCACAACTATATCGCTACCTTCGCGCAGGATTCAAACGAGGTGCGTTTCCATTTATCACCTTTATTTTCACTTTTTTCTTTCAGGTAAGAGATAAAAACGATTGGTGTTTTCATCAGTAATGGTTGGTTCGTGATGAATGGTGGATGCTGCCGTATGGTCTTCAACACCATGCCATCTTCCCATTCCTTCTCCCTTACATTGTTACCGTCTCCAACAGGAACCCTTCGTTGAACCTCGAGTTTGATGTCGTAAATACGGTGCGCTTTGAACAGCTGGGAGGTTCATAATAGTGGATACGATTTTCAGTTGCTAAATGGTTGAGAATTCGCAGTCTCAAGAATATTCGGTAGCATACTGTGTTTTGAATGAATGTGTACGTGCGTCTTTACTATGATATTTAAATAGTAAAGTCAACAACTTGCGTTCATACGGTGGGTGTAGGTTTGGAGCAATTCATCGCATTATAATTTGCAATGATTGATTGCATTTGGTTGTTCGTTTTTGCATTTTGCAACATTTGATGGTCGTGCAATATAGGCGAAATTTGCATAGGTTGCATCGTTGCAGGTAATAATTCTAGACGTGCGTATACCGTGTACACCGGTGGCAAAGTTGAATAATCACCGTGCAACGGTGAACGGTATGGCTTGGGCACCGCATTCATCATGCCATATTTGCACTGCAGGTTCGTTGCTACCAAACACGCTTTGCATTTGATATTTAGTTGACTTGTTGATATGGCATCGGGAGTTGTAAAAATTAGTTTTTTTTAGCGCAGAAGTAGGGTTTTAAGTTTGGTGTCTGGGGTATTTTTTTGGGGTGGGAGGGAGGAAGGGGGAAGTTTGGTGATCGGTTTGCGTAGAGCAACTATTTCGACTAGAGAAAAATCAGACTTCAGTAAAGAGTGTGACAAGTTGGACACACCAGAGTTGAGAAAGTAGTGTGCGTGGGATCATTGGCTTTGATGGCCAAAAAAAGAGAGCCTAAGTTGACTGAGAATTTCTGTGGATTTTATGAACAAGCAAAAGCTGCATGAATATATGTGACAAGGCAGTTCTGTGCAGTTTCTGAGTACAAACATTGGAAAATACATTAATAGGCGTTAAGTTTCCTTTCCCATTTTTTGAAAATGAGTGATGAAAATTACCTTCCCTCATCCACGTTTCCGGTCTTTAATAAGGATAAAGCGTATTTTGAATAATGGAGGCTTGCAAGTTGTGTTACTACTACTGTTGAACTATATCGTTTTCCAATGCTGTCATGTTTTAGGTGATGATAACCAAGCACTAATATGGGATATACATTCAATGCCGCGTCCAGTCGATGACCCAATTTTGGCTTATCAAGCTGAAGGAGAGGTATAAAATTGAAGACGTTCAATTTTTTTACTGTGTTTTTATTTTTATTTTTCGTCATTTGATTTGTGTAATTCGTTTATTGAATTTTCATACTCACATTCAACTACGAGGTAATAATATAGGTGATTTGTTGATGGTAGATTGTCTATCATGGCAGGTTTTAATAAGCTGAAGGAAGTTTGAAAGGAAGGAATTTTCCCGGCATGGGAAAGTTTGTTTCTCGTCGGTAGCTGGAAATGTTGGAACATATTTTTAAATAGTACTTTTTAGGTTTGTTTTGCAATACTAACTTCAAAAAACTTATAAGGGAAGTTGTTCACCAAAAAAATGCGGCTAATTACAGGTGAATCAGGTGCATTGGGCGGCAGCATTTCCTGATTGGATTTCGATCTGCTATAATCAATGGCTTGAAATATTACGAGTGTGATGTGAATCGATGAGAATGATCTAGCAATCAGTTTACCTTTTTTTTTAAATGTTGCTAGTCACTTTTCTGAATTTTGTGTTATGAGAGTCTTTTGATGAAGCTAAATTTTTTAATGCTTATATAAGAGAAGTGGCGAGGAGCTATGCATAATTTTTCCCGAATTCTGGATTTTAATCGCTCGTTTGTGCGTTACGATCTTTTGATTGCCAAGTCATATTATAGTAAACCCAATTTATAGATGCAATGTTGTATTATTTTGCAATCTTGAAATATATGTACGTTTGACGCCGTTGTGCACTCTGAAACGTCAGCGTTGCATAACGATAGAAAGTTGTTTTAACATGGGCGTATTAGTTTACAGCTTTCCGGTTTAGCAGAAAGATGTTATGTGAATATCTTTTAAGCTTTAAGCCAGCCTGAATCTCTTTTCGTTCTCCTCATTTTGGCGTTCTATTCTCGTTGGTTGTTTTCGTCTATTGAAACAGTTGTATCGGATCGGCATTTCATGTTCAGCTGATGCTAAAGGGAAGATGGCTGTTCGTATGCTAGTCGGAAATTCATTTATCTAAAGGCAAATATTTTCTGCCCCATTTTAAGCCATAATTTTGTTCTATCTTCGTGAATATCTTTTTAATCCCCTTTCGCCCGTAAACATATTTTCACTGCATTTAGAAGTCATCGTATATTAGGATGAGTATTGAGTTCTGCTGCTAATTTTCCGTTGGGAGGGTGTATTTCTATGATTATGAATCGCCTGAAACATTTCACGTCAAAATGTGGGGTCTTTATGGATCGATCTGTGATACGTGGGTGGGTATAGTGTCGGATTACTGCACCTTAATCTATAGTAATTTAGAGCCGCACTTCATCATGTAATGGATGCAAATGCGTTAAAAAACATCTGAAATCATAAGGTAAACGTTGTTATTTAGTTATTCCCGATCTTCCGGTCGTACTTCTATTTATCTTTTTTGCTGCTTTTGATATTATATGATTTACTGTGCAATCAGTTCGAATAATTGTCCACTCATTGCTATAGTTTATTTGTGTATGTTGTCCGATCTTCTGATTAAAACGACGATTTGTATGTTTTTATGGTTGATAATTGTTGTCGCGACTCCCATTGTCAATTAAAAATTAGAGTCACTTAAAAACTAAGGAATGCCAATAATTTTCGAGTAGTCGTAAAATCATTTGAAGAGATTCGTTGATTTAAAGGTTGTTGAAATTCATTCAAAGAATCAGAAATTTGCAAGAGTTGGGCGCAGACTTAGGATTGTTCTTAGCATATCATAAAAACGGCAAAAATTCAGCTCTATCACTAACACAGAGAAAATAAGTAAAAACATTGGCACCAGCTGCTGTCAGGCGCGTAAGGAGAATGCATGAAAAGGATAAAGAGCGCACAGCGGAAATGCGGGTGTTAGCGCCTTTGAAATTAGCTAAAAGTGCACGAAGGAGGGAAAAGTGTGAGGCTCCCATCGTACTAAACAAAGATGGGCACATGTGCCATTCAAGGGATGGCACGTTAGCCGATGTCTTGGCTATTGAAGGGGATAAACACACTGCAGATTCGCGAAATCAGTTGTAATGTTTGCTTCGGGTTATATATTGCATGTCCTTGCCAACTTACGAGTCCTGTACTTCCGACAAGCCCTTCTTTATTGCAATATATCGTCAGTAACGCCTTATCTCTTGAACGCCTTGTGATTATTAAGAGAATACTCGCAAAGATTAGTAAAAACGTATCCTTAATTCGTACAGAACTACTATAGTTTGCAATCGTTAAATCCTTACCAGTAAAATTCGCGAAAGTTGTCCTCAGACAATATATAAAACTGGCCAATTTGTAAAGTTGATATCTGTGAAAGAGTTATACCGTTTATGCTTGCGTTTTACCACTATTGTGTATACCTTTCCATCATATTGTTTATGACCGTTGCTTATCAATTATATTTTTGCAAACTCTGTTGTCGATGACTGTTGTTCATTATGCTCGTTTAGCCGATGCTTCAATTTATCGTGCAATAGGCATCGGTAGAAATTTGAGATAGATAGCGCTAATGAGATAATAGAAATTATGATACATCGCATGATAACAATGTCAAACTCCATGAAAGCTTTTAGGAAACTCTATGAAAGCTTCTATGTTGAGGAGCTACAAAAAACCGCTATAACCATCAAAAGTGATAAGCATAAGTTAGCCACTGTATGTTCTTAAAAATTACGTTTCGTCTTTGGAAAATTACATGTGGATCCGGGGATATGTTTTGACTAGGACGCCGTTTCTTCGTTAAGTTTCATGGCGAAGATGAGTGCAAACGGCTCATCATGGGTACACAAACGAAGCGATCGACGAAAATGCATCGAAATATGAACAACTATGAAGTAACATGCCTATATAACGGTAACACATGACGATATAGAGATGAAAAGGTGCAGGACTTTCACGTTTCCACATTCATTCACTCGGTATCCATTTTCTCATCACTCATCCGCTGTAGTGCATCACCTGTCCATTAATCGTTTGCCACATGTCACCTTGCACGGCTGAATAATGCCTCTTTCTTCCGCTTCCGCGACATGCCGCTAGGCCAAACGAGTGTTTGGATTGACTGCTTGCCAAGGCATTAATTGCTCACTTCAGTGATGATTGCAGCATAACGAATTTATTATGTTTCCATATCGGGAGGATTTACCACTTACAATTAACCGTTTATTGTATCTTTTCATATGGCATTTATCTGTTGTTTGCTGCAGTGTTTACGTCCATGAGATTCGAAGAGAAATCTTTTGTTGGATGTTTACGAAATGTCGGATTGCAGGTTAAAGAGCAATAAGACTTATCAGGCTTCCTCGATCATTCGGGGTACTAATGCTTGTGAGAAAAATTTAATCCTGATTGCTAACAAAGTAACATGGGTTTTCCCATTTGCCATTGATTATGCGTTGTAGCATTCATTGTCCGAACTCACCGTATTCGTACATCTTATTTCTTACCATATGCGTATGTTACACCTCATTGTCGTTGCTGTACGCGTGTGTTGATAAAGATTTAATTACCCAAGTTTGAGATTCAATACATAACCGTATATGCTGAATGCGACGGAACGACCAAACCCACTGAGCGAAGTGTTGCATTGGAGCTTTACTTATATAAGCTTAGCCGGGTTAGTAAATAAGTGCAGTTGGAATTACTGTGTATAGATAAAGTCAGTTATTGGCTCAGAAAAAATGGCGTTGTTCGTGGACCGGCATCATGCTACAGGTAAATTGTCTCGGTTGGATAGCATAAGCCCATCGGGGTCCGCAGTCATAGAATTCCTTTCCAGCAGCATCCGCTTTAGTATCTACCATAACGCAGTACTTCATTTGTGTTGCTTAGAACTTCCACCCCCTACTCCTATTAGGAATTTCGAGGTTTATGAATTGAGTGGTTTTTGCGTAGATTCGAGAACGCCTATTTCGTTTATACTATCGCTCTTCATTATCCTATCCCGCCTAGCTTGAACTGCTTTATTCATTTGATTATAGACACAGTTTCTCGACGTTCATCATAGGCGGATCACTTGGTGAATGAGTATCATCTAACTATGGATTCATATCTCACTTTGAGTAGATATTCTCGTTAATCTTATTTGTTAGTTCAATTGCTAATATATAATATAATGAAATTACCAATTGCGTATAGATTATATGAAAGGTGAAGAACTATTGATGAAAAATTCGCTTAATTGGGGGGGAAAAAATTCTTTTTTTACTTATCACGAGATAAGAAAACACTCAACGTTAAAAATGATAAAATCTATACGAACAATATGCCTCTTATGATCACATATGTTCGTTTTAAATGGAAGGAAGAACACCAATCCGTTGATGGATCGTTGCATCTTTCAAGGATTGTATCGTATAAAAATGTTTTTATGACGTCGTAAATCACCTGTACCACTCTGCAAGTTGTTTTTACGCTGTGAAATTAATAACAAATACTGCAGAAACTTTCACTTGAGTTAGTGACCTTTAAAAGTAAACAATTCTGTAAAGGTTTTCAAAATTTTTAGTTGAATCTAGATTATGTACGATGCCCGCCTCGTACTATTCTATTCAATAATATATCAGTTGCAAGATTAAGTTATACTAAGCTGATCCGCTTCCACTATCCATAATATTACCCTCCGCTTAGGTTTATGTAGAGTAAAAATTTATAGATCTCTACAAACCTATCGTCGGGTGAATTGTCAGGTGAATAAACCTATATTGGTTCATATGGTTCTACAGTTAGGTGAGAGTCGTTTTTTGGTTAGATTTTTTTTTTTCAATTCTTTGTAAAATTTTTTTCATCAGTTAACCCTTTAAATAAATCAAGAATACGAGGAAAGCATTATTAATTACCTGTTGCAATAATTTATGAGAGAATTTCTTTGTTCCAGGTGGACAATAAACGTATTCAAATTTTATACGATCCTTAGATATTTCCTCCTCATTGTATTCAAATCTCTGCAATAAATATGCAAATTTCAATGTGAATTTGGAAATTATCTCAAGAAATCATTTATATTCACTAAAATCTTCTATAGATTTGACAATTGAACAACAATCACGAATATTTCGATGATGTAATCATAACACATTTATATGAGCGTATTCAACAAAAATATGAGGTATTATCAAATGCTAAACTTTTTCAAAATAGGTGACAAATCCGTTAAGAATTTATAACCGATAATTAAAATAATTAAACAATTAAAATAGGTATGAGAATTAAATTAAGCAACTAAAATAGGATGCGAGATTTTTAGAGCGGAAGTTTCCGAAATATTTTCAACTGACTATCGATTATCAATTTTTTATTTTTCATTCCTATGGATGCAGAAACTGAGATTCCCCGTTATTTTTGGTGGGACCTATGTCTATGAAGCACAAATAAGTTTCGTTCTTTGTTTTGTAATAAGTGTTTTGTAAAAAACAAATAAGTGTTCCTAGGCCTTTTGTAATAACCTGAACGCTCATAAAGGGATAGGTCAATTCTTTAGAGCGATAAACCATATGCGTGCTTTTGTTCATTATGATAATTTCAGTCCCGGTCTACTGCTTTTTTGAGTTTCAGTTCCGGTTCCGGAGAGTTCGATTAAGTCTGATGGGTATCTCACCAACGATATTTCATTTTTCTGATACTGTCAACAACAGAAGCAGCGTCTTCGTTATCGTATTTGTTGATGGTACAAACTTCCTTATATTAAGGTAATAAAATGGCCTTTGACACCAGAATCACATTTCATATGTCACCTAATCGAAAGACCTCCTTTACAGAAGTCCAGGAACAATGGTGACAGCAGCTCCTGGGAAGTTCATATGAGACAACTTCCTTCGGTATATGCAGCCACCGGTTATGCAACAAACAAAGCACCATTTAAGCCGTATTTTCGACTTGTTCAATGCGGCATCGCATACCTCCCGAACGATATTTTGACAAGCGTTGTACATTTTTAACTAAAACAGAGTTTACACGATGCTTACCGAAAATGCGCAACACTCGAATCTACGCTAATGCAGACGCCTTAAACTTAAGCCTATCTCATTGTTGTCATATAGCTGATCCCTGCCCGCCTCCATTATCCTCATCCTATCATCATTATATCTCACAACTCTATCGCCTCGTAAGGTAAAGAGGTCCTGAATCCGCACCTTGACCGTAACGGCTACATTGAGTGCATCCTTGGGTTGAAGAACGCCGGAAGGTGGATCAACTGAAAGTCGTTGAATCGCGTTACTCTTTACAGCAAATGCGATCGTCCGCATGCTTGTGTTTTGAATGCGCATATAATAGGTGATGTTACGATCGTTGAATGGTGCATTGAATACCTCAAAATAAATTGATTCATGGCAAAAAGCATCCGGCTGACAATAAAACGATGGAATAAATGATCGCTAAGGAATCTAAATTTTCCCTAAGGAATGGGAATATTGACCTCACCTCAACTAAGGAAGAAGCATTTACTAGATTTTTACTCGCACGTATGAGGTTAGTTCATCTATAATAGCACTGAAGTGAGCATCTATAAATCCCCTTAATTGCACCTTCAGCACATTTGTAGAAATTGACAGCATTCCCGGAGTGCAGGGTATGGATGGGGGAGGGAACAATCAGTTCAGAAATAAACGAGGAAGGGAAAAGATGACTATACAGCTTCTCAAAGTCGCGCTCTTACTATGTTTGTCGTGAAATATAATACTACTTTTCTCCGACCTCTCGTGATTACGCTCTAACTATTTGCAAACAAAATGCAGCAATGCATTTCTACGACATGATTTACAATTGTTACATGCAAAATTCAACGTTGCAATATTGCAAAATGCAACGTTGCAACATGTTTTACAACTTGTAAGAACTTCGCCTCTTAAAACGATGATTCCTCTGAACTAAAAAAAATAATGCACAATTTGGCTCTTTAAGTTGAGCAATGAAATATATTGCGCTCAATTAGATATTCAAGCAGATTATTTAAACGCATTTAAGCTTTCATTTGATATTTCATTTATTATCATATAAAAACTCTCGAAATATAAATAGCCATTCGAATAAAAATTTGAATTTGAAAAGAATAAATAAATATGATTGGTATATATCTATTGTAAATAAATGGAAAACTTTTCATAGTGTAATAGACATAGAAAATTGGTTGAATGACTGAAAAAGGAGAAAACTTTTAATGAAGCAATAGCGATTATATATATATATATATCTTTATATTATTATTTCTTGGGCGTTACTTACAAGACATTGAGAAGGTTCGAAAGATAAGTCGTCTGGATTCATGAGGCCAACAATGCTTGTGCTATTTGAACTAGTCTCTAGGGTCTTGCTAGTGGTCGACTCACTATTATAGTATTCGTTTGTAATATTCCCTCGTTCGACGTTCTCATCTGCAATTACCACCATTTAATTCGTAATTTAATGCGATAATGGCAAAAATGGCAACGTCGTTTTTATCGAACTAATTTCCGAAAAAAAAACTGCAAAATTTGCGGAGAAAATCAGTTCCTGGAAAAATTAGATTGCCAAATTTCCCATCAAAATGTGTTCATCTGCCTTAGAGGTTTCCCATATTGTTAGTAGTGATGTTTATGTTTGATTTTTATTTATATTTATTGTAAGGATACAATATTGTATGATGGTGTCAGTCATATTTAGTTCGTTCATCGTGCCATTTCGCAGTCGCAACCATTGGCAACTAAACGTCGTGCACAATTTACCGAGTGCTAAATGCTTGAAGAGTTTTGCTCGATTTCTTCTCCATGTTTGCTGCATTTGGTGTCAGACTTTGCTCCGTTGAAGTCAACTCAACGCTCATGACTATTCCGAAAATAGCGTTGATATCGCAATGATGCTTGTGTCATTTACAAGGTTGTAAATAATTTCAAGCTCTTATTCTTGTTATGCTATCCATTTCAATATGAATCAATGCTATTTTCAAAATCAATATAATTTGAATATCTCTCCTCAGGGAAAATAACTTGATTTCCTCAGTAAAGAATGTCGTAAGAGAGATATCGAATAGAACTAGATAGACATCAACAGCGTTTCCAATATCCTTATCTACGATATACATTTTCCTTTAGAGATGAAAGAAATTAAATCTAAAGTTTAAGAAAATGCTTTAATAAATATGAAATGATATTTTATTACTAATTCGAATCATATATGCCATTCATGAAATATCAATGTAATTTCATTATAATAACTCAGTTGCAAAAATGTAAATTACTGTGTTTCCAGATGAATGGCAAGCATTTTTTCTGCAATATGAAACGCCTCGTTCAGTGTCAAAAAGGTGACATCACTTTTTTTTTCTCAAGCTTTTCAAGTTTTCAAGCTCTTCAAGCATTTCCTTTCAAGTTTAGCGCCAGTTGCCCTTTAGCTAAGTAACGCTTTCTCAACGTCTCATTATTACTCATAGTGAGTGATAACTGCAAGTTTGAATGAGGCTGATTTTTTTGAGAGAGAGAGAGAGAGAGATGTTTGATTTCTATCAGTTAATTCTTCACCCGCATTTTGTCGAGATTGTCATCTGATAAGCAGATTTACTTACGTGCTTCTGGAGTTAAACTGTCCCCCCCCCCTCCCCCCTCCCCAAGCTCCGCATCCCTTTTCGGTAAGCTCTCCTCAGCTATTTGCTTGTGGAAATGTAAGTTGAAGTTGAAATTAGAGAAATGAGGTTAAAATCGATTGAGCTGAATGAATTTCTCAAACGAAAATTGATACTTACCATATTGCTGAAGATTTGAAGCGCTTAGAAAAGATGGCTGAAATCAAATATTTGAAGCGATTTATTGCGATGAGGTAAGCAACATCTATATTCAATGATAAAACATTGATAACTGATTCGATCAAGGCCATTGAATTTCAACTAATTTCATGGAAATTTTTTTAAAAAATAATTGCATGCCTTCATATCAAATCTAATAGTTTTGAGGAGTGGAATTTACCTGAGTATTTACTCTACTATTTTACTGGAAGTCACGATTCATATTCAATTTTCTAGTTATAATTTCGGGTCTTTACATTTGAGGAGTAAGCGGTGATTTGCTTACCTGTGCAGGTGTGCTGCGAACACCTTTCACCACTTTCAGTGCGTTACTTTCTACTAAGAGTTCGGCTCTGTCCTAAACAATTTATTGCTCGTTTATAAATAGCTTATACACCTATATAGCCACAAAGCATAATCATGATCTGTGTTACCCAATAATCAACTATCTAGGTGCTGTAAATTACTGATTCCTTTAGAAAATTCCTCATAGAGATATTGAACTCTAGAAAATCTCACCTCTAGCTAAGAACCTCAGGTTCATACAACTACATAAGCATCGACCTCTCTCAGCTCTACCTCAAGGGCACCTATTTTTATACTTTCAGTTTGCATATAAAAGTCACATTTACAGTAAACATGCTCCTGTGTATCTAAGTGATAAGCACTTAGACATTTCATCCTGAGCTGAACGTTCTTCAATGAGTAACTTTCAGTAGCGTTTCTTATGAGCCTTTTTTAATTCATCGAATTATAGAAATGATTAATATTTAAGGATAGGTGCAATACTCTACACGTTTGAAGTATTTGACAAATAATTAAAGCGGATAACGATCGCCAAATGCATTCTCTTTCTTCGGATAGTTTTTCTTTGATCAGTAAAAATGCTCCAATCAAGAGAATCTCATTTGGGAAGGTTTTCCAACGTTTTTTTTTGGGGGGGGAAATATAAATAATATTTGATAAGCAATGAAATTCCCTCGTTATGATTTGTTTCTAAGGTTTAAAAAAATATAATAAATGAAATTCTAAAATAATCAGATTTGGTATATTTGGTTATTTTTCAACTATCATAAGTATCGAATAACCTTGGGTGGTTCTTTTGAGAAGCTAGATTCGGGTGGTTCAGGTGGTGGCGATTTACTACCTATCGATTTACGCTCCATCTCACGAATTTCATCTTTTGTAAAGAGATCATTTTGCTGGTGTTGACTCCTAGAAAGCTGAAATATTTTACTATTTTATTATTTCACTTATTAGGAAATTAGACAATCGCAAGAAATTAAGACGATCCACCTAATAGGGTAGTAAAGAATGATGGAAAGAATGATAGGAAAAAAAATTTGATCTCTTGAAAAATTTTTTAAAATATTCCAAGTGATCTTTGATCTCTTAAAAATTTTAAATTATTATTATTTTTTTTAATTCTTAAATTTATTAAAATATCGATGAATGGAAGAAATATCATTCGAAGGATCACTTACATTTACGAGAAATAAGCCTAAATTGGTCACGAATTAAGGATTAATTACTAATTATTAAGAGTAGTTAATTAAACTAAGAATTGATTCAAAATCCAGTACAGATATCCACCAAAAAAAAAAGTTGTTGGCAAAAAGCCTAATGCGTAAAAGCTTGGCTGAAAATCACCTATTCCCATTTTATCTTTACCTTATCGCTTTCCTCACTACCCATAGTATATCGTTGACTTCATCATCTCAATTATATGTTCGAAGAAATATTTATAGTGGTATTCATCTCTGCAAAGTGACTTTGGGGATTATAATAGATAGATATTAAGTAAAGCAAAAAGTTGTGTTATAACAATGTTATCCTTTATTTGGTTTCCTATTGGTTTCGAGCCTATACCGGGTACACTTAAATACTATAAAATTAGAGAATATAAAAGAACAACGATAATATAAGGGAATTATGACCACTTCATCGCTAGGTTCTTCTTGTTGTAGTTGATGAATGCGTTCAAGGATCCATTCGGCACCTTTGAATGGCCGAAGAAAGAGCAGAGATAATAGCAACACCTTTATGAAGTAATATCCTTTTACATCGTGGTATGATGGATCAAGCAGCGTTAACAGTGCAAAGGAACCCCTTAAATGAAACATATAATTATGTAAATTCGTATGGTTCCTATTGTATTTATAAGATTAGTACCGTATAATCTGAAATAGAGGCCCTTAGGCGACAAAGAGAAGGGGGCAGTGTGCGAGGTGCTTTTAGAGAAGCTTCTGCCTGCTTCATTATCCACACGATAGAGGGCCTGAAGAAAGCCGGGATACACATTGTGTGAGTTCATCGTTGCGACAAAATATTGAAATCTATGAACTGCTGAGATAGACTTATTCATTAAAAAGTAAAAAACCGAAAAAAAAACGGGTAAACCATTAAAAAACCCTTAAACATTAGGATCTATCAATTCAGGTTGGGAGCTTGTTATTTGGAGTTGGAACTATGTCGTCAACTCTAAATGAGTGACTCTAATCGAGAGCATATCATAATTATCATAATTAAAGCGTTTATATTTTCTTATGCGTAAAGAATACGGCGCTTATACACACAATACAGGTGTGATATAATCATTATTACAGGTGAATTTACCAGTAATAAAATCTACCAATAAATAAGAAGTTGTTGATTGGGTGGTTTTTCCTCTGGATAAACATATGTAAGTGTGAGTGGAATAATCGTGAGGAGAGTATTTGCGACGAATTGTGCTCCTTCACCAATGATTAAATAGAAAGAAGTTATCAACGTGATAAGAAGTGCCAATGTGAACTCTTCAATTCCACTCGTCTCTTTTAAAGATCGTAATCCACGTGCGGTAAAATGTCGCTGAAAAAAAAATTTATTTATGCAAATATGGAAATATTTCAAATTATGCAAAAATGTAAATTAAGCAAATCATTTTTTTTTAAATAGAGGAAGTAAGCGGAATTAAAAGTTTATCGATTTTTATGATAAGAATTTTTGAAAAAATATGTAAAGTAAATATAAACGAAATGATTATCATATTTTAGGATATAAATATTATTGCAAATATATTATTAAATATTATTGCAATTTTCATAGTTTACGAATATAAATATTATTGTAAATGCATAAGTTATTATCAATATATATTCGGATTTATTCCTATATAAATTATAGAATCGATAAATTGAAAATATTTCGAAAATTTTGCAATTTGCAAGTGGAAATTAATGGATTCAATAAAGAAAGAGGTATTAAAATAGTATAATAGAAATATGCAAATTTCCCCGCTCATTTATTTCATAATTTCTAGCTTCTCTTTAAAAAACTTTCCTTTTCTTGTTAGTTTTTGTTTCAATGATCTCCTCCACCATTCTTCTCAAAATTAAACGCTCCGAATTTGCATTTTATAATTTTGTATCTAACGGGCTCTAGGCGCTGTTCCGGCGCAGCTTTATGCTCTGTTAAGTCCTATCATGCTTGAAAGGCTCCCAGCAGGCCATGCGGTAACAACTGCTTGTCTGATCCTCAGCAACTACCTCGACTAAGCGTGAAAAGGCAAACAGCGGCTATAGGGAAAGTACGGCTAGCAACCTGAACGTCATTGCCGCAAACCTCACTCGTTAAAAAGTGGAGTATGGAACTCGGCAAATCCGTCCCCACCCTTAGCGAATAGACGGATCGTCAGGTGAATCAGCTAACCAATAACTTTGCATCTAAGTTAGTAATTCAAACGAAAAAGTATAAATGATGCTTGAGAGAAAAAAAAAGAGAGAAAACAAGCCTGATTATAAATGAGTGAATTCAGATGATTCTGAACTTCACTGGATGACATTGATAAATCCGCTTGGAATTCACTTAAATGAAAACAATAAAAATGAATCTCACAATGGAAAATATCGTTGAGGAAAATTTGTATGATTTAAAATCAAAAAAAAAAAAAAATTCAAAATCGCTGAAAAAATTTTTCATAAAATTTGAGTTGAAATTTCAAAAAAATGAATTCCATTCATTATTATTGCAAATAATATTTTGAAATATTTTATGGCTTAATATTGTTGAATAAACTCAACGATAGAATAAAATTTGAAAAAATTGCTATTGCTCATCACCATCTTCCAAAAAAAAAAAAACAAACAAACAAACAAACAAAAACAAAAACAAAACAAAACAAAAACAACGATTAATCGCCGCCATTCGATAGACACCACCTATACGATGAAATGTAACAAAAGTTTGTGGTGATAAGAAGGAAATTCAAGGCGTATCATAATCACTCGTTATCATTGATAAGTTGGATTTTCCGTTTGATGGATTTTCATCGTCACATTCATTGCGAAATTCATTCTATCTATCCTCGAATATAGGAAATTGTCCACGTAAACGCTTCGAAATTCATTAAAGATTCGAATCTAATCATAATATAAAGTCATGATCGTATCCACTTTATTTGCATAAATATAATTGAATTAAAATTGAATGCGAAAAATAAAATTTAATTAAGCATCGTATTCTAACGCCGTTCTAATCGAAGTTATTGCCCCCATTGATAAGTAGCGATTTTTATGTGAAATCATAAAACGCCGAACCCCGCTCAACCACTGAAATGATATAGGATAAGCGGCCATGCAATTTCGAAATTCATGCAGGAATTTTTGGACATCACCCCCCTCCCACCACCTTATTATTTGCTATCACTGTCCCTGAATGCATTCAAATATGTTGTGATACTGTACTGATATCACTTTCTTCGATACTATTACTGTAGATTATCTGGATACTATTACTGTAGATTATCTGGATACTATTACTGTAGATATGAAATATTAAAATATCTTATAGTAAATAAACTCGATAGCATGTTGAATTGTTGGAAAAAAAAACAAATAACATAAAAAGGTTGGATTATTTCACTTATTATTATACTTTCATGGAATAATTTATATTTCATTGCTAAGTATTTCTTCCATTTAGGCATTAAAAAAATACATGATCACTTTTACAAACATATAACATTATGGCAAATATCAAAATTCAATGAGAAAATAATAATGAAAATGCCCAAAATGAGCGAAACATATTGAACCAAACAGATCGATACAATAAAAATTAAAATATACTCGAATAGTAAAATAATTTCAAATATGATAGAAGTCAATTTAAGAGAAAAAAAAAGAAGA
Organism: Ascaris suum; assembly: GCA_013433145.1. Lineage (NCBI taxonomy): Eukaryota > Metazoa > Nematoda > Chromadorea > Rhabditida > Ascarididae > Ascaris > Ascaris suum. The sequence goes on along the minus strand of CM024182.1, from coordinate 6,796,295 downwards.
TAATTATCTCAAATGAAATTTTTTTTTTCTTCAAATCATTGATAAAAAGGCAGCATAGAAGAAATAGACGACGATAACATATACAATGAGATCATTATTGCTTTAATAATAAAAAAAAAACAAATTTTTCTTCATCAATGGATGATATGTGAATGAAAATAGGGAATATATTCGTTGATCGTATTGTTCGAACATGATGCAGAAATTTACGATAAATGCGCATTTTATATAATTTTTGGGATTGATAAGGGAAAAGAAGGAGAATATGCCGAGAAAACATAATGGCCATGAGGATATTCGAGTGAGAAACACTTACAAGACGTTCGCTACTAAAAACTTCATGACATGATATTTGCACCTGGAATAAGAGGGCGGAGGGGGGGGGGGTGGGGAAGGGAAGGGGAGGGGAGAGGAAGAAGAGAGGCCCGCAACAATATTTCATAAAGTTAAAAACAAAAGAAATCTCTTATAACAAATGCATCCCTGTTTATCTGCAATAAAATCAGAACACCTAAACAAATGCATTGAAGAGTTTAGCAAAAAATTTCCATCAAAAATCATTGTTATAAAATGCCTAATAATGTGATTTTATGCAAAATTGCAAATGTTTTATGCAAATTTTTCTGCCAGCACTCATAAAACAAATATCAACAAATTTGCATTTTTAAAATGCTATAGTAGAGATCGATTACTAATGAAATTGAAAAATAATATACATATATAAATATATATTTGGGAATAAAAATTTAAGAAATCAGCATAATTAAAATCGATAGTGATACAAAATTATGTGTAAATTCAAACGCTATGAAGATACACCTATGAAAACGAACTAAACATGGGCAATTGTTAATGCGTTCATATGAATTGCACTATGGAATTTATCGAATTGAAATACCTTCTGTATCGAAACAGAATTCGACTATCCTCAGTTGCCTAGAAAGGTTGCACTAGCGAATTGTTACAAGAACGATATGTTTCTGAGTATAATATGACAACAAAAGTTTAAATAATTGACTAAGCAATATTCATAAATATACATTCCTTACTGAAATTATCGTCACCACCGTCCTCTCCTCCTACCTTCTCGTCATCCCCTCCACCCCCCCCCCCTCATCCATAAATAATGAAAGATGAAGTCAGAAAAAAACACCCGATGATAATATTGTTTTGATGTCTTATGCGAACACTTGTTCATAACGAAGAATTGGATAATATAAAGCAAGTAGCGCCTATCTGATGGCGGAAGCTGTGCTAGCCGCATCGCTACTCGCAGTATCCATCGCATGTAAGGGGATGAACGGCGGTATCACCTGACTGCTACCTTCATCGTCACACCACCATTGCTTTGTCTTGAAGCGAAGACTTTTCGACATAGCTGCGAGTCCAAAATTATGCTCAGCCGAAACGCACATAATATACCTGTAGTGGTATATCTTTTACAAATCTAAGCATTCTGTTGCTTTCACATAATATCATATCAAAATTCCTGCTAATAATGCATAATTCTCGATAATTTCAGGTCATTCAGGTGCAATCCAGTTTTTATGGCAGTAAATTTGATCCGCTAATCAAAAGTGAAAAGATATTTGGAAAACATCTTCATTATTCGGTAGCAGTAAAATATTAACAAATAAACTCATGCACCACCTCGGTTGTATGATCAGGAATTTGCTATTATGCTAGCAAATTCTTGAACATTCATTTCAGATAGGTGCATAAGAGTTGATGTGAAACAAACAACACGATTAGATTTTCGAGTTCAAGAACACGGCAAAAGAACATAGTCATTTTTTGGCAATTAAAACTCATCGAAAAGTGCCATAAGCAAGATACGAAGTCGGTTAAAATTTTAAAAAAATATACAAGAAGGTGAAATTTTACCTTGTATCAGGTGCAAGATCTGTGATTGTAAACCGTTTCGAATTGCCACAACGATATCGCTTCCAATAATGAAATTGTGGTGCTGGCTCTTGTGTGAATTGGATCACATAACTCTGAAGTAAATAAAAATTTGACGCTATTGTATGATTGTTTAAACAGCAATAACAACAGCCACAAGATATGAACACAATCTTCAAGTGAATGAATTAACCGACAATTCGACAACACAATTCCTTCAACAAGCTCATGGGTAATAAGAGATCTCAAAGAGTAAAAAGAAAGAAGTCTGATTATAAGCTCAAGTTACACTTCAAATGACTTGACTCTGGTGGCGTGCATTCCGATGTGCTGAAGATAATATTCCAATAAAATAAATTGCTTTTGAATAAAAATTTCGCTGATTTTGAAGTAAAGATATACTATTTGCTAGTTGATGAAAAACAAATAGAACGCATAGAAGAAGTTATAACCACAAAAAACAATAGTAAAATGTGATAGAATGACAACCTCAGGGCCATTATTCTTCCTTGGTGCTCTCCATGAAAATGTTGCCGTCTCACTGCTAACTGCATCCAGACGCAACGATTGAGGTACAGTACATGGCTCTAAACAATCGGTTGCATTAGCGAATTTTGAAGAAAAAAAATGCTGGGAAAACTTTTGAAATAAAGTTTATCAAAGGTTTTTCTAATTACTAGTTGGTAACGATATTAAAGTAGAGATAAGAGATTGTAGAAAATTTACTTTCAGCAAAAAAAAACGGCTATTAAAAAAAACGACATAAATCGGCATGCTAGTAGGTTTGTAACGAGGAACAATTTGTTGCTGATTTCTGGCTACGATATTCAACGATGACAGGCGACGATGAATGGATGAAGGGAGGAGAAGGCACAGGTACAGGACAGGTAGACATGCACCTTGTCCACTCATATAAGCATAATAGACCTGGAGTTGTTCTCTAAAAAACTGCTTAGACTACAGCGGTGTTTGTCGATAATGTCGATAAACAAAATTTATTTGAATGAGCTAAGGTATATCTTACCTGTATATTCTTGACATTTAGCAGGTTTACTACTTCCGTATCGTGTAGTTGTAACCACCGAGAATTCATAGAGTGTAAATGAACGCAGCCCTTGTACCTCATACGATGGAGTATTGATGAAATCAATTACAGTCAATGGATTGTTAATTCCTTGTGGTGTCCTTAAATAAACACATAACGATCAATCATTTTGAATATGAGCCATTCAATACTCTTTCACTTTTATATAATTATAGTACACCTCTTCAGGAATTGTTTTTTTTTTTTTAAATCATTGATCGTTTTTCAAATAAGATTTTTAAATGTAATCATAACGATCGAATTAAAAATATAATTTAAGAAAATAATATGAGTGGAAAAGTCAAATTCCATCAATTAGAGGGAAATTTTTTTCAAAAAATTAAAAAAAAAACAAAAAAAATTCGAAATGTTCAGTATTTCGAATTCAAAATTAGGATTCATTTATATTTATACCTCAATGAACAAAAAGTAATTTTTTATTTCTGATATAAATTATTGAGAGATTTTCGCATAAATTGAAATAAAAAATTGAAAATCATAAATTAAAAGTTTTTTTAAAAAATTGAAAAATTTATATTCAATAATTTCGAAAAAAAAATGAAAATTTTTAATGAATCATCAATGAATTTGAATTATATATTTCGTTAGTTAATGAATATCGCAAATAAATCAAATAGCGTACCTTGTTTTATACGAAAGTGTATACCAATATCGTCTACCTTCGTCGACATAAAGTGGTGGTTCCCATTTCAATAGAACTGATTCAGCGGTCGCATTCATTGCAATAATGCCACGTGGTGATTGTGGTGGATCTTTAGAAGATCAAATATCACTCATAACTCAATTTAAAAAACTTTTTTACTAATATATGAAATCGTAGTTTATTTGAAAGTTTTTTTTCCTCAAGAATCAAACAATTAATTATTTTTTATAATTTCAATTGTTCTTTAAAAGATTACTTTAAAAATTGAAGGGAATTTTATAAAAATATTTGCGAAAGAAAAACTCAAAAAAAAAATGATAAGAAAATTGAGAATAGTCCGATAAAAAAAATTTGAAAACGGAATTGATATGTTGTGGATTTTTATAATCGTTATGCAAAATTGTTTGTTCACTGGTTGTGCATTCCAAAAATGAATAGAAAATTCTTTCAATATCTTTTTTCTTTGCGCGAAAATTTTCAATGAATTTTAGAAAATATAATGAAATGCTTACCTGGTAGCTTAATAGCATTATTGCTATCCGCATCGCCTCTCGACGATAAAATATTATTCATGCTTTGATAATCTGTAAGCTATGCTCTTCATTCAACCAATACTACTATTCTACAAAAAATTTGCAGCTCATTGGAGTCGGAGACGCTTCTCAGCATATTTCCTATGTGAACGAATATACTATTCGTTATGTTTCTATATGAATATGTGAATAAAGAAATTTCAGAACACACTAATATAAAGGATGGTTTCAATAATTTCAAGTAGAATAATTGCCCTTCGAAATTACCTATCAATTATCATCATTTCCCATGGGAATTCTATAGATCGGCAATCTTATCCATCAAAAAAAATTTCTACATTATTAAACTAGCATATTGTACATTTTAAATTTCAAAATTTCGGACCAAACAGTTGGCGGAGCATCTAAAGGTAATACCCGGAGGATCTTATTATGTATCTTTCTGTAGATATGACCTGATAGATAGCTGAAGAAAGTCCTTATATGGATTGAACATGATAAATATCAACAAAAAAAAAAGAGATAAAATGATAGATCATTTATGATATAAACTGTACTCATGAAATTTTATTGTGGATCGTATCTTTAATTTCAGGTTGAAGATAATATGCAAATAAACAGACGGATATATATAAATATTTATGCCCAGGTATAATATCCTCCAAAAATATTTTCGTAAAATTTAAAAAAATTCAAGCGGAATCGCTCAAAAAAAATTTGCAAATAGTGAAAAGCAGAGCTGTTTCCGTTGGAAAAAAAATTCAGATTTATGCGCTTTGTGGGTGTTGTTGTCGCTGTTGTTGATGGCATACTGCGAACGCATATGACATCGCAGTTTTATTCTGAGCGCCCATATGACCCCGCAATCGTATTTTAAGCGCGTGTATGACCTCCTAGTCTTATTTTGAGGGCGGCATATGACCATCCTACCTGACATGAATTAATGACACGATTTCTTCATTACAAAAGGAAATCTACCCACTAAAGCTTACAATATGTCGATAGTGAGTAATGTGCATAAACATTTTGAAAATCTGGCAGAAATAAGCTTATTTCATTGAAAGATAAAATCTATTGGGTTGTTTATGGCATCGCCCTTTCGAGGTTTCCATGTATATGAAGCGGAATGCCAGCATTCAGCATTCGTGAATCGTCCATAAAATTGATGTCCTATTTAACTATTTTTTTCCGTTCGTTCTATCGTGCCACGGAATTTCTTAGTACAGAATAAACACAATATAAAGATCATGTGATTCGTGACGTTTGTGATACTTCCATATGCAAATGAATCTTTCGGCTTTCGAAGAAAACAGTGGCAGAGAAACTGAATATTTTCCAAAATGTTGAGCGATTATTGGGAAGGTGGGTGCAAAGGAGAGGAGCGGACAGATAGGAGGGGGATAGGGAGGTGTAAGAGCAAGATGCAATATGAGCAGAATGCGGTAGCAGCATTTGATTTTGTCTGCTGTCTTGTTTTTGAAGAAATGTGCATTTGATTCCCGTCGGTAACACTTAGTGCCTTCTGCTATCCCCCAGCCTCCTCCCTATCCCCCGCACATCTATCCTTCATGTTTTACACCATAATATACAGATCAGGCGAGTATATACGTATCACCTAGGGAATTGATATTCTTCTCATATGAGTAGACGCGATCAACTTATTGTAATTGCAAAACACTTCTTTTCTTCAAAAATCACATGCAGCATCTTCTAACGTATGATATTCTAAAATCTTTACTTGAAATTAAACGTTCTGATTCTGCATTTTTTTTTTTTGCATTCGACATGCACTGCGCACAAAATCAAGTGGAAATTCTAATGGCAAATGTTTTTGGAGCTTCGCATTTCTATCAGAGTGTCAATTCCATAGACATTAATCCTCTAGTGCAAAGACATGCATTTTAGTCTGCCTCATGAGCACTTTTCGATTTGTTTTTTTTTTTTCGTGTCAATAAATGAATGGCCTATGTGCTTGATGGATAATAGCTGCTCACATTAATGTTCAAATAAAGCGCCTTACACTTTAAAAAAATGAGCGGAAGATAAAGGTTATCATCGACTCTAAAGAATTCTATGAGGGATACGTGAAATAATAATCTTGTATACATCTTGCAAAATACGTTAAATTCTTGTAGAAATGCATTCATATCAAAGTATAAATCTTATGAGTTTAGATTGTTATAGCGGATTCGTACTGGTAGGAAATTTCGAGAACTCTGGAGCGAAATTTTTCTGCAACCGGTATTCGTACAAGCATTCGGGGCATCGAGCAATTTTCGCAGCTCGATAGACCGATTTTCTTTTGAGATATATGAGCGAAGCGTTCTTGAGATAACGTCAACGAAAGGGTAAAATAACGTAAAAGCTTATGATCTTCTATATTATATAGAAGTATATTGTAAATGCATTTAAAAAAAAACCAACTGCCAAAATGCAAATGTTGTAATGCGGTGACAGTTTCAAATAGCTTCCTCATAGCTTCTCGTTTCATTGCTTCAATACGTTTTTGTTGTACAGCTTTCAACCATGCAAGTGGATCCTATAAAAAAAACCTTATATTTTGAATATTTTTGATTAATTAATAAGAAATCTCAACGTATCTACTATCCTCTCTTTATCCTCTATGAATGAGGAATATCTCTGCGTTTTTTACCTTTATATAACTTTTACAAGAAAATAATGTTTGTATTGATAAGTTCTATTGAAAAGTTTTCTGAAATCAGTTGAAATAAATCAATGAAGCAATAGTAATATAATGCAATGACTACTGCAACATATTTTATTACATCTCTAAGTGTGGCATTATGCAGTGAGAGATTAAATAAAATCAAAAAGTCAGCTCCATTAACAATAATAAATTTCATTTTTGAGCATTTTGAAGACGATATCCGCCTTTAACTGCGAACCCACTATCTTCCAACTTCCCGAAGAATGCTCTGCCACTGAACTACACTGACACTTCCAAGTATTTTTTATTTTTGTCTTCTACGCACCACCTATCAGTGGGCAGAGGGAAAGTGAGGAATGGGGAGGGTAATCAAGAGAAGAAGGCCACAGTCCTCACATTCGGAGGAACTTCGGAAACATAGTGGAAAAGCTAATGATTGTGAAGGATCGGATGGAAAGAAGTTGTGGATGATATAGCTTCTCATCGAAACTCTAGCCTGCTGTTTCAATCTCGACATCGGATGAGATGGCTCTAATCCTGATCAAGATTTTTGATCGATTAGATCTTGTTCAAGAAGTCCTGGCCTATTTCACCCGAACTTCGGACTCGGACTTTATTGCACATCGGACGAAATGTTAGGAGAAACTAGAGCGATACCTGCGTTTCGAGACGCCTTCCGAAGAAATGTAGCCTATCGATATAATATGCACCAACAACGTCGATTGTTGTCGTCATTAAAACTAATCCCACAAGAATAATAAATAATGTTACAAGAATGAATGTTTGATTTCGTGGCACTAAATCTGCAAATAACGACAACAAATTTCTCTCGTTAAAAAAAAAAAAAGAAAAAAGAAAATTAAAATAGAAATTATTTAAAATATAACAAGTATTTAATTCAGTTTTTTTCTTATCAATTCCGATAGATGCATTGAGTACGGTTTAATGCATTATTACTTTATTTCTTTTTATTTTTTAATATGATGAAGTGAAGAAAATTGCTGGACTTTTATTATGAAATCAAGAAAAAATTGATTGATTAATGGCGTCTTTATTTAAGGTGATCACTAAATCAGTCGTCATTGAATGAAATTAAAATTGATAGGAATAAGATGTATGACATTGCAATGCAATGAATAATTGCAAAGAAAGAATATGATATTGCAATGCAATGAATTATTGTTGCAAAAAAAAAAAAAAGAATACGAATCGGAGATATTCATAGAAATGATATGTCAAAATTGTTAAAATACAATTTTTAAAATTGCAATAATAAAATTAATTCACAAATTTGCATTTTTTTTTCATTACCGATTATCTGCTTATCAACTTGTCCGCATTAATAATCACTATGCTAATCATTGGTTCGCTCAAATAAAGCCATACGAAATTGCATATTCAATTAGTATCATCCCTATTGTAAATTTATTTAAATCGTTTTATATATTTAACAATTTCGATAGTTCAAATATACTTTTTTGATAAAGAAGTATACTAGTAAATAGCCGGTAGTAATCAATGAAAAAATTTGAAAAACAAAGATCAAAGAGAAATTAATACCTCCGAAACCAATAGTAAGCACCGACATCATCAAAAAATAGAAACCATCGTAATTGCTCCATCCCTCAATCGATGAGATAAGATAGGTGGCAACGAGAACGTATAGAAACAACGATATATAAATCAATAAAAATGGTACCTCTACAAATTTTGTGTTCTCTAAATGTGTCCATATAAATTCAGCGACCTGAAATTTGAAAAAAAGAGTTCCATTTAGTGGTAACAAAAGAGGCAACCTTTGAAGAGCTATTTTCAGTACTTAGTAAACAAGTGAAGACGACTATTGCGCTATTGTTGACGACTATTACGAAAAGATGGTATTTTAGGGGGGTGGCGGGATAATTCGAAATAAGAGAGTTACTCGGTGAGAATTCACGATCTCAGCTCTGCTCCCCATCAGAGCGTACTAATAATTAGCAAATAAAAAATAAACTTTATTTGATTATAATTCAACAATAATTTAATTGAACGAGTGGATTATTATTAACAAAAGAGTTACTGCGAACGATTTCCGCTTATTAGATAAATAGAAAAAGAGATATATCCATGAAAACTTGTACTATTCGTTTTCCCATAGCATAAAGTCATGAACCGTACATATTTTGTGCTTCTACTTGTAGATGGGTTGATAGGTTACGTTGAGTATTCCATAGATAAGATTAGCACATCGATGAATTCGAAAAAACTGATCCGGTCAAGTGAAAGAGAAAATAATTTGCAAATATTGGAAGAGTATAAAATTTTGAAAAAAAATGTTTGATAATTTTTTCATTGCAAAATGAATACGATTCGGAAGAAACGAATAAAATTTACAGAATTTTCAATTTATATTTGAAATAAGTTCATAAGAGGAAGTGCTTCGGCCTGTGATCCCACTCCTCCTTTCCCATACCCCACTGTTTTTCCTTTTTCTTGGCTTCGTATACTAAGAAGACGCACAAATGTTTAACCTCATCTTCACCACCAGCGATAATCACTTCACCGATTGCAACGCTATCACGACGTTGGCGCCCACTCTTCCATCGCCGATAATTACGGTGCATATTATATCGAAATTTGAGGAATTCGGTATAGGTACGATTCATACCTTCAGTACAGAACTTTGCCTGCAAAGCGCTTTTCGAAGAACGCTCTTATTACCATTCAACTATAGCAATTGTCGTATATTTTATTTCGCGTTCACATGATCTTTTACCATATAATCGATTTTCCATAATCCGGAACGAGAATCCGGTCAATATAGCGAATATATTCACTCATATTTCATACAAGCCTTAGCGTTCGGAAGCCCCTCCTATCACCCACTCGTTACAACCCATCATAAGTGACTGTTTTCTACTAGTTTTTAACTGTACCATTGACTTCACCATAGACCAAACACTATTCTAATTAAGTTCAGTTCGAAAATACATCACAGAAACCTTCTTTACAACGGACAAGACTCTTGGTTTTCTATGGGCATAAATAAGATTCGAATATCACAAGAAACTTTACTGTGATAAAATTTTAAAAGTCAGCTAATAAGCGTCAACCAACAAACTTGACGATATGATTTTGCTCAAAAATAAGAATTAATTTAAGTTATAGCATTTACCGGTGATTATCCATATATGATTACTTATCTAAGAAGATTAATATATAACATGTCTAATATTCGTGTTATATTTAGGCTATTTTATAAGATTGAAAAAAAGAATGATTTTCTTCTTGTTCACACTTTCTCCTCCTCCCTATTCCACATCCCTTCATAAATTCCCAGTGAAAATTTCTTACCCGTTTGGGTAAATTTTTTTCTTCCAAAAATTATGCATATTTCTACTTCTTGAGAACACATGCTATTGTTTAATTGATAAGTTAATTAATTTGAAAAAAAAAAGGGAAAGCAAAGAATTGGAACATTTTCAAGCTTACCAAATCAGCCATTGTAATCAAATATAGGGGTATACCAAAAAGAATATATAAAAATATGAATAATCGGCCAATCACCGAATCAGGAGCATTTGCTCCATAGCCTAAAATGAATTGCATTATTGGTGGAGAAAAGGGGAAGGGGAGGGGAGGGGTGAAATAAAAACACTGAATCGATGGGAATTTGTATATATATATATATATATATATATATATATATATATATATATATATATATATATATATATATATATATATATATATATATATATATATATATATATATATATATATATATATATATATATATATATATATATATATATATATATATATATCAAAATTTGAAGAAAACACTACGATTGGACCAATAGGAATAAACTAAAAGAAATTCAAGAATTAAAAAATGTCAAGTTTATTTGTGCCTGGGGAAAAGTTTGTTATTTCTGAGGTAAACTTATTTCATTCGTGACAGGTACAGAACCTAGAAATGCTCTGCACTTATGGTGGTGCGGTTGGCGCAGCGGTATTACGATGCGCTCTTATAGATGCGACTTTAGTTCGATACTATGTGGTGGATGAAGATAACAGATAGGGACATCTGTGCTCAGTGATGACGCAACAGATAGTAGAGCTGACATCACAGTGCGTCGGTTGAGCCAACAGTAAAATGCTTCAATTTAATTCAGCGCTAGGGATGGACGTGGTATGCGGATGACGTGGTATCACCTTTATCCTCGGATGATTGCAGGAGATTATAGGCGGAAGAGATTCGGGGGCGTAGGAAAATCGTTCACAAATCACCTGCCAGGAAACATGGAGGTGTGCGTAGGGGAGAGGGGATACTTACAGCTCGGTTACTCCGAAGATGCGAAGTTTCATCACGAGGGTACGTTGAGAAAAAAGAGTTGGTTTGCATAGGTTTGCCCGGAAGTACAACATTTCATAGAGCATCGAATTTTCCTCCTTTTCTCAGATGAGGTGGCAAACATTGAAGAACTAAATTAAAAGAAACGAATTTCTTTGTTACTGTGATCTCCCTTTTGCAACGTCTACTCATATATTTTTCCTCACTCCGAAATTCAGCAGGTAGTTTTTCCGCGAAAATTTACGAAACACACCGATCGATGTTAGCGTCGTTGCTGCAAAGAATAGATTCCATGTAACATTCGACATAGGATCGTCATCCACATAAGGGACGCCTGACTGAAATTCAATTATATGCTCACCGGAAGTAAGAAATTTTCTCTCTTAGAGTGTATACGATCAGCAATAAAGTTATACAATGAAATATCTATTCAACGGGTGAAATACAATAAAATGTTGCAGTAGATAATTATCTATAGAGAAGTAATAGTATGCAGTACAGCAATTATTTTATGAATGTGCTAAGTTTTATTATCTAATTTTATGCAGAATTTCCCTATCATTGGCAATTAATAGCGAAATCCCACTCAGTTACACTCTCTGAAATGAGGCATTTAAAAAGGTAAATTAATAGCCAATACCTATCAAACTTATTCCAACAATTCCTCAATGAAATATTTCGAAACATGACTATTTTTACGAAATATTTTAACCTCATATATGATACTTATAAACTTTCATATATTTTTTTATATTATCATTCTATATATTATCATTTATTATTTGCAGTTTTTTTTTTTAATTTCAAGATAACATTGAACGTTTATCTGAGCAGATGTCTTTAAGAATGAAAAATCCTTGTTATTAAAGAGTTTCATAAATTTTAGGTAAAAGCAAATAAAATGAATGAGATGAGTTCAAGGACATAGAAATGCCGAATATTTTTTTCAAGATAGATGTAATAAATGAAGGCCAAAAAAAGGCGATATTTCAACGTGTGGAAAATTTGTTCCATCTTCACGAACGCGAATATAAATATTGCTATTTTTTTCTTTGATTTCCAGGATACTAGAACAACAATCGTTTTTGAAAATCTGAGAAAAACATTTTTCAAATTCTCGTTTTAAGTCTATCATTTTTCGTTGTTAATTTTAGAGTATTAATAAGAAAGGTTTAATAAGAAAATGAGTCATGAAAGGGCTAAGATTACTCACCTCAATACTTTTAGCGACAGCCGGTGATTTTGGATATTTTATATAAATATCATAGAGACTATCCACAAAATTGACGAAAAAACGCTCTGAATCGATTTTTCGAGTGCTTTGTGAACGAATACGTAATAATTGTGCAAAAAATGATTTCTTTGCTCTAAAAAATTATTACAAATATTAACTCGAATTGTTAGGAATAGTAATGGTTTTTTTAAGTGAAATTTCTAAGCAATGAAAAATTTAGCCGATGTTTAGAAAATAATCTATTTTTGCGGTCATTTTATCATCGCTAATAAAATAGATTCGAAAAAAATAGTGTAAATTAAAATGTTGAATTAAATGTTGTAATTAATGATATCTTCAAATGGATATAATCCAAACTGCTCATCGCTTTTATCCTCCTATTCCCTCCTCCTCATCCCCTCATGTCGGCAACCTTCACGTTAGTCGAAATATTTTGAGAAGAAAATTCGTTAGTGATGGATTTTTTGAAGAGGTGAAGAAGAGGGTGCGGTGATCAGAAATGCTAGAAAAACGGCCAATAGGTATGACAGCAACTTTAAACCTCTGAAAGGCATAAAGATCCACTTCCATAATATTTTGCCGGAAAAGCATGAAATTCCTCTGAGACAAGTAGTGATATTTCAAACAGGTTTAATCCAGATCGGAAATGAAATGTCAAACCATCTAGAAACTAGTAAATAAATGAAATAAATTTGAAAATAAATAAACCTTTCAAGTTCATCGATAACTTCACTTGTACCATCTCTATATTTGATTGCCGTTAGAACCCAACTACCCAATATTGCATATCCAACAGCCACTACCAAAAGGCTAACATGTGGAAGAGCAATTCGTAACACCTAAATTAAAATTGCTCATTTTTGTGTTCGAATAATCACTTAATAGGCTACTCGCGAGAAGTAACGTTAATACATATAAATTTCAAATAAGTAAACAGCTTTATTTGAATATTTTAATATATATATATATATATATATATATATATATATATATATATATATATATATATATATATATATATATATATATATATATATATATATATATATATATATATATATATATATATATATATCAATTGGAGAGCTGATGCTATATGAACGTGAATAAAGCTTAAGTATCATTTGATGAAAAATTGGAAAAATTAGAACAAAAATTTCAGCAGAAATATTTCAATTAATTTCGAGTCGCATGAAAATGAGAAGATGGATATTATAATTTCCGATATAAACATAATAACATGTAAATGAAAATTGTTGACGTTCTTGTTGGGATCGTCAACTTTTGTCAAGCGTTATGGTTGGGTTTTATTTTGTGATCAAAATGATGAGAGAAAAACCTAACGAAAATGAAAATAAAAAGGTGGCCTAAATCGAGGTGAATAAGCGTGCTGTACATTGTACCCAATTTATGTCTTAAAGCTTTGAGATATTTTAATAGTATCGAGTTTAATAGAGGTACTTTTGCTCACAGATCTAAAGAAAACCCAAAACAGACGAGCCGAAAGTGTACTATAGGTAATATGATTTCTAGCTGCAGTCATTCATCAAGAGTTTAGATTGTCTTCAGAGCAATCTTATACGTGGTACTAACTAGTATTTATATACAAGGGATCGACAATGTATTTTTGCTGTTGTCATTGCCTTTCCCTATTGCTTACAGAATGATGTCCCCCAAAGCTGCCCGATGAGTCAACGCCTCAGATGGAAAAAATGTTCGATCGCTCTAGGTGAGGGAAACTAGTCAATAAACATATGTCACTTTAAATTAGAGCTGAGAAGTGAGTCGAATGTTTAATTAAAGAAAGCACTCACCAATTGCTTAGTGAGGCCGAATTGACCGGGTGTGAGTTCTGTGAAGCGGCAAACGCTGCTTTGCATAATACCGCACATGCCTGTATCGCATCCCTTTTCTTGATCATCAGTCCACTCTTCGCATTCTGCTAATTGTGCGCGCTGTTGTTCCTCTATAATGTGAATATTTCAATATATGCATATCGGAAAATATCGATCGGACTTAACGACAAAGAGAGGTAAGAGGATAGAGAAAAGAAAAGGAAATGATTTGTGAAGTCTGGTTTATTTGAAGATAGAAAAAAAAATTTTTTAGATTTGAGTTTTTTTCTCCAAAAATATATTTTCTCACCGTAAATAGCAATTGTACGTTCTAGCATAATTTAGTGCGGTCTTTCTCGTTCCCTCTTGTGGACGGAAGACCGTCGATTTGGGAGCGTCATTTTCAACGACGTCTTTATTTGTGAAAATTCTATACGTTTATTTGTTTTAAAAAAATAATTTAAGCATATCTCATGAAATTCTATTTTAACACAAAATTCTACCTTTGTTGCAATTTCCGTTAGAGGAGATTGACTAACAAAAGAAAACACCTATTAAAGATAGTAACACAAAACAAACGAAAGATTTCCTATAAAGTATTGATAGGCATATATATGTCAAACATATTTCAATTCCGATTAAAAAAAAAGAAAACTCCAGAATAATAAAATAAATTATTAAGCGATCAACCATAAAATTTTAAATTTGCATATCTATTAAATTTCATTTGAGATTTATTTTTGTATTGCTTGAGATAATCGAAATAATCATATTTTTCTAGCATTTCCATAAATAAATCTACTATTTTCTTTCCTTCTTAATGAGAATAAAATGTTTATCAAATTATCGGTTGATTATTATTTGCGTTTTTTTTTATTCCCAAAAAAAAACAATTTTTTTTTTAAAATTCTCGTTTTCGCTTTTATTCTTAATAATTGAGTAGTTTAGATGCATTTCAGTAATATTTTGAAGTTTCTTCGAAAAAAAAAACATTTAATCATAGCGGATAAAAATTAATGAAAAAATTTTTAATTGAATTTTCGGATGAATAAAATTTGAAATATTTATGAAAAAGAAATTTTTATCTGCCTGAAACTTAATAGCAATAAGTAATCAACAGTTGGGAATTCCAAAAAAAAAAAAAAAACAGAGACAGACAAATTAGCGTCATACCTATTTCTAACTAATATTCGCTTAGGTATCGAAATAAAAAAAAATTACCTAATAGAAAAATGCACCACAAAATGAAGCGATAGAAATCTCTTTTTTTTTGCATTTATAAATAATGAAATAGGTCTATCAGAAAAAAAAAAACAAGAGTAATGCTGTACTCGACTATAGCGTTGCATTTGTAATAATTCAACCGTCTGATGACAATAAGACCCGCAAATAGTTGACAGACGTCACCATGGTCTTCTCACCGTTAACCGTTTCCCATGAACGGGTAAATGAAAAAGACCGTTTTATACGGTCGAATTTCTTGGGTTTATTGAGTGAAATTACCGCAGAGAAATTTGATCAAAAATGATCGTTGATTTGACCGTTGTTGATCAGTAGTACCCACCAAATATTCCAGATATCTTAACTGAAGGGATTTCTAGAAATGCTGATGTTTTTCACGATTCTTCTCAGCGCCTAGAAAACTTTTGTTATTTAAATTATCAATTCACAGACTGCCAAAGACAAATGTATTTTGTGTCAAAGATCTTGTCTAGCAAGTTCCATACCTTCTAGACATCGATAACCTGTTGCGCAGACAGACGGTGAGTAGACAAATCGAAAGACAAATTGACAAACAGACAAACAGACCGACAACCGACAAACATAGAGATGAATGGGAAGATAGATAGGCGGACAGCTCGAGGCCGCTATCCTCTGGGTATATTGCAACGACAAACGCATGTAAAAATAAGAGTGAACAATTTCGTTAGAACTGGGCATGCCACTCCATAATGTGATTATACGCAATAATGTTGTAGACTGCGAAGAGAAGCTGAAAAACTAGCAATTTATGCAGCACAGCGAAATTGATCACAATGACCATCGAGTAGCCATATTGACCATCAACAAGAATATATATGAGGATTCTATTTCCTTGCATAGAAAGACGATGTGTACATTGCTTTTAATGAGCATTGCTATGAGAGAATCATTTCCTGCTGAGCGTTTAAAAGATTCTAAATTATCGCACAATGTAAACGGAAAATAGAATCCATACAAAGCGATGTATTTTCAAAGCCTTTTTTTTAGTCGGTTTTGTTTACCACAAAAATGCAAATTTATATCAATGCAACTATCGAGTGAAAACACCTCTTACAAATGGAACTGAGTAAAAAGCACAAGCAAAAAGTTGTGTTTGTGACCCGTTCAATGTGATAGATTTCGTTAAAAATCATTATAACGTAAAGCGCATCATACCTATATTCCTTCCATAAGACATTTATTACATATCAACGTCAAAAACAATCTCTCATCAAAATGCTAGATTCTAGAATATTTCCTGTATAGAATGCTCAAAGTAATTTTTAAAAAATTTCAAGGATACCGTTAAAAATTCCCCTTTTTTTCCGGGTAAATTGTGTTGTTCGGTTCATTCAGCCGGTTTCAATTCTGCATTCGAATTGGACGCCATATTGAAAAAGATAAGACATATTTTTAGATATTTTCCATAGCTTTTATAGATTTTAACGAACAGACCGGGAAATTTCCACTAGTTTTTTTTAATTTTTTCAACATAATAAATTCTAGCATAGAGATCGATTGGTCGATAGAGTTTAGCATTTCTTTTTATTTCTACTCATAGAAATACTATAGCTGAGATATTTCAATTTTCGTAGAGAATTTTATAAAATGGAATATTTTTGAACATAAATGTGAAGAAATATTAAAATGTCGAAAAATTAAAACAAGTTGAAAAAAAAAGTACAAAAATTATAAAGTAAATGAGTTGAAAATTTAAAAATTTTTTTAAAAATACTCAAGAGATGAAAAAAAAAAACAATTAACGAAATGAGAAAATTGAAAATCTTACATATGCAAAATTTACATATGCAAAATTACAAAAAAATTTACATATGCAAAATAAATAAAAATCAATAATTTATTTCAAATATAATAATGGCAATATTTAAGTTTAATCGATTGATCACTTGAAAATATTTCAATTTGAGATCATTGCTAACGATTTCTATATTTCAAAATTTGAATATATTGGCTAATATTCGCTTTAAAAAAAAATTGTAATTTATAATATGAAGAAGTATAACAATTATTCTCGAACATAAACTGAGATAGAAAAATTTTTCATACGATCGTTTGAAAAAAATTCATTTCAAAAATTTATATTTATGATAAATTTTAAATTTAAAAAAAAAATTTGGCATAATTACAAATTTTATTGATAAAGATTAATTGTTATACTGAAATTTTCCTATTTTCAAAAAAATAAAAAAAATAAAAAAAAAATAAAAATAAAATAAAAATAAAAATAAAAATAAAATAAGTTTCCTGTAAATCGATAAAAATTTCGGCAAAATCTTTCTCAATTATGCCTCATAATCAAGCACAAAATAAAATATTGGAAAACACCGACTCCATTTTCTTCCCACCCCCCCCCCCCCCCATCACACGCTCCTCCTGCTCGTTTTTTAAAGTAGGATCCTACTTAAAAACAGTGCTGCATTTCGCAAACTAAAGAGGACAATATATACTTTTCGTTTCAATGAAATCTGCTTGATTGACACAGCTAATATATTTCAACATTTCGGCGCTTTATGTTACTTTATTTATTTATTCTATTGCATTCGCTATGCATAGATCCAAACGAATTATCGCAATTTTCCTCTTAATAGCGGAAAGAAGCGTGAAAATGAGAACGATGATCGAATGCTAAGCAAAGAAATCTAATAGAAGAAGCTGAAACCAATATGAACACCATTTGGTAGAAATTTATTATCCAGAAATTTCCGAGATATTGATCGATCAATTTTAAACGAATATTTTGTCTGGATCTTTAGCTAAATAAGACCTCAATCTATAGCTAAATAAGCTCAATGAATAATTAAGTTAATTAAATGAGATAATAATTAACGATATAAATTTCGGTAATAATAATAATAATAATAATAATAATAATAATAATAATAATAATAATAATAATAATAATAATAATAATAATAATAATAATAATAATAATAATAATAATAATAATAATAATAATAATAATAATAATAATAATAATAATAATAATAATAATAATAATAATAATAATAATAATAATAATAATAATAATAATAATAATAATAATAATAATAATAATAATAATAATAATAATAATAATAATAATAATAATAATAATAATAATAATAATAATAATAATAATAATAATAATAATAATAATAATAATAATAATAATAATAATAATAATAATAATAATAATAATAATAATAATAATAATAATAATAATAATAATAATAATAATAATAATAATAATAATAATAATAATAATAATAATAATAATAATAATAATAATAATAATAATAATAATAATAATAATAATAATAATAATAATAATAATAATAATAATAATAATAATAATAATAATAATAATAATAATAATAATAATAATAATAATAATAATAATAATAATAATAATAATAATAATAATAATAATAATAATAATAATAATAATAATAATAATAATAATAATAATAATAATAATAATAATAATAATAATAATAATAATAATAATAATAATAATAATAATAATAATAATAATAATAATAATAATAATAATAATAATAATAATAATAATAATAATAATAATAATAATAATAATAATAATAATAATAATAATAATAATAATAATCGTAATAATAATAATAATAATAATAATAATAATAATAATAATAATAATAATAATAATAATAATAATAATAAATAATAATAATAATAATAATAATAATAAATAATAATAATAATAATAATAATAATAATAATAATAATAATAATAATAATAATAATAATAATAATAATAATAATAATAATATAATGGGTAATTAATGATTAGCCTAAATCAATAATTTCTTCCATCTACTCTTAGGGTATTTACATATGACATATTTATTGGGATCGCACAAATCATATATACATATTTATATATCTTTTAAAAAAAGTGAAAAAAAAGGATAAGAATTTTTGAAAATTTCAACACAGCATAATAATAAAATACTACATTATAAAGCAGTACTAACAATTATATTTATTAATTTAAAAGAAATTTTATTCAATGGAATAGTGTAAAAAGTGATAATGATATGAAAAATATCATTGCATGATTTTTTTTTTCTTCCACACTAAAGTGAACGCTCCGCTCAAATGTTTCGTTGGATAGTTTCCGCACTAAAATCCTTTCGCATTAATCATGCTAAGCCCGAAAAAGAACTTCAATACTGCAAATATAATCACATCAATTTACCATTAAATCACATGATTATTGAATTCGACAATCATCAAGAATATTGATGTTTATTTCGCCTATTACGCTTGATATTTTCTCAAACAACAAAATTCATCGAATTAAAAATTCACACATTTAGGAATAAATTGGTACTTAATGCATATGCATATATTGGTACTTTAAACTTTAGATTTGACAACTATGATATTTTAGTTAAAATTGACTAAAATCGTTTATTTACATATGATTGGTGTTTATGGAATAATAGATTTCTAGGCGTATTCTTAACTATATTAACAAAAATGATTGATATGATATACTGTATCATACTTTTTAGATAAGTCCATCAAAGCAACCATCTATTTTTTACAAATTATTGAATATTCTTTAATGTATGAGATGTTTAGTATCAAATATGGCGGCATACTGTATCAAATACTGTACCACTGATATACTGTATCAAATGCTATATCACTGGTAGGTATTTGGGAAATATTATCTGCCAACATCATATGTGAGCGAAATAAATGACTAATACTTTCGAGAACGATGAAATAAGGTGAACAGAATAATATCTATTTTGTCTACTTTTTTCATATCTAATTCATTTATTTTTATTTCAAAAAGGAAGTACTTCAAGAAATGCTCGATTAGCATAATATATTCGAGTAGAGTTAGCATGCGAAAATTTAGAATTCGCATGAGAAATATATAGGCAAATATAGAAAAAAAAAGCACACTGCATTAAATATTTTAGCAATAGCTCTTCCTCTTTTCAATGGCGTACTTTCATAGTTTTAATTTGCAGGAACCAATTCCGGTATGTAAGAATTCTGGATAAAAAGCAAAATATTGCTAATACCAAAGAAAAAAAAACCAAAGAAAGCGAGAGTTTTATCGAATGATCGCAGCCTTAAAAAAACAGCAAAGAACCAATAATCAAAAATTTTTTTTTGCTTTCATTTCCAATAAAATTCTTCCGATGTTCAAAAAATAAATAATTAAAAGACATATTTGAAATATATTGGAAATAGCTTATGAAGTTTTTCGCTTGATATTTGCAAAATAACATAGATTGTTTGAGAAGAATGCAAAAAAAAAGTTGAATACTCTTTACAAGAAGCTTTAACTAAATTCCCAATATAAATTGATATGTGAGTAGAAAATAGTAAAGTGCATTATGACATTTATTGCGCAAATAAATATTCGCATTGCATTCTTCCCGTCCTTTCCCACAAATCTTCCCGAGGGTATTTATATAAATCAGGTAAATCATTAGAAATTGGCAATTGCAATATCACTTCAGTTATAAGGGGATCTTTGCTTTATTTAACCTGGTTTATACGTTTTGTGTGATGAATATGAGCAAAAAAAAAACGTTTTAATATAGATAATATAATATACGAATAAATCTTTCAGTTTTTAAGAAAAGTGAAAATTTTCCAAAAGGTTTTATTTAGGTGCTCAAATTGTTCAGCACTTCGATTTATTTGCCCTATGGAAAGACATCAATTGGAGTTTCTATGCGTTTTTTTTTTGGATAGACTTTTTCCGAGGAAATAACTCTATGCCCATTAATAAAGACATGAGAGAATATATACGGAGAGTGATAAGTGAGAATATATAGTAGGTTTTGAATTGCTAAAAAAATGAACACATATATGAGATAGTAAAATTATGCAATGAAAAACATATGCAAATTGAACAAAAGGTTTTTTTTTTCCAAATTATTTGAATAAATTAATCGATGAAAAATGCGCCAAAACAATTGGCATGATAAACGCCTTTGTAATTAATTGAGGTTTTTTTGAAGGTAATAAATATTGAGATAAGGTAATAATATTTATTGAACGTAATAAATATATCGCCGTCAAAGACGGTATCAAATATTGTCCTAAGATGCATATTGTGCTCAATAGAGTTTGTATTCCAGACTTCAATGGAGCTCGAATTGAACCTCTCAGACAGACAACCGCAGACATACGCGCAGACACACTGACAAGACATTGTTCTAATGAAGTTCAAAAATGCAAATTTTCGTATATATATATATATATATATATATATATATTATATATATATATATATATATATATATATATATATATATATATATATATATATATATATATATATATATATATATATATATATATATATGAAAAATACACGAGTTTTATAATAAGGTCTTCAAGCACAAAGCCTGATAACATAATAAAAATTTCGGGTGAAATTTGTTATTATAGATTAGTGTTTCCATTAAAAATTTTTTTGAACGCCTCAAAAATATTTTTGTAAAGACTGCTTTCCGTGAACGAGAAATAAAATGCTATAAGAGAAACATTTGAATTTTTTTTTCAACTTTTCCATATTTTGAGAAAAAAAATTCCTAAAATATTTTAAAAGTGGAAAAATTTTCAAGAAAGAAATTTTTAAAAAGTGGAAAAAATTTTCAAGAGGAAAGCTTCACTATTTAACGAATATTTCCTTCATGTTTATCTCAATGATATCTTAGGAGAAGATGATCCAGAGTTTTCGTTGCGTCTTTTTCCTCTCTTTCCTCTCACTTTACTTTTTCACGTTTCAATGTTCTTACTAATTTGAGATAAAATTATTCCCCTTTCTTTGAGGTTTTTAATCGATAAGAAAATAAAATGACGAAAATTCGACACTATTATAGATACCGATTCGAGTGACAATTGAGTTTTGCGCATAAAAAATGCATTCAATTTAATTCGAAAATCGAAAATATAGATGTTAGTTTTTTTTTTCATCGTTGAGTTGTTCTTTTCTTTTTGATGATATATATGGGGGAAATTTTTTTTAAAGGAAAAGTGCAAGGAAATTAGCAAATGTCTATTGGGAATAATTGTGACAAGATTTCGTATAGATGGAAGAAATTCCTTAGAGTTAAATTTCTCTTCAATTAATTTCAATAAGAACAACACTGATATGATTCAGATGTATACGGATAAACTCATTGCATCGAAAACATTGAATTGCTGATCAGGTATCTAGGTGAAGTCATGTAAAATTATGGTAAAATCAGATAAAAAGTGAAGCGAAATATCATACGAATGAGGCAGGAATTGCCAAAGAGGAACATGTGATAATTGAAGAAAACATGTAAAATAAGCAAATTCATCATTAATAACCTCAACACAATGTATAATATGGTTGCTTTGGTTGGAAATGAAGAAACACATTGGCTTTTATATTGCCAAATGTGGATACGTTTCCGATCCGAATTTATAGAGAACGCGAGGAGCAACGGAGGGCGCAATGCGGAAATGAAAGAAAAGTGGAGTTGAAATGCCTAAAAATAAGAAGAGAGGATACGCAAGGTTTTTCAGTGAAATAAAGGCTATTGCTAGAAGATTCTGAGAAAAAAAAAGGAGATATTTCAGGTAGAACAGGTCATATATTTGTGGCAATTGCAAAGAAATATATTGCTATCTCTGATGTTATCCACACTTATTTTATTTATTACGAGCTATATCCACTGTTTCAACTTCTATGAGGCAAAGAATTTTCAAGCAATAGTATCATCGAGAGAAGATACGAAACGTCGAGGATTGCAAATTTCTTTTCGAAAGAATCACTCGAACTTATAGAATCAGATAACACGACGAAGGCGCCACTAAAATTTCTTCAACGGTTGCAACTCCTTTTCATTTTGCATAATAGAAATGCATTGAGCTTGGAACTATATTCATTACCAATCGGTCCATTCTCGCAAAACGAAATTATAGAAATAATATTTCTTCGGCGGCACTTTTGTCAAGTAACGTTTCGGCAGTTTCATCGGTGGCAATTTCATTACAGCATAGCCCATAAATAATCGTGATGATTGCATATTATACATTGGTGACAATATATTACATAAAGTCCATAGCCGTTAATATAGATGCAAAATGTTGAATGCAAAGCAAATGAAATATGACCATCTAGCCTATTTTTTGATAGAGGTCAACTAATGTGAACGAAAAAATTGAAGAAGCTCATATATATATATATATATATATATATATATATATATATATATATATATATATATATATATATATATATATATATATATATATATATATATATATATATATATATATATATATATATATATATATATATATATATATATATATATATATATATATATATATATATATATATATATATATATATATATATTCTAATTACACGAATTTCTGCTACAGTCATTACATATAATCAATACTCCTCTATAAAATTAGAAAAGTAAGCGAATAAGAGACTCAATTTATGAGAAAATAATAATAATAAATGAAAAGCAAAATGACCATCAAGTATAGATTTCATATATTTTGCATATAAATGCACGAAAAAAATTTTTTCGTTGGATAAATGAATTTAGATATATTGAGAAGCCGGCTATTATATAGCCGAAAGAAGTAAGCAATGCAGGAGGTTAAAAATAAATTTTTGACTCTTCGAAACGAATTTCAGATAATTTAGGTTAGAACGAGAGCCATCACTAGTCAATACTATAAGATTTAAAGAACTTGTTTATCTTAGAAGATTGTTTTGAAGGAAAAAGCTTAATGAATGAAAAGGAGCGAAAAAAAATTGGTGTATTTGATTGCAATGGTCGCGCAATATAAGCGAGTGGAGGCAACGACGCATTTGCAATAAGAGTGAACCGATTTGGGGCGTTGCTTGAAGTAATTGAAGAATCGTTTTGTGTGGAACTACACTCGAATGAGGTGCATTTCCCCGGGGGAAATCACCTCTACTTGTTGTACTCGTCGCTTTCCATTCACCATCAGCACAATCCATCCGATATGCCTCAATGTTTGCACCTGTAACATCATGAATTGTACTTATTGTCTACAAGATCTTTTTTTTAATTGGTTCATAATTAAATAAGAAATTAAATTGTAAGAAATTGAGTTAAAAAATTCTACATAACCATAATAAGATCTATTAGCAGTCAAAGAATGCCTCAAATGCTAGAGTTGCTAAGAGCGAAATATTTCACTGATTTCGGTACCACAAGTTTATTAAATCCCCACAAACACTATCCATAATTCATTGAAAGCATCCGTCATTCATAGGGATCGAATATATGACATTCTTTCGATGATTAATGGAGACTTACGTTATCGTTAATATGTCAATCATAAGAATATTGCCTCATAAAATCTACTGAATATCAGCCGACAATTTATTTCAACACAGAAATTTAGCGCTATACAAATAATGATATAAACAAGAAATTAAAAGAAATAAACTAACCGCTAGATGTGATTTTATCTTTTGCATGATTGAGTTGTGACCAAGCACTTTTATCGGCACATCGAGAAATAACGTTGTAGGATTGCATTAACTCGAAAGCTCTTTTTTTGGAACAAAAGCAATCACTGCCGACTGAAAACGTCATTGAGAGGATTCGCATTTTTTTATAGTGGAGAGAAACGTGCATTTCCGCCAGCAAGCGTTAACGATATACAAAGGTATTTAAGCAAATGATCACTAATTTTAGCGGTTGGAGAGGCTCGAGATATTGATAGGAACCATGAGAATATTATATCGCAGTGGGAGGTCCTATACTTCAAAATTTGATTCTTTCAGCTCAACTGATGGAAAATTTTTCAATTCCTATTGGATTTTTTTGCAGAATTTTTTTCCTCATAATAGAAACGAAAAGCATTTCCAATGAAAAAAAAAAACAATTTCCAGGGCAGAATTTATTCAAGCTTAATGATTTTTACTCTTATAAATTGAGTTCTAATTGCAAAATTAGTCATTCTGCACTAGGCGCGAATAACTATCATTCAAATCAACTCTGAGAGTTAAACCACTTGGCAAAATTTCCCATTTTATCGATTGATCAGAACTTTGAAACAACGTAAAAACAACTCAATTATTATATAAAATTATCAACGCTTATCAATTTTATCGAGTTTTTCATTATGTTTTACATTTCTAAGAAATTTTCCATCAGATTTTTCATCGTTATCAATGAAACGAGATCAATAAAGCCAACGCTATCTTCTAAAATATTTCAAATATTCTCTCAAAGACGAGTCAATATATCAAAAACAAAAGATATCGCCCGAGTGAGCCAACAAAAACTTCTTTGCTTCCTTTAAACATCCATCACCCATTTTCTCATACACTTATGAATAGTATCCAATCGATAAGAGGCTTAATGAAATATATTGATGAAACCTTTTAAGCATTAAGCGGAAATAAACCAACATTCGACAATTATATGAAAATACAGGTGCATAAAGCACTAATATAAACGTCATACCTCTTTTATATGACGGGTAATGTCTACTAGAGAAATTTACGTGGATTTTTCAATTGTTTCCGGTCATTAAATTTAAAAAAAATCAACTAAACTATAATAAAATACGAGAATATTGGTGGAAAATTTTTTTTGATATCATTAATGCTTTGATATATTTTCTATAATTTTGGAGCCGTTTGAGTGTTTTCTCAAAGCTGCAATTTTTGTCTCTCAATAAAGCATCATTACTTTATTTCTATTTTATATGCTATCTTGATGGTCATGCATATTTTAAACACCTTTATTGACACACCTGTGTTGATATACAGGTATATACTCTACAATAAACGGAAAAAAAAATGTATGTTTGGCGCATTTTTTGCTCAATCTTATAAAATTAACATATCATAGCTTCTATTTATGCATTTTAGCTATAAATCTTCATAAATCGTTTTGCATAAATTGCTAAAGTCATACATTCTTTCGTTTATTATTTCAAATGAAATGCGCTTCATAACAAATCGATCGCCTCGAATATTTCCTCCGAACATGAAACGAAATACTTCCTCGTCGCTCCTTAAGAAAATTTTACACCTATTATAATATTTCATTTAATTGTTACAATGAGCGAAAATTTTCACAAAGAAGAAGTTAATGCAATCCTCAATAAACTTTATTTATCAATGAAACTCTTCAAATATTATAAGAAATTCAACTATATATTCTAATTATATAAATAATATTTGCATATATAAATATTCTAATTATAAATAATATTTCAACTATATATAAATAATATTTGCAACTATATATTCTAATTTATACGTCCTATTCTAAGAAAAAAGTTGTCTATATTTAAAAAAAAGAAATTTAAGTTGCATTGATCTTGCTTAGGTGTTTTTTTATGATGAAGAATGGGCTGAATTTCTGAGTAACGAATTTATTTAGAATTTTATTATTGAAAGAAATATTTTCTCTATACGTCTTTTAGGAAATGCAAAGAAAATATTTTAACAGGATATGTTTATGATAGAATAAATTTGAAAATTTAAATAATGAATGCAATAATATCATATTGCAATACTGTTAGAAGCATTGCAATATTTTCTCTCGATTAAATTATTTTGAAAATCAATGAAAAATGCAATATGATAGAATAAGTTTGAAAATTTAAATAATGAATGCAATAGTATCATATTGCAATATTGTTAGAAGCATTGCAATATTTTCTCTCGATTAAATTTTTTTTGAAAATCAATGAAAAATGCAATCGCTCAACACTGATCAATTATATTGAATAATGATATTGATTTTTATGTATATATCATAAAATAAAAAATAAAAAAAAATAAACAAGAAAAATTAAAGCATACAAAAAAAAATAATACCCATATTTATTTCAGGCTATATTATTATGAAGTTGTTTTAATAAACAACACATCAGTAAATAGACAAATTGCATAAATGAACAAATAGCCTTAACCGGCACTAAAGAATAGCTATCGTTATGTCATGCTTACACATATGTCAACCGTCGATAATTTTTGCAATGAGTGGATTGATATTTTTCTCTTTCAAAGAGAAAAAAAAACCAACTAGAATTATTATTGCAATAATGATTAGAATTCAATAGATATTTTATATTATTGCATGAATATTTCTTTTTAAAAGAAAATGTTGAAAATTTTTTAGCAATATATTTATTTTTCGTTTTAATCTATAGTTGCTTATAAAAAATTTTTGATTAGAATTTTAATTTTCCAACGAAATATATGAATATCGAATGTTGAAATTCTATGAATATCCAATATGAATATGAATATCCAATATGTTTTAGGCAATAATTTCAAATCAATAAATTATAATATTGTGATTGAAAATTTAGATATTCTTACACATAAATGAATTAAATAATCAAGAAAAAATAAACTATAATATGCGAATAGATAAATAAACAAATAAATTAGTGTTATTTATGATATTTTTCAAATATTAATCGAGTTTTATATAGCGATACAAATTTATCATCGATGTTTATTGTCGATTTATGATCGATATCATCGTTTGATATTGTTAGACGAAATACGATGAATTTAATTTTTAATTTAATTTAATTTTTAAATATGTACAAAAAAAAGCAACAACAAATTGTGATATATGGAAAACATTGCAGAAAGTAATGAAAAATTCTTGAAAATGAACCCAGTACGCTGATATGATACTCAATATAATCAATATATTTCCTAATGTCACTCAATATATAATCCGTTCAGGCATTTCTGCATCACACAAAAGCACACATCAAACAAATCAGCAAATCAATTCGGTGTTTTCAGCAATTATTTAATTATTCGCATATGCCTCTCTTCTCTAAACTACTGATAGATATGAACGTATGGAAATTATTTATTTATTTATTTGTATTTGTATTTATATATTTGTGTATTTATATTCATATTTATATCTATCTTTTTATATTTGCATATTTATATTTATACTTATGTTTATATTTACATTTATATTCCTTCATTTATTTATATTTACATTTATATGTATGGAGAGAAAGGGAGAGGGAGGAGACGAAATGAGCCGGGGGAAGGAGAGCGAGGAGGAGGGGGGAAGAAATGATACGCTTGTGAACTACTCATTGCCAAGTGCATAGCAAAGTCTATGTATCCGACGAAAACAGAATCACTGCAAAAAGTGTATTTGGCTCATCCCACAAAACTGAACGGACTATGAATTATTTTTGCATAAGAACGCTGTGCATTTTTTAGCTGCACAATATGCAAATCAATGTGGGAAAAAAATCGGCTGCAAAACTTTTTCGTCCACTAACGTCTAATTTTCACTTGCAGTAGAAAAAAAATCACATTTTAGGCTTCATTAAATCAAT
Source organism: Ascaris suum (assembly GCA_013433145.1). NCBI lineage: Eukaryota > Metazoa > Nematoda > Chromadorea > Rhabditida > Ascarididae > Ascaris > Ascaris suum. The sequence goes on along the minus strand of CM024182.1, from coordinate 6,767,411 downwards.
AAACATGAAGAAGCTATTTGAACTACAAAGTAAAATTCGCTCAACTGAATTAGTCCGATCTTCTTATATTTACGTATCATCTGTCAATCGATGGTCAAAGCGTTCATCGACAGAATTCTCGACCACTTGCCATCGGATTATTCGCCAAAAACAAGCAACTATCGTTGAGAAAATGGAATGATCGAACTAATTCGTTTGGTGGAATTTTACGAAAGCTCTAAATACACGAATGTAGAGGCGTAACGCCGAAAACCATTAAGACATTTATCATAATGAACACATGAACGATTTTTTAAACGCATGATTCGATTCAAATTAGTTAAATCAATGCGTTGATATTGTAGATGAATGACTCGATTGTTGAAAATTATTTATTTATTTATTAAGCAAAATTCTTTTATTAAAAAAAATAAAATTCATTGGCTCATATATTATTGTCATTTATATATTCATTGAAAGCCTATTTCATTGCAATTTGTAATTAGCAAATTTTCAATAAATCGACTTTAAAATGATGCCAAATAACAATGAAAGGTTTAGAGGAATTTGAAATAAATATCCCACTTAAAGTGTTCATTTAAGCTTTAATGAATTTATAAAAACGTTGCAATATGAGTTTTTATGTCGAAAAAAAAAAGAAAGAAATAAAAAGTGCAATCAACGAAAACGCAATGGAAATATATTGTAATGGCAAGATGGAAAAGTGGGCGAATAAAAACACGATGAAATAAGATACATAATGAGTTTTTTGTGAAAACGACAACGCCAACGACGAAGACTAAGACGACGACGACGACGACGATGATGACATGACGGTGACGGCGACGACGACGACGACGGCGAAGACAACGAAGTGACACATTCGAAATATTTGAAAATGAGCTATCGACTTGAACGGAAATGCGCAAAAGAAAAGTAAAATTACGATAAGAGCAATACGTCGCACATCGTCGCACATCAAATATCGTTGTTTGTAATGTCGCTCAATTCGTAGGTGGCAAGAAAAGCATCAGATGCCAACTTTCTATAAACAAATTTCCCCACATGCTATCAACATTCATTTGAATATTGCGCTTTCCACTAATATAACAAGTGGGGGAATATAAAAATACTCTTATTTTTATGCAGTAATATTCTGAAATCCGAATGAAACGTACTCATCTATACGCCTCTAAAGGAGTCAAGTTTAGAAGCTTTATTTGTATTCAACGTACGCAGCCAATATACTGCTTTCATTTAGAATATTCTAGAAGTACACTTCATTAAATTGTATGATGTAAAACATGATCTGATATAGAAAATTCGTTTATAATTTAATCAAGAACTGCACCTCAAAATCTTCAGGTAGGAGTACACCAATGTACTCCTCTCATATGTGAACGGCCAGTTTGAAATGCCAGGTAATATTAATTAAGTCGTTCTTGGGAAATACATAAGCAAAGATGGAGAATTTAGCGCTACTTTTGAAGGTGGGTAGAGATGCTGCAGGTAGAGAAAAGGTAAATCTTTAAGCAGGTAACCTTTATTCGCAAAGGCAAAATAGACATTTTGTTAATTTATTAATGAAAAGATGAAAAATTGCCCTTGAATTTTCGATCTTTAATGTGAATAGTTGAGATTTAAACTTTCTATAGAATATAAATTTGTCTTTATTCCCACTCGTCAAGTTCAGAATCTCGCAAAATATTTGGAGAAATTTACCTTTATAATCAGCGAATAAATTATTTCCACATTCCACTAAGAAAAGAAATAAATCATAAAATAATCAAAGGAAAATTAATTTGATGATTTCAATGCAATAAAGTACAGGTGAAAAAAGATTATAAGAAGATATCAATGAGAAATTTTCGTTAAACACTTTTAAAATTAACCTAGAAAGGAAAATTATTTCAAAATATGCTCATTTAAGCGTTAAAGATTGTCGAAATTATATGCGAAATAAAATAAACTTGATGATTTGATTATTTATGAAGCGCTAATGAATTCAAATGAAATCTTCATACTTGAACTCAGGTATTATTATTTCAATATGAATAACTAATATTGAATGGAACATTTGTTAAACCCATTCAAAACATATATTCGATCCAATAGGTGTAACAATTAATTCCGCCTTGCCTGAATATATAGAAATTTAAATATTATATGGTACAGCACACCTGATGTCCTGATCAAAGGTAAAGCGAGAAAGTTCATTACAATGAATTAAAGTGGAAAAATCAAAAAAAAAACAAATTTATAGGCATGAATAATTAGAAAGATAACGATGCGAATAGAGGAAATGAGTGATAAAAGCGGAAAAAGAAAATAACGCGTCAACAAAGTAATAATCCGATTCGAAGAGGCGCATTCAATATATTTGGAGATTGCAACAATTCACTTGTAACTAGGAACATGAAAGCGTGGATAAATTCAGGATAAATGGAAAAGCAGATTTTAAATTCTACAAAATGAAATGAAAACTTTGCAGAACATAATTTATGCATCAATAATTTTTTTGGAAGTTCAACTGAAATTGATACTAATATCGGCGATAAGAACGAAAGGAGAGCGGAAAGTAAAATTGAAATTTAAAAAAAAAAATAGAATATTGAAAAAGTTGTACATAGTTTTGTAATATAGAATTAAATCGAACATCAACTTGCGATGCTCTAATGTTTTAAAGTTCGATTACATTTTACGTGGCAATTCAATTTTATTGCATTGAAACATGATAGGCTTTACGAAAAGTAGAAGCGTTTGAAGAAAAATTTGATATATGTGAGAAATATAGTTGAAAATCTTGGATTATTCTCCAGCAACGATGGAACGTTGCAAGCAACATTCAATGAACTTCAAGGTCGGGCATAACAATATGCTCACCTGTACCTCACCTGTTAGCCTCAGAAAGTATTCATGTCAGATATTGATATGAAGCAAACGTTGAACGATCTTGCTCATTATTTTCACCTCTTAGAAATAAACTTTTATCATTTTAGAAATTGTTCAAATATATTGCAGCTTCACAATTTCCGTGATGAATCCCATCATTATGCATATCAACTAGTGCCAAATCAAGATCGTTGCTTAGATTATTCCTTTGCAAGTGATTCCATATGTGATCTTGGTATTATAATTGATTCTATTTTTCACATGACATTGCAATTCTCTTCGATTGCAAAAAAAAAAGCATCTAGAATTGCAAATTGCATTCATTGTGCCTTGCAACACAGATGTTTTAAGCGTTATCGTGAAACTTTTATTGCATAATATCGACCTATTTTCAAATAATGCATTATCCTTTGGTCTTTTTGTTTCTTTTTTGATAAACAAATAAGAATAAGTTAATAAATAACTTAAAAAATCTAAATGCAATGCATAAATGGAAGGGAGTGGCTCACCTCTCAAATTAAAAAACAAAAACATTTTATTATTGAAATTATTACTAATTATATAGCATTTTTCTTGGAAGCATTCAATTATCACAATTTCTACCGGCTAGCTAATGCATTGTTTACTTTAAAATAATAGGTAGGATTATGCAATGATTAATAAATTTTTGAGGTTATTAGAAAAGAGTTTATTATTATTGAGGACGTTATATGAAATATCATTTAAATATACACGAAAGGAGAACAGGATCTAAACCACTTACTTATGAGCTAGGTAACGTTATCTATTGGAATCAAGGAGAAATAATTACCTTCACTTTTGACTTAGGAACTTTCGTCCATTTAAGGATACTTTGATCCACCTTAGGAAGTAGCAAACGATGCCATATCTTTCCAATTTTAAGAGAAGCTTTTCATAATCGAGATTTCATATTTGCATAATTTGCATAATTTGCATAATCGCTCCACATATTTTCCATTTGAGATTTCATATTCAGCGCAAATACCCACTCATATAAATATGAAATTTTTTATGGAGCCTAGAATTGGCGAAGGAGGAAATCAACTATGCAAGATTTGGAAGGCTTTTAATTTGATATTGCATCCTTGGTGATTCGCTCAAAAATCTAACAAACAAAAGAGGTTAGCCTAATCGGTCCAGAGCTTTTAATTTAGTGGTTTTTTTTTTCAGCGAAATTGAGACGAAAGTAAATCTTCAATAAGAGGGAAGAGGTTGATGATAAGAGGTGGAGAAGGGGGGAGAGAGAGATGAGGAAGTAAAACACTAAAGGAAACTTATACTGAATGAATAAGAGATTGGTTCGGTGTAAAGATATGAAAATAGGGGAATTTTATTAGTGAGTTTACGAATAGCCTTGAAAGTTAAGCCAACAATAACATCGGCAAAATTCAAATGCTTTTTGGTACAGCGAAAAAGAAGATACTTGATGTTTGAAAATCCACGAAAATATTCGAAAAAATAGTGCTCGAGTGTTTTTCATTTTTGCTGGCTAACGGTAATAAATTGTTATTAACGTTATTTCGTATGATGCATAATGTATAGGATGACAACTTTTTATTGACGCATTTTTCAAAACAACTTTCACTTTTCCACCGAGTATCACACATCTTTTTGCGATTTTTAGCAAGTTTTTGGTAAATTAGAATGCATTTGAAGATAATGCTGAATGTTTAAGCCTCTTTTGTTTTATTTTTCCACTCTTTTTTTTGTTAGTGACAGAGCAGCTGGCGTTATATGCACGTATGCACTCTGTTCGTTAATCCACCCGCCTCTCACAAGTTGCCAGCAAATAATAAAGCATATTGCAATACCATGCTCATATCTTACTCAATCAATTCCTGACACAAGTCCTCTGAAAAAAAAACGCAATGTCTGGGATGCGGATTTTGATATTGTGTTTTACATGAAGATTTTACCTTTTACATGCAAATTGCATATGCAATATGCAATTTTTCAGACTCTGTAAATTCTGATAGATCGGTAGATTGGTTTGAAATGTTCTATAGAAATTACGTGCATTGCAAAACTTTGTAAATTTCACAACTTTAGTTGCAAAGGTGCTGTAATTGAACCTACTAGGACAGTCACGCACCTACACGGATATACATAAACAGGACGCCACGGTAATGCAGTCTGCAAGCGAACATCAGCAAAAGCGTTTATAAATGGCCTCGCTTGAAACAATGACTGTCATCTTGATTATGCATGCTTCGAAAGATGGTCACATAAAGCTTTTACCGTATAGGGGATCCGAACCGAGAACCTTTCGATTTCTGGGTAAGTGCTATATGACTGAGCTATCGCGGGTGGTTCCAGATATCCTTCTTTTTGAAGCAATGACAACAGCTATCAATAGCGTCGAATATAACGTATCGGTAATCGAAGCTTAGTGCAGCTTGCGGACAATGTCATCATAACAAATGGTTTAGTATTTTTCTATTGTACATATGTAAATACCTGGTACAGTATGCTATCGTTAGATTATAAGTATAATACAGCGCCATTTTCAGAGGGTAATAAAAGGAGAGTATGATACCGATTTTTTGGGAGAAACACGCAAGAAGATGATACTATTTTCTCCTCTACTTGTACTTAAAACGTACTTCTTTTAAAGTGATATTCAGATTAGTGTTACTGCACTTTTCAGGTTTTAAGTTCGAGCATTAGGCCCGAACTTTCTTATCAGTTACTACGATCGGATATAAACTGTTTACTTGAGGATTTGAAGCTGAATTTTTTTTGTCTTAGGTATTGAACAAAATCATTAACCTTTTCTTTTCAGGTTTATTTTGCTTAGGAGTTTATTTCTGTTTGACATCTTCATTTTTCACTCTCTTTATTTTTACATCAATATATTTTATGATTGATTGTTTTTTAATTGTTATGATTTTATCATATGATGATTTTTAATTTACATCAATATGATTTTTTAATTTACATCAATATATGATTGTTTTAATTTTTACATCAATATAGGCTGTTTTTTTTCAATATTCCATCATCTTTAATAGGGGCAAATGAATTCCTTCTTTCAAGGGCAACATTTAATGGGGGGGGGGGGCATCTGGAATATTAGGCTTCTACAATTAGGGAATTATGAAAGACAAATGGAAGTGCGCAACAAATGGAACCGATTTTCAGTTTTATTCAATGAGCGTATTTTTTTTTTCTCTTCGGCATTATAGTGCCACTAATATCATGATTGTTCAATATGAATGACCTATAAACTGCACAGAAACAGAGCAAATATCGTTGCATTGTCTGTTACATCGGATTTGAAAGTTTACGAGATGGTTCAGGTAGGTTCTAAGTTTTCAAGGTATGATGAGCGTAAATTAACCGTCACAAAATTTATATCACATCGAAGAGTCCGACATGAAGCTGAATATGGTGAACTGACGAATGCACTCAGCGATCAGGAATGGCCGGTAAAGCGGGGTGCAGCGCTAAGAGGCTTGAATAATCATGGAGAGGGGAGCAGGGAGGGAGGTTCGATTAGGGAGCCAGGACAGCGCTTAAATGCTGGATAGCATGGGCATCAACGATTCCTCAATATGTAATCGAGTGGTACCCGACTAGGCGCAAGCATAGTGTATGAGGTGCTAGACGCTGAAACAGGAAACATTAACTGCAAAAAGGTAACTGCAATAAGCAACTCAGGTGATAAATGGTGGAGATTCTTCCGATTCTGATGATAACAAATGCATCAACGGTTGGTGCACGTACCGTTGTGAAAAAAAACCAAACATTTCCGCTGCATTTTCCGATCCCTTCATTTCTAATTTAATTTCCTTGTTCCGCGGTGCACTCCCCAACTATTCTACTTGATCCTGGTACGATGATTTGCTCCGGTGAAATCCATTAATCCATTAGGGTTTTTAAAAAATCAGTATTTTAATCGTTTTATTCTTGACATTTGGTGTATTGTTCTCTTTCTAGATTCATTTTGTATATTTTCATAAACGAGCTCCTTTCCAATTATAAGTTCCTCATATGTAAAAATTTGATGGCGGCTCTCTAGTTTCGTGGGAGATAAGACAGAAGGTCGACACCTCGTGCGATCTGCCTTAGCGACCTCAACTCTTTTTAGAATTTCAGTTCTTCTTCTTCTGTAAGGGTGAGTCATAATTTTGCACTTCCCACATTCCATTGTGAAGAACTAAGTCTAAGAAGAACTAAGTCTATGCTCACCCTTACATCGATACGAGTCTCTATGCTAATACTCTATCAAATTTCAAAATGCAAAGTTTTCCAAGTTTTCTCGGAGAATTTTATCTAACTTCAATCATATCATATTGCATCGACAAGAGAGAATACACAAAAATGAGCGCAAAAACAAAGGGCATAACTATTGGATGGTTCAACGATTGGGGGCGAAAAAAATAGGCACAAGATGTGTTGCAGTAAAATATGTTTGATTGCGATTGCTGTGCCGTTCCTATTCGATATTGCTAGGAAAACTTCACTTTCTTATTGAATACTAAGAAGGATGCACGAACTGAAAGCGCAACTGTTTCGTGGAAAAAAAAAAGAAACCATTTGACGCACTTATCTCGCTTGCACTCAATAGCAATCTTGTCACTGTTGTTTTTTTTTTTCTGCAATCGTTCATAGGATTTTCGATTTTATAATATCTGCAGGCGATATTATTGTGGACTGCTTGATCTGATTTACCTGTGATACCTGTAATATCGAATACTAGATAGCATATCGAATAAATTTGTTGTAGATTGCATCAGGACTTAAGACCATTATCGTGAAGTAAATTTTTCAAAACGATCAAAAATGCAAAACGATATAACTAGTCGTGGTATCGCTATTTTTTGCTCCTCGTTAATGAGACTGTTGACTCATATTTCTCCGATCTCGAGTTGACTCTTTGCAAAAATTGCATTGCATTACAAAAATTGCAAATGATTTTATTCAATGGCATTCGCTTAAACATTAGAAAGCTCCGGTTGAAGTCAATTTTGCTTTTTTTTTCGAAATGAGAGCAAACAGAAGTTGTTTCCAAGCAACGATAAGTGCATCTACTGATCTATTGATTTTTGTTGCATAATATATAGCTTTGAATCTCTTGTGAAGAGTTTATTGCTTTTTCTCCTCGAAAAAATTCCTAAAAGGCAGCTAACAACCTATAATTTCACCGAAAAAAAAAGTTCTCATATTTTTAGAGCATTTCATCAAATACTTTCTATAATTTTACTAAAAACCTAATAAAAAATTTCAGTATTTTTTATATAATTATATAGGAAAATTACTTATATATATTTGATGATTGGAGTGATAACTTATAGACGAAACATTTTCTTATAGAATGAATTTTAAAAAAATCTAAAATATAGAAATATATTGCTTTGAAGGTAAAAGCACTTATATAAAATGGATTTAATAATCAAACTATATAAATGAAATAAATTCAATATTCATACAGTAATGAGGGGTGGGTTAATATAATCTCTATCACCTCATCCCTCCCATCCTCCATCCCCATCCCCCCCCCCCCCTCATTTACTCCACCACCTTTACATTTAATTATTAACGAAGAGGAAAAAGTTTTTTTTATATATGTTGCTTCATCTTGCCTGCTTAGTTGGTTTGATCGATAAGCCGAATCAATATTTGGATTTTGTCTAAGTGCACGCATTCACATCTCTTTGGCAATGGACATTTTCATTCTTTTATTGCAATCTATCTCCTCGTTCGATGGAATTTCTCTCACTTAAACGAAATAACTAAATTTTAGAAATATTTCATCAATATTGAAATATTTCAAAATCTTTTGAAAAAAAAAAAACTTAAGAACCAAATAATGTAGAAATTAATTCCATACTGTTTACAGGCAAAAAAAAATCTAGAGATGAATGTTCCTCACTTTTTCATTTTTAGCTTTGGTCTCCTTAGTGGTCTTATATATTGACATTTTTTTTTAATTTAATTTAATTTTTTTGCTTTTGCAAATTTGCGTAAGCATTTATATGTAGCTCTATCTCTTCGGTAATTTTAATACTGCAATAACTGAATTCGAAGTTATAAAACTTCGTTGATACTTTGTATAATCAAAAATTGAAATATTTTCTTGTAAATTAAGAAACTGAGGAAAAAAAATTCAGGAATTTTATCATCACCTTTAACAACACTTCTATCAATCTATGAGCTTTATGAAGAATTTATATATATATATATATATATATATATATATATATATATATATATATATATATATATATATATATATATATATATATATATATATATATATATATATATATATATATATATATATATATATATATATATATATATATGTCAAAAATTCTTTAATATATTTTACAGCGACCAATTTTTTTTTCATTCCATAGCGGTCAGCTATCAGAAAAGAGACCTTTTTCATAGGTCTTTATGAAATCACCTCTTTCGCCTTAATCACCTGAAATATCAACGCATTACTTTGCACATTGCATTAGTTATTGTTAGCTTGCAATATTTTTAGGCAGTTGAGCAGAATGCAAAGGCGCCTATCATGCCGTGTACTCTGACAAGTTTCCGAACCGTTTTGCCATGATGCTATGTAGCAAGTCCGCAGACATATCGACCGACATAACAGCAACCTCTGATATGAACGTGATGAAAATCTATTACTTATTTACTTATTTACTTATTTATTTACTTATTTATTCATTTATTTATCTACTTATTTATTTATTTACTTGTTTATTTGCTACTATTGCTATTACTGTTACTGTTACCATTGCTTTAACTACTATTACTATTATTACCATTATTGTTTTTAGTAAATATGTTAATATTTATTTTTAATTAAAAAATATAATTTATTTTTATTACTATTACTATAAATATTACTAAATATGTTAATATTATCATTATTACCATCGCTGCTTATAATATAAAGACTATTGCTTTGTTAAGCCAATGCCAAAGGTCTCAAGCAATATATTCGTCTAAAATAATATCGATCTTTGTATAGACCGACACTGATCTATTCATCTGTGACTACTAGGTATTAAATACCGATCTATAATTACTAAGTGGTGTTTCCGTCATCAATCATCTTTTTTGGAGGAGCTATCATCATGACTAGAAAATTCAACGTTTCACCAACCTATCGCGCCTAATTTTAGCGTTTTTAGTGGCCAAGTTCTTTTTTTCTTTTTTTTTCTTTTAGAGAATGACAGCATCTTTTTTTTCAGACGATTTTTTGCCCGATTGCTGCTATTGTGGTAGCTTTAAATATCGCTATCCGCTGCATAGCTAGCCATTGATATTGTGCTCATTATCACTCGGTGAGCACTCTCTAGCCTTAAGGCAATAACAATAAGCTTCTATTTAATAAGCTTATAATTATTTCTCGTATTTTAGAAAGTCTTTTACTGCTTAAGTAAATTTGATGATCTATTGATAGCATATAAGTTTTTATTGATAGCAAATATATTCTATTATTGTCATTATTTTAGCTCAAATCATATATACAAAGATAGATATATTCGTTCATTTATGACGGAATTATTTTTGATGGTATAATTCTTAGGCGGTTTACGGTGATGTAGGCACCTATTTTCATAGAAGAGAAAGAGCAAACACCTTGATTATATTCAAATTTTTTAGTGCACAAGTATGCGCTAACGTTGAATGTTCGATCGTTGATGAGTATGATTGATTTGCAGTAGCAATATGATAGCATCAGTTGTTAGATCTTCTGATAGTAAATTCATCGAAGTCACGTAGACCTCTAGCTAGCCATTGCTTCAACGAGAGAGATGGAGAGAGGGATGGAGAGAGAGAGAAAGTGCGTTTATGCTCTAAAAAGAGCCTCTATGTAGGCATTCGCCACTCACAACAGTGCAACGAAAGCTTCATTGAGGCGATGGTTGCTTAATGCTATGCGCTCTGCACTCGCCATCCGCTAGAGCCTATCCATCTATGCTTCAACCTGCGCTGCTAAAATGCTCAATATCAGTCAATTTTAGGGGAGAGTTGGTTCGACTTTTCCATCTCATTTAAAATACGATGAAAAAAATCGACTCGATTCTTACGACAGACAAAATTAAGTCGACTTATAGACAAAGTCGACTCTACTTTTTCGTTTCGTCTAAGAAGTGACCGATAAATTCCATATCCGACTTTTCTCTTCCATTGAAAATTCCAAAGACAAGGCCGTTCCGACTTTTTTGTCTCGTCGAAGATGCGACAGAGAAAGTCGTTCCGGCTTTTCCGTCTTTATGCTTATATATAAGGATTATTGTATGCGAGCGTTTAAATGCTATCCATTCCGCTCAACCCCCACAATATTCTTACTCCCGAGTTCAAGAAAGCTTTAACGTACATGTTTTCCTATCATATGGCTAATCAACGTTGTTTGTTCATACGACATATCTTTTTTTTTTCTTCATATGTTTTTAGCAATATTTTGTCGATTTGTAATTGCATATTTCGCAAGATCACTTAACATATAATCGATAATATTAGCATGATTAGAACAGCGTATTTCTTTACATATAATTGTAGAAACCAATCAAACTATTTCCGTCGGAATACCGTTCTTTTTTCATGCAATCATATCCTATAATTGAAATCTTATTTACCGGTATAATATCCTATGCCATTTCAAACGACCGGTATACATTACCCCGTAAAGGTTTCTACAAATTATCAAATCAATGAAAATCTTTTTATGAGCTTTCAGAAATTTGCATTTAAAGCGTATCTTGTGGTGGCGTTATGTCTATGCTGAGGCTTCAGCTTGCCCACCATTTGAAAACACAAAACAACGTTTCGTGGAATATTCTCCTTTGATCATCTAGTTCGTTGGGATGAACATATAAAGGTATCAAGAAATTTGCATGTTTTTAATGCCTATCGAATTTTCTTTGCACACCGGTTGACTCATAAAGAGTGGATCTTTTTGCGGAAATTGTGTACGGGCAGTTGGATTGGCTATTTGATGGAGGAAAACTGCAAGCAAAAAGGAATCCAAATAAGAGTGCTAGTTCATGTCGTTAAACTCTTTCACTCGGTGTCTTTTAAGTTGAGTTGAACTTGATTTAGGTTCAAGATCTAGTTCACGTCCAGGATCACTTTTAAGGATAGGATCTTTTTTTTTTGATAGTTCAAGTATCTTATGCAAAATCCTTCTGTTTGATATGCTTATTTTTCTTATTCCTTTTCTTGTATACTCTCTCCAGCAAGGAAAATCCTGTTTTTTTTTTCTCAAGTAATCTTGAGCAGGAACTTTTCCTTGTGGTCTATTACTGCTATTACTTTTTAGCTGATATATCCGATTACTTTATACAAGTAATAACAGTAGTAATTAATCAAAAAAAAATTTTTTTTGTCACAACTTTGATGGATTCAAATTCCCGACGATACTTATCGAACTATGCAGCAATCATCATCAACTGTTTTTGTGAGCTATTCAGTTCGAAAATCTTTTCCACAGTTAGAACTATTCACTTTCAGTGCAGATTTTTTTACTTCATCACACTACCAGGTATACTTCCACACTGAATAGTTGTTGGAAATAGTATTCTTACATCATGAAATCTTTTATTCATGTAAGTTAGACGTAAATATTTCACCATATGAATTAACTGCATGTCTATATTTAATAGGCATCGGAAGGTTAGGTATAGAGCTGCAAGAGGAGCCACTTAGTGAGTACAACGTTGAATGCCTGAGCAATAATATGCAATGAATCCGTCATACCTATGTGTGTAAGCGCAAATATGCACGAAATCCGAAGACATAAGATGCAGATGTGCAAGAAAATGCACGTAATGCGTGCAGTTTGCATGCAAACGTGCAAGAATAAGCATCTAATGGATGCAAGTTGCGTGCGAATTGAGTGCAACAGCAATCAAACCTATAACGGCCGGCTAAGTGTGAAAGATCACTGAAATTACGGATCTGATCACGGTTAATGTTATGATTTGAGTTTATCAAAATGCATTATGGTTAAATCGGTTCAATTTCCAAACTTCACTTTGATTTGTAGGGAATTTCTTTGCAATTCTTTGCAAATTACTTGGATAAATTTATATATAATGCAATTCAAAATTTGCATATTTGCATATTGCATTATTCACCATGAATTATTTATGTTTGCAATTATTTGCAATGCATAGAAATTTTCTGCGCAAATTAAATTGCAATCTATACAATCCTTTTGCTTATCTATTACAAGCACTTAATGGTGCAATAGAATTCGCTTCGTGAGAAATGCTTTATAACTATGTCAAGACCCAGCGCATGTATTTGTGTCTTTTTTTTTACGTGCGTATTCATCCATCTATCTGTCTGGCTATCTGTCTGTCTGCATGGTCGTTTCGACTTGGAAATCATGGAAGTTAGGATTACATAGTTCTATGGATGTAATATACACGGTGGCAACAATCTCTTACATATTACGATTTACATTCCTCTATCACCTTTGGAAATTTGCCTTGATTTTGAAAATTTAATAATTGGAAAAATTTGCGTCCATGCAACGTCTATCGATTTTTCATTTCTCATTAACGACGTCTTAAAAAAAACGTTTTCGCATCGAGGAAGCACCTGTTTAAAGCAGTTTTTTAAAAGATATTACAACATCGATATAGTTTAGGTACCCAATATCTAACTTGGTCGATCGAACATTCATCGGATCTGAAAGGACACTAATTGAAATGCTAGGCTACCGGTCCTGAGAGGCATATTTATGGAGGTTTTGATAATTTTTGCGTAGTGGAAAAATATTTTAGTGGAGGTCGGAGGGAGGGGATTTTCTCAAAAATCCCATATTTAAACGATGAGATAGAGATTATATCGCAATTTGTAAGGCAAGGCTTTCTTACTTAGCGCATTCGTTGAACATGCAAATATTACAAGGAAAGATATCGCATCTGACCATTCCAGACTGTAAAGTATACGGCTGTCATTAATTTGCCTTAATTTGTCAGTAATATTCGACGAATCTCTGTTCATAAATTTAATTCGCGATAAATATTAGCGATGATAAGGAATTCAATGGGAATCTCTTGTAATTGAATATTGAACTAGGGCGCGTGTCGAAGTGACTATTGTTTCCGCGATGGCCGTCAATGGGTGTATGCGTCTTCTACGTAACGGTCTAACGAGTGCATGTGCCCTCGAGCAGTCGGTGCGGCGACTCGCTTCCGGTACATTGAATGTGACCGTACGAGATGCACTCAACGCTGCGCTTGATGAGGAGATTAAGCGTGACGATCGCGTTTTCCTAATCGGTGAAGAGGTCGCCCAATACGATGGTGCCTATAAGGTGAGTCATTTCTATTTTCATTAATTAAAAATCTAGTTGCGTTTAATTTTACTGCTTAATATCATTGACCTCCAGAACAGCGTTAATCCATCTCTCATTCGTCAACGTTAAGCATTCACAAGATGATACTATATATTTAGCGTCTTTTGCTTCCATAAAACTTCTAATTGATTTGTATAGTAATATCGCTGACTGTGGAGGAAAGTAGATATATTATGCACGTTTGCAAACCGTTTAATGCGACTAAATATGGCCTATCTTAAGTGGGCTTCTATGTAACGTGCAGTCGATACGAAGTACATGCATAAAACATCCTGCGTTAAGCAGTGGACAATGGTCAGCGAATGAAATGCATCTTACAGTTAGCAAATTTCTCGATTGTGGTTAGAGAATATTGGAATATATGTTTGAGGAAAGTGTATCGCTATCTGCTTAAGAATGACGATCGAAAGTAGCGGCTATCCATATATGGACATAAGTCATAGGCCGATAGATTGAATTAATTGAACTCTGAGACTAATCAAATACCTTAGCTTCTATTAGTTGAAATAGCGTAGACAAATCTCATAGTTACATTGGGATAATCGCTAGTTTGTTTGAAATACTATAGGCATTTCATCTCATTATTAAGGATGTGAAAATTCATAGACATACATATAATCGGCTAAAGAATATGTGCGAAAATTCGATTATTAGTTCTTTTAGCTGATGAATAGTGAATAACAGCTTAATATGGATATTATTTGACGATGATGAGAGTACTAAGCGTCGAATCTGCGAGCTGCCGCTTACCGGGTAGACGCTATGCCCCTGAGGCATTGCAGAAGTTCTTACGCACCGTTTTAGGTCAGTTCTCAATTAGTTTGAATTGCGCGCAAAATTCAACATTGTTGGTGAATGTGTAATATCAGCGCAAGCCAATACAAATATTGGTTTCAGTATAAGATGTTAACTAATGAGATGAACAGTGATTGTTTGCAGATCTCGAAGGGTCTTTGGAAGAAATACGGTGATGGTCGTATATGGGATACACCGATCACAGAAATGGCCATCGCGGGTCTATCAGTAGGTGCCGCCATGAACGGTTTGCGTCCAATTTGCGAGTTCATGTCGATGAATTTCTCTATGCAGGGCATCGATCATATTATTAACAGCGCTGCTAAAGCACATTATATGTCAGCTGGAAGAGTAGGACTTTTTTTTCCAGATTACTGTTTACTGACGAGTTCACATTTATTGTTTTTATTCGTTTATTGTTGCAATGAGCGGAGAAATTTCAAAACTTGACAAAGTTCACAGTCATGACGTCATTTGACGTCATATTCAAATTTTTTTAGTAAATAATAGTGTTAATGAGTCTGATTACAGAAATTCAATATTGGAGCAATTATAAGTCGGAATCATTAAATTAACGATGCCACTGATGCGCAAAAAAAAATTAGATCATATTCAATAAAAAAAAAAGGAAAACACCTTTCATTATAGTGATATCTTTCATACGTTTTCAAATTCTTTTTTTTTCGACGATGAATTTTCGCCATTCTTTAAGAATAAACAAAAAAAAGAGATAGAAATTTGCAAATATACACTCACTTCATATATTTTATCAAAGATATGCAAATATAGACATATATTATAGCCAAAATATTTTCAACTGTAAAAATATCGAAAAAAAAACAACTACGATCGATGAATTTTAGCTAAGAAATTATTGTAGATTTATATGAAAAACGCTTCAAATTAATCGATTCAAACGAAACGTGGATATATTTCATTTACTTTAATAAGCCTCAAAAATGATGAATTTCAGCGAAGATGTTACTAGTAACGAAAGTTT
Source organism: Ascaris suum (assembly GCA_013433145.1). Taxonomy (NCBI): domain Eukaryota; kingdom Metazoa; phylum Nematoda; class Chromadorea; order Rhabditida; family Ascarididae; genus Ascaris; species Ascaris suum. The sequence goes on along the minus strand of CM024182.1, from coordinate 6,751,389 downwards.
AATTGTTTCGTTTTATTGAAATATCAGGAATTTATTAGCGAAAATTGCATAAATGAACAATATTAATATTTATTTATTTTTAGGAATTTCATTGCATAAATTATTCTTATTCACTTAAAATGACGTAAATTTGTTGAATTTTTTCATCAAAGTATTTCATAGAGCTTACATTTTTTCATATTTATTCAATTTTTATTATTTATGATAGTATAATAATATTAAAATTCGATTATGTTGAGAATTCGATATTATTTTTGTGCTAAAGAAATTTTCTCTCATATATTTATAAATGCTAAAAAATAGATAGAAATAATGATGAAGCTGTGAAATATTTCAGTTCCATGTACCGATTGTTTTCCGAGGAGCGAATGGTGCGGCTGTAGGAGTTGCACAGCAACATAGTCAAGACTTCACTGCATGGTTCATGCATTGTCCCGGTGTTAAGGTATACAAAAAACATTTTTCTCTTTGCTTGTTTAATGCTAAATTTTGGTAAACCTAGTATTGCTCAAATTGCTAACATTTTTCTAGTCGTATATAATGAAATAATTCAACTAATACCTTTATATGATTTATTCAACTTTAGTAGAACTTTGTGAATTAAAGTAATCGACAAAAAACTTTGAGAATTTTACTTTTTTTATGCTTATTTATTTGCGAATAAAAAATTTGCTAATTTTTATTAAAAAAATATTATATTTACTTATTTACAAAAAATTTCCTTGAAGAATTACGAAAAAACAATACTGTTCTACTTAACTGTAGTTACTTAATAAAATAATAAAGTAGTATTCTGCCAAAATTGCATTATATTAGAGAGTTTTTTTCATGAATTATTAATTCTTATTCATTGGAAATTATTCTCATGTATAAGCGAAAATGTTGCAAAAAATTTATCAAATACGTTCGATCTTTTCGACTATTTTTAGCCGCTTTTTCCAGATATGCTTTTCATTTTTCATTCACATCATTTAAACGCAAATCTTAGCGCTAAGATAAATTCGGTAATTTACTCTAGAATTTACATTTAATAATATGCTAATTTACAGCGTTTTTTTTTCACACAAAAAGTGCAAAACTTTCACGCATAAAGTACCCATATTTTTTACCCATATCTATGGAAATTTATAATCGTTTCAGGTTGTTGTACCATACGATTGTGAGGATGCCAGAGGTCTACTTAAGGCAGCTGTTCGTGACGATAACCCAGGCATGTATCAATCCATAACGCATCCATTCTTAGAGTTCATTTTTTTTTCTTTTTCTTTCAATATGGTGCTATTAGGATTTTTTTTTTTAATTGAAACTTTTTAAAACGAATACCGAATGCTATCGTTGTATCGAATATGGAATTCAAATATAGCTAAAGCTATTTTACTTATTGGAAGTTACTTTAGTCAAAATATAGGTGTATTAATATTTGCAAAATTATTAAGTCAAAAAAGCGGATAATTTTATAATGTTTCGAATGAAAAAAAAATAATTTCTATTAGCGATGAGATATACAGATAGATGACTTCATCGTTTTCGTCTTAAATCACCGTTTCTCTCATCACATTCCACATGGTACTTTGCTTGACAGATTAAGCACTTGAAACAAACATTAGTTTCTATCTATATGCCATTTTGTTTTGTTCAGCCGATAAAATCTGAAGGTTTACTGTCGAGTAATTTTTGTATTTTTTGTTTTATATAAAGCATCCCTTATAAATATCGTCTAAGCGAGATACTTTATCATTGATTAAAAGTAATATCATTTGATGATAAGGATTAGATAGCCACCTTGACGCTAATGTTTCGTTTTTCAATTAGAATATAGACTCGATTATTCTATTATATTCGTTATCATTATTCTTTACAATTGTATCCCTTTTGATTAACGTTGATCATTTAAGTGATCTGTCTGGAGAATGAGATTCTATACGGTATGAAATTCCCAGTTTCACCGGAAGCTCAATCACCAGATTTTGTCCTACCTTTCGGACAGGCAAAAATTCAACGACCTGGCAAAGATATCACTATTGTCTCGCTTAGCATCGGAGTCGATGTTTCGCTCCATGCGGCCGACGAATTGGCCAAATCAGGCATCGATTGTGAGGTAGATAAATCTATCTTCGTTTCGTGAAAGAATATCTATAAAGATGCATTTCTTTAATTAAATAAATTTTCCTAGAAATATGAATAACAAACAAAAGCGAACAATAAAATTCGAGAAAAAAAAAGGAAAAAAAAATTTCAAAAATAAGAAAAAATAAAAATTAAAAAAAAAGAAAAATTCTATTAGTCGATTGAAAAATCGATAATCGAAAATAATTAGATGAAGATATTGCAAATAAATTGATGCATTAAAATATCGAATAATGAAATATATTTCTTAAATATCGATGGTACAACTCATTTTGTCTCTTCATTTTTATGCAAGAATCTAAACGAAAAGGTTTTTTTTTTGTTGTTGATGGTGGGGGGGGGGGGGGGGGGAAGGGGAATTATTTTCATTGCTTGATGATATATATGTACAAATATTCTCGAGTAATTTTCAAGTAGTTTTATAATATGTTTATGCTGAAATCATCATTACAACAACTTGAGAAAAAAAACTTCATTATTATACAAATATTTTAAATATTTATATTACATTTGAATGGTCTATTGACAAAGTTTCTATTATATAGGTGGAGAAAATTATTAACGATTAATAAGATTGATTCAACGATGTATTCATTTATTATCACTCGAGAAAGTTTTGACGTTTACTTGACTAGCAACAAAGTTTTCAACAACGGGTACTACTTGCTTTTTTTTTTTCGTACTTAAATCCGCCCTTATTAATTGGAATATATTCATATGCGATTTTGAAAATTTCCACAAAACTTTAGCATTTGTTTTTTTTTTTCTTAATTGTTGTTGTAATTTCTTCTTAATTCCGATTTTAGAAAATTATTTATTTATTAAATTTAATAAATTTGAAAATTTTAATTCCTGAAAATTAATGTGGTAATTTTTAATGAAGATCTCAATTCGTTTGCTCTATTTGATTTGAGGTGATCAATTTGCGTTGTGTACGGCCTTTGGATTTCCAAACGGTGAAAGACTCGGTGATTAAGACGAAACATCTAGTGACCGTCGAAAGTGGATGGCCAAATTGTGGTGTGGGCGCTGAGATCAGTGCACGGGTTTGTTAAATTCATTTACTAGCAAATACTTATTGATTGATTTATATAAGCTGAGAAGTCTATAAGAGGAGCTCGGCATAATATAACGCTTTGGTATTTTACCAAACTGGTCAATCAATTTTGTAAATTATTAATAAAAATTAAAATATGCAAAATAGATTCGTCAAATTTAAGTGAATTGCACCAAAAATTTTTTCATCGATTTTAATAACAAAGGAAATTTAGAATGAGAATTATGCTAGAGTAAAATATATGGAAATTTTGGCCTCCTTATTGGAGTTGATAGGCTAATATTAAATATGACCTAAGAGATGTACATTAAATTCACTAAATTTCGTGGCTCGATCTTCAATGGTTCTGGATTAAAGCTACACGGCAGATATAAAGACCTATACGGCGATACAACTTCGATATGATACGTTTTTATAAAGTAATTTTAAATGAACCTATAAAAAATAACACATTATTATCTTGTTTGATCAATCGTTTTTGCTCTTTTCGTAAAAAAAAAAAAAGACGATCTGAAAGTTAAGACTAGGACTTGAGATGATTGTAGATCGTTATTCGCTTCTATTTCGATGTCATCAATTAGAAATAACCAATGAAAACATAATGGTTTCGAGGAAAATTTTACGAACGTTTTTCTTGGAAAACGATAATTTCCATCAAATTATATTTTGAAAAATATTTTTTCAAAGGAAATATCTTATTTAAGTGTTTAACTTTTCTTCATTAAAGGTTGAAAAAAAAAATTTTTTTTAATTTCAGAAAAAAATTTCGAAAAATTATTTTCTATTGTTGTAAAAAAAAATCCTTCCTAAAAATAGAAAAAAAAATTTAAAAACAAAGCAAATAATTTTTTAATTAAAAAAAAAATTACATCATAAAAAAATAGTATTTATATATCGTCTTTCGAATAACTAGAAATGTTATTCCATCTCAAACTTTAGTTATTTTTATTAATATTTAATTATAGCCACATATATATAAATTGAAGGCGAGCTGAAGTGCAAATGACAATTCTGTGTAACGGGCATAAATGATCGTTTGAATCCTTAATGCTTGAATGAGCTGTTGTGTCTGAGGATTTCCAATTAGAATCACTCACTCTCATGTAATTAGTGCCCCGGGGACGAGCTTTGACCTTATCGATGCTGGGGGAGGGAAATGATTCGACTGGAATGAATTTCCGATATTAAACAAGAGGAGACGTCATGCGCCCAAGAGTCATTATATTAATGTGCAAAATACTACCCCGTCCACCCTACGCCCTTAACCGTTACCAGGTGGTCAACGTACCCCATACGAAGGTTGAACATAATGAAGCAAATAAAGCTGCAGAAAATGAGGTTGTAGGTGACTGAATCGGATGCCTTTGGCTATTTGGATGGACCTATTCTACGAGTAACTGGAGTCGATGTGCCGATGCCATATGCACAACCACTCGAAACGGCAGCCCTCCCACAACCGGCAGACGTCGTCAAAATGGTCAAGAAGTGTCTCAATGTGCAATAAATAGAAAAAAGTACGAATCGATCCAAATTGATCCTCTCACAGCACCAATCGCTTTTGTTGTTGTGTGCGTGTGATTTATTTATATAAATACAGGTGTTCGTACTTTCGTTTGCATCGTTTATTATCACTCACCTGGTTGCTTTTAAAAATTTGCTGCTTCAGATAAATACAGGTACGAAACATCTTGATCATAGCAGAAAAGAGCGAATTTTTCTTACGATAGCAGAAAAGAGCGAATTTTTCTTACGATAGCAGAAAAGAGCGAATTTTTCTTACGATAGCAGAAAAGAGCGAATTTTTCTTACGATAGCAGAAAAGAGCGAATTTTTCTTACGATAGCAGAAAAGAGCGAATTTTTCTTACGATAGCAGAAAAGAGCGAATTTATTCTCATGTGAAAATATTGTCACTAAAATGAATGTTTGCGCCTAATCGAATTACAAAGAAATGAAAGCTTAAGCTACTTCATTATGAACGTGATACTCAAAATATCTTTATCACCCTGTTTGGAGCGTTTCTTTTTTTCTGCACGCTTACATTTGCATAGTCAAATCACCATTAGAAAAAGAAATCATTGAATAACTCAACTTCCGGAAGTGGTAGTGATATGAAGAGACATTTATTCGTAATGAATACTTGGTCGATTCAAGTAAACAAGTAAACAAGTTATAACTTCCGATAAAGAAAACAAAACAGCAAATCCGCATTCTTTAAAAAGCAATCGAATGTTTCTTTTTTTGCATATCGTCTACGCGTAAAACGCGAAATAATTAACATATATGTTAATAGTTAAAATATGTGTTTTGCATCATCCTCCTCCCAGGTGAACATTTAACGCAGGTAACTTCAAGGTAATAAGGCAGTGGATAAGGCTATTCTCATGATCGATTTCATGCCTTGATGAAGCACATATTCCCATCATGAGATGTCAAGACTGCTATGCATGCTTGGTAACATAAGATCGTTAGACCCCGTTTAGGAGTGTTCACTACTCTTCATTTTTGATACGCACACAAGGGGACATAGGAGAGCTCGTATCACGTTTGTAGCCTGATCCTCATAAAAGTGTGTGTGCGTGGGGGGGGGGGGGGAAGAAACTTAGTTTACCTGAGTCGGACACCGGAAATGAAAGTGCTGGCGACAGTCGTGCTCATTCTCGTCAGTATATATATATATATATATATATATATATATATATATATATATATATATATATATATATATATATATATATATATATATATATATATATATATATATATATATATATATATATATATATATATATATATATATATATATATATATATATATTTATGAAAACCTTTGTTATGCGATATCAATGCCAAAAAATGCCTCAACGCATAGCTTAATTTATATTATTAACAATATTCTTCTGCTTATGGCTAATGACGGCCCCGTGAAATGCGACCTCTCATTGTTAAAGGTCGTCATTGAAAGAATTGTCAAGCTAGTGGTCACTCAGCCGGTAGGTTGATCATCAGCCGTGAGTTTAATCAATAGGTGACTCCATCGAATGTCATTCTCGTCGATGACTTTTGAAGCCGAATGTTGACCTGAAATGTCGCTTCCAACGATATTCATTGGCTCATAAATCATATATATATATATATATATATATATATATATATATATATATATATATATATATATATATATATATATATATATATATATATATATATATATATAAACTATGTTCTTAGGGAGTTAAAAAGTTTTCGAGCAGCTCTATCATTTGGATTTGTGGAAAGTATATTTTTCAAACTCGATGAATTTCTAGAGCTTCTTTCTATATGAAAAAAAATTAGCCTCATTAAACGAAAAGCACACACACCTGTCACCTTGATGGGCTTTTTCTCAGAAGTATATGCCGCTATGTCCTTATTTAAATTTATTAAAAATTTTATTAAAATATGTTACTAATTTTTCATGTCAGATGCTACTAAAGATATCGATACGGTATACGATATTATAGATTATATGATATTAGTAAGGAAATATATGAATAAATATATACCGTCGGATAACGCGTAACGATACAAATTTCGGCAACATTAAAGCCTACAGATATCCATGCAATAATATGACAAATTTGCCATATAATCGGAAATGATGAGGTGAATTGTTTATTTCCTTTATCATAACGTTGAATAATGATAAAAAGTGCTGAAAATTATCAACTTAGAATGCCTAACAGCAAGTTGCAACTTTTTTGCTCATAGATGAAATTCAACCTTGCGAACTTCCTCTTTTTTTTCGAGGTCATCAAGTTTTTACTGCGTTATAAGCATTAATGATTGCTGCTATTTCGTTCTAAATGACGTCACTTTCCGTAGCGATTGTTCTTTTCATATTCAACAACTCATTGAAATTATATGCCTATAGAATAGAAAATGAAAATAATGAATAAAAATAATGAGTGGGATTTTTTTTTTCAAATATTAATTCAGTCAATTAAAGTAGTTGCCGGAAAGAAAGAATATCGTTTACTTTAATTTATTGCTAAAAACATCTAATGTTTGGATTTTTTTTTTGGCCGGATGACAATTATACGAGTGAAGAAATTTAAATTTGAAGTAATAGGAAGTTAAAAAATGCATTCGTAAGATTGTAATAATATATAATATGTAATAATATATTAAAAATACAATACTGCAATATGTAATAATACAATAATACATAAATAATATATTTAAAAAAATAATATTTAATAATAGATAAAAGTTGAATTGTGCTCAATAATGACGCATAACATGTATTTTTCGAATGATAACAAACTTTTAACGATTATCTGTACCTATATCTAAGGTGGGCGTGTAAGTCAATTAGTTAATAATATTGTGTGTCGTGCATAAACATTAATTGCCTCAACTTATAGGCTTACGCTCTTTGAAAAGGAGGAATGAGGAAGGAAGAAGTATGGGAAGGATAAAAGTGCTACACCTCGTCGATATTTTGCGTTATTAGATATTAGTGGACGATGGCCGTCGAATCATCTCATCAGTGATGAAATAGATCCGCCTGGTTGAATGGCATATATCATGTCCATTAGGTTTATCACTATTACCCGAAAGACCGATAGTGATGCATCGAACGACGATTGTTCAAGTAGATTGCGAAGAGCATCTATATTCGAACAAAAATAAATAAATAAATGCTTACATAACGCGACGATAATCCAACAAATAAGTACGATAAAGGTGTACAATTTATGAATGTATTGTCGTTTCCGAAATATCATAACAGATAGGTGCAAAATAATAAAAACAACTACAACTGCACACGCGATCACTGATATGATTAAATATGCTGAAATTTATGACGTCATTCTTTTTTAATTCAGCACCTGAGGAAGTTCTAATTCTGAACCTGACATAGCTCGAGCTCATAAATTTAGAGCAGAGAATAACACTCGTCCATAATTGATTCCCCCCTCTATCGCATATAGAAAGACGTTAATTGTAAGATATATCATCAACATATATTCTAATTAAACAGCCTATTGAACGCTGATGTATCTAACGCTAGAAAGTATTGTTTTGATGATCTTTCAATATGCAAATTTGCACATGAAATCTGAATAAAGCAAATATTTATCAGTAATCACATAATCGATGATTATATTTATGCCACAATCATATTTATTCTTTCATTTAGTCTCTCGTTTTTTAAGGAAAGGTATTTTAATTGAAGATAAAGATATAACAAATGAGCAATTCAATTTAATTCAATTCTTTTCATTTAAATTTTGTTCAATTTGAAAAAAAAACGGATTTTAGATGACGTCATTCTGTTAAGTTATAAGAGAGCATACGCTGCTTCTGAAATCGTAGGCCCGAATAGTCCTGCTTCTTGATGAATATGTATAGGTAATTCCTGCAGTTGATGCAAAATATTTACTGTTGAAGAAATTCTCTAAACTGAAGTCTTCGTGGTAAACGAAAATCCGTATGTAAATTTAAAGAGTGATAAAACTCTGAACTTGAAGCTGTTTTTTTTTCAAAGAACGAGAAGCCTTCACTAAAACGTTGGAGTGGTCAATCCTCGCATCACCTAATCATTCATGAAGAATGCAGACATTTAGAGTTTTTGATAACGTAAATATTTATTGACGTGAACTACTAGCTAATGTTTATTTTATATATATATATATATATATATATATATATATATATATATATATATATATATATATATATATATATATATATATATATATATATATATATATATATATATATATATATATATATATATATATATATATATATATATATATATATATATATATATATATATATATATATATATATATATATATATATATGCAAATGCAGCATTTGTTGAGTGTAGTTTATGAACTCATTAATGTGGTCATCAAGGCGATAGCGAAAGAGTACCTCATGGAGGGAGATTGGCATGTTATTTATTTTCGCAATGCCCATTCGAGCGAATTTTTATACGAATATTCAAAGAAATAAGGAATAGAATAAAGCTATGCGTTCATAGTATTTAATTGACCGAGGTAATAATCATTAACAAAAGAATTAGTCTCCATTTCATATTGAAATCGATATAAACGGGAATTTGAATATGCAAATTTTGCGATGTAATCGACTGTCTGCAAACTACGCAAAGGTCGATCAACAGAAATCGAATAGAATTTCGATGGTCACCAATGAATTATGAGTGCACGGTTTCCAAACACAAATGCAACAAACTTTATCACAGCAATTTTCATAATTGAATTGAAACTATCAAATATGATTAGCGAACAAACAATATCGCTAAATTTTCCGATTTTGCAATCTTTGCAAAACACGAATAACTCTTTATAAAAATGAATGATTTGATAAGCTGCGGTGAGAAATGATTGGAAAATTTCTCGGTTAATTAGTAGTAGGCTTAAGTTTCTTCTCAATAATCTTCGCTTATTGCTCAACAATTGCAATTTTTGATTTCAATTGCAATTTGTAAGTTGTAATTTACGCAATTTTTAGAATTGCAATTTTACAATGCTATTTGAATTCTCGACATAACTTTTGACGAATTGAATTCATAGACTCTTAAATTCAGAGACGAATTGGCTTTTGACACATATTCTATACGTATTGCATTACTTATTAGAATAATAAAAACAATAAATAAATAAGTACAACTATAATACTAAGTAAACAAATATTGTTTGCATATAATTGCAATAATAAATTAACAAACAAATATTATTGCATTTATTATCATAAGACTTTTTAAAACAATTTTATTGTTGATTTTATTATATATGATAAACACAAATGTAATAAAATAATAAAGCACAAAATTTTTAATTGCAACGATTAATTTAGCTAATTTTTTTTATTCATTTCTCGAAGAAATTAATGCAATCGTCATTATTTCCTTCTAAAATAAAAGAGCGTTGTTATATATGACACTCATAGAGATGAATAATCTTGAGACGAATTTCATTCGAAAACCATAATATATATGAATGTACGTGCTTTTCGCACATTATAGCTTTTTGAGGAGTATATACGTGCCAAATATAATTGTTGCTGGATAATTATGGTTGATATTGGCGGTTGCTTAGCGTCTGGTTTTGCCTAATTTTTCGTTGTTTTATTTTATCAATAATTTTTTGTTGTTAGGTTTTAGTTTTTGGGAAGTCTATTTTCGTAAGGTTTGATTTGATGAACTCGTATCATTTTGCTAGGCGTAGATCGAAATTGATCGCAATCACGATCAGGATCAACCTTAATCGTAGCTGCACTCTCATTTCGATGAGATGATGCTTAGTATGACATCAAATAATAGAGCTTTTTTTTGTATTGTAATGCTTTGATAGATCGTTAATTCAAGCCCTTCAAGGTGGAGTATCTTATTATTGTTAGTGCTTGGTATCCCATATGATGTCTTAATCAGCGAAATGTAAACAACCTTCAAAATCCTAGTCTGCGTGGAATGGAAAGAACTTTTGAGGCCTATAATTTCATCCTGATCTAAAGGGTACTGTTGTCTAAGTTATTGGACTACTTATTGTCGTTTCTTGTTGTTATTGATAGGTAGATCATTAAAAAACACAACCAGTTTCAGAGGGTATCGGAAACGATGTTGCGCTTCGTTCCAGAATATACTCCACCAACAAAGGAGGTATTGCAGAAATTTCGTGATATTATTGCTGGAGTAGATCGGTTGATTGTACTCACCGGTGCAGGTATATCAACCGAATCGGGTAAGTTTGAATCTATGAGATTTTTTCGTTTATGAAGAAGAAAGGAATTCACATTTTAATGGTCATTCGATGACCGCTATGACGTATTGGAAATTTGTATGGTTTTATTCGTTCGATTTACCTGCTTTTTATGGAATACCTGATTGTCGCCGTGAGGTGTTTACCTGTTTTTAAGGAATACCTGATTATCGCTCTGAGAAGGTGGGTCAGTATGCACGAACGAATTATCGACCCGTTGATCATACCGATTTCATGAGGAATGAAAGCTGGAGGAAATATTATTGGTCAAGGAACCTTGTGCAATATCCGAGCTTTTCGCGTTCAAAACCGAATATAGTCCACAAGACTATTGCCGAATGGGAAAAATCCGATAGGGTTTGTCCATTACCGCAAACTTTTTGCAGCACCTGTCGACTTTCCAGAGAACATGCAGTGCAAGATAAAAAACGAAGGGATACAAGTGAGTAAAATGGTATTAGTTAACCATAGGCCTAAAGAAATGATCTAATCGTCTTCTACAGTAAAAAGGGAATGAGTTGGAAGAGGGGGGTTAGGGCTGGTACAATTTCAGTGGAATTCAGAAATTATAAAAATGGTCAAAGTAGTTGCCTACCTGTGTATTTGAGCAGATACTTTCTATATTATATGGCTCAAACTAATATTGACTCCCATTCAAGTATGGTCAGGTAAATTGACCTAACCTTTTTATGCATACACCTGCAGAGGAGGAAGGTGGAGGATTGAATAAGTTGAAGGAGGACCGGAAATCGACTTATCGTTTCCTGCCTCTTTGTTTCTTGTAGTAGTTAATGGTAGGTAGACTAAGCAAATGCAGATATTTGCCTTAATAAAGCAAACAAGTGGATAATCGTTAACTCGAACTAGATGCTCTCTGAGGGAAATTTTTTCTCACAAGGGAACCAAATTCCCTTGTCGTCAAGTTGCACATAGTGTTTTCACTATCAAGTTATAGGATTTTCCGGCTAATGATAACGATAATCCATCATTTCTAATAAATTCGAAAGGGCGAGGGTTTGGGAAAATGAGGGAATCGGAGTGCAAAAAAGCAAAAATTCTTCGAGTAGATATCCATGTGGTATCATTGACGTCTAATTTTCAAATATGAAGTACAGTTTCACAAAATTTAATTATCGTTTACCTAATGAAGTTGGGCAAATGTGCTGCTTGAAGTGATTATGATGGTAGTTCATAAAATGGTAGTGATTTGTAGTGGTGTTTAGTGTGGAATGGAACGTAATAAGGCAGCTTCTCTAAGGGTGGGGGTAGACCCTTTGTTATTGAAACTATTTTTAACTCATCACTTTATGCAGTAACACTGTTAATACAGCATCTTTATAAATGGGATTGGAATAAAATTATGTGGCATTGTGCATTTTGTAAAATATGCGAGGAGGGGGGTAGGAGGGTGAGGGGATTAGGTAAGGAAAAAAGGCGAAAACGATAAAAGTTGTAATTATTTATAGTTCACTTGGCTTATCACCCAAAATGTGGATGGGCTTCATACGGAAGCTGGCTCGAAAAAAGTCACCGAGTTACATGGATGTAGTCGTCGTGTGCAATGCATGAATTGCAAAGCATTATATCCAAGGTAAGGTTTTCCACTGTTCTCTTCATATTAAAAAGTAATTTTTTAATTACTTTACATCAGATATTATGCGTTCAATTTTATTGATCTATTGATTACTATTGATTTGCAGTTATATAGGCGTGGATGTTATTCACAGTTTCATCATCGTCAATTTTTTTCTCTTTGCTAGCTCTTTCGATCATTTTTCTCTGTTTTTCTCGCTTATTGATTTGTAACTAAAAGGTGATAGTTGCTTTGTAAGTAAAATTTTCTCGCTGAAAGTTTTCTTTCAGATTTTTTTATTTACAGCGTTAAAAAATTTTTTTCCACCTAAATTGTGAATAATTTTTGAAAAGAGTACCATTTGCTATAGGTTTACTTGCATTTGCTATTTATAAATTCCCCATCTATTTCATTCCCCCCCCCCTCCCCCTCCCCAGATGTTGCCATCTCTCATTTCTCTCATTATTTCTTTGTTTTAGAGATTTGAAAGAACTTTTGAATAAAAAATTCCTATGATAGATTGTTTTCAGTTTATGAGAGAAGCGATTTACAGAGATGAGGTGCAAAAATGGATTTTGGAAGCGAATCCAGATTGGTTGGAGAAAATGGTTGGCACTAAAGAGCCGGATGGAAGTGAGCATTTAACGGATGAAGCGATTGATGCGTTCAATGTACCACATTGCCCGAAATGTGGACCTGGTTCTATTCTCAAAACCGATGTCGTCTTTTTTGGAGATAATCTTCGAGGAACTGATGTCTCGACCACCTATGAAAAGGTGAGTCAGTTCTTTTATGTTCTTAAAATATTTTATTCAGCGTTTGGAATAACGTCGTCGTTGGGTGCAAATATTCCAGAATTCTTGATCCTTCTTTATTAAGGAGATATATTGCATGCCAGAATTCATAATAAATATTCCAGGTTATTAAGGAGTAGTTTTGAGGTGGAAATGATTAGCTGAAATATCATATTGAATGCTTGCACTTAATCGGATGGTTCTAATATGTCGTCCTGAGTAAAAAGAAGTAACCATAAAGTAAAAGTAATCGTACTGTAGAAACTTTGTGCTTTAATCCAGTTAAAGTTGGATTCGTAAGTGATTTTTGTTGAATGCGGATGTTTTCTTCGAAGGGTTTTTATCATATTATTTGGAATTTTTATTTTTTTTTTCGATGATATTATTTTATTTCAGCTAGAAGAAAGTAACGGTATGTTGGTACTGGGATCATCACTACAAGTGATGACTGGCTATAATATAGTACGTGCAGCATTCGTGCAATCAATGCCAATCGTTATTGTGAATATTGGTGCAACGGGTGCCGATGATTTAGCGACGATGAAAATTGCAGCTAAATGCTCGGATGTTGTTAAAGAAGTGCATCTGTAATCCGCAAGTTTTTACTGAATATGAGTTTGATTTTTTTTGTGATTGTCTGAATCTATAGGCAATGATAGCATAATTGACTGTTATTGATTTATTGATCATTATTGATTGATCGTAATCGATAAGCAACTTGATGATGCTATTTAGGAACATGATTTGAAAGTTTATAGCGTTGGATCGATGATGGAAGCATCAGTTCTGCTCAGTTCGTGAAGTTTTTATGCTTGCATAACGAATCTTTCTTATGAAGATATCTAAGAGATTTATTATATGTTTGCTGTTCTTCATGATTGACAAATCGATTTGTGCTTAACATTACTTGTTAGTACGGGCCATTTTTTTCTTTTTAATTATGCAATATTTTGGTAATGACTTAATTTTTCAGTGTTTATGAGTAAGGCGAAAAACTATGAAAGTATCAAAAAAAAGCTCATTGTGTAAAGCATTTTTTTATATTACAACAGGTGAGCACGGCAATGTCGCAAATTCATCGCTGAAAGCAAAGCTGAAGCGTTGAAGCAAATTTTGCATTTTTTTTTACCTGAGAGGTGGGTGGATATATGGTTGTAGCATTATATAGTCGAGTTTTCACATGGGCTTTTCAACTTGAAGCGTGATAGATTCCATCCATAAATTCGACTTGAAGGATATTGGTATAGATTTGCTTTGCATTTAATTAAACTTATTGAAAATATTTGACTTGATTTTATTGTATATACTATATTACAATTATAGTTTTACTGTATAATTATTTCATTTTTTACATTTAATAGGTGATTGCTATGATGAATGTCAAAATTTTTTGCTTTATACGATTAACGATTGTGATCAATAAATTGCACGAATGTATTTGTTGATTTCCGCACAAATCCATCTGATATTATTACTCAATCGGCTCCGGTTGTTTCCGTATCAAGAAGGTGTATGTATGGGATCAAGTTTAAGACCTTTGTGGTAGTCGTATCATAGATAAACTGAACGCTCTCACATAATCGATTTCAGCCGTAGCGAGTAGCTCATGTAAACATGCGTTCCGCATTTCGTTTATTATTATGGCCTAATATGTATTGTATACATATACACACATTATATATGCATATTTTATTTATTTATTTATTTATTTATTTATGTGGAATACTGTCATATTTTCTAACTCATCGATGTGTTTTGCGTTTCTTAAGATTACAGCTTGTTACAACATACTTGGTACTACTCGCCGTCTAGTGAATAAGATTGTATGCTGTCATATTGTTGTGTTAGCGTAAACGAACCTTTGAAGGGTCTGACATGACATGAACCTAGCATGATTTATTTGAGCATAGGCTCGCTTTGTGTGATGTTTGCACAATGAAACGACGTGTAAAGTTGGGAGACTTGGAGGAGCCTACTTCGAGGCGGTGGTTAACGTTCATTCTGGATTCTCCTTAAGCAGCATTAGTGCACCAAATGAAATGTGTTTACTTAATGGCGCATCAAACATTTTATTTTATAAGACAGATGTAATGTTGATAGAAAGATCCGTGTAGTGAAACCTGACTGATATAAAGAGTTCTTTGCTAGAAACACATATGGGAATCGGGGAGGAGGTAGGTGGAGGTGTGCAATACGTGAAAGGTGAGGTAGAAACAAATTGGGGGTAAGAAGATCACGACGATCGGTATTATCGCCAATCGTTTGCATTTTTCCGGCTCTAATCACTTCTTCCTATTTTTGTTCTTTGCGTAGGCTGAACGAGAATCCAATTCAATTGCTAACAATACTTCAAAATGTTAGCAATTATCTGTTTGCCTCGTTTGGTTTTTTTTTAAATCGTCCTATTAACGGTTGAAAGATTAGTTAATGAACTGGAAATTTTAAATTATAGAGGAGTAATAAATTTTTGTCGACAAAAAATAACATAGATTTTTCATTCTTGAAAAAAAAATGAAAAAAATTCGAGGAAAAACGAGAATTTCTTTAATATTGAAGTATAAAAAAAGGGGGGGGATTCTAAATTGGTGAAACTAATTTCATTTAATGATAAAACTTAATAGGCAAATATATATATATATATATATATATATATATATATATATATATATATATATATATATATATATACAGAAAATATGAAAATATATAAAAATATTATTTATGATATATTTATTAAAACTTACAATATGTTATTTAAAATATAATTATCAAATGTTAAGAATTGATTGAGGATTCTACGTACGCCAACTAAATCAGTGGGAATTGTTACCTGAGAAGAGTCAATTCATTTCAATGAAAATATATGAAATAATGCAAGAATTAATTATTCAATCTTAATTAATATAATCGATATTAATGCACATTTACATCAAAACATTTTCTTATCTTGCGACATTAAAATAGATAAATAATTGAAACGATAATTAATCAAATTATACAGAAATATGAATCTAATCATATAGAATTTGTCATAGAATAAGGCAGCACACATTATATAGGATAATCGAAAACAATGCATCTAAATAGAGTTAAAATATACTTAAATAATAAAGCGAAGAATGAAAAGAAATTTATTCAACCATTGAAATTGAACTTAGCTATTACCTGTTTCGTTATAAGAAGAAGAACAGGTGCAAGAAATCTCGTGCTAGCTGATAGAATTGAATTGTTCGTCTCCTAGATGAAAGAGATTGAATATCCTTTTTTTTGGTCCTTCCTTACGAAAAGCTATACTTCTAGATAGTACAAAAAGAGGCATCACTTTTCACACTAGAGATAGAGGCATTCCTCCTTATATTCCCTTACACCTTCTTACATTCCTTCATAGCCTCTTATATTCCTCCGATCTTTCCTGCACCATCTTTTTTTTTCCCCAAAGTCTTTCATCAATCATCTATGCTTTCTATCAATTCATAAAGGTTAAGATTTTTGTCGAATTTTCTCACGAATCCAATCGGAATCATGTTGATATTTCGGATTTGATAGCAATAATGCAGTACGTTTATAGATGAAATAATATAAGGCACTACCTGAAATTAAAAAAAAAAAAAAAAAAAAAGAAAGAAAAAGATTTGCTTTATAAACCTGAAAGGTGAAATATAACGCGAAAATTTGAAAAGTTCATTTACAAAAAAATGGTAAATATTTCTAGATGCCTATACTCTAATATCTAAAAATGACTATAATTAATGATCGATTTAATCGAGTATTTCATAGCAATAATTAAAAAAGATTTCATTTATTAATTATTGCAATAGAGTTCTTAATTATTGAAATATTACTGCGATAATTGAAAATATTAATGAAATTGAAAACATTTAGAAATGCAAAACCAATATCGAATAGGATATATTTGAGATACCCTAAAAAATATGTGCATTATACTTACTGAGTCTTTGTGTTATAAACATTGCCATTAACGGATATGTCCAACGATTTTCCTCCGAATAATACCAACGTTGCCTCTGAAAATGAAAAAAAAAGAAAAAAGAAAGAAATTCTTACCACTTCAGTTATATCAATTATTCAATTATTATTATAAAGTAATTGAGTAGAAACGCTGAATAAACCAATAATATAGGTAAATAGTTTATTTGAGAGGTACAATTGTGAGTTACTATTTTCTAAAGAAATTTAGCGCTTTATGATATTTTTTATATATTTGCTGATATTAGCGCTGATTGTATGATTATATGCAAATTTACATGCTAACAGGTGGCATTTATAGCTTTAACCATATGCAAATTTCGATTTTTTTAGTGCCACTTCCTGAAGGTGTTGTTGGAAATAAGACATATCCTAGCTATTGGCTTATTTCTTCGTTGGTTGATCGATTATTTAGGAATTCGAAAATTTCATATTTCCTCAAAGATATGCAAATATACTCAGAAATCCAACGAAAAATGCAAATTTTTTTCCAAGAATTGAAAATAAACTTATCTTCAACTATTAATTAGATATTTTTAGATGAATAAAAATGTTTAAGCATTCGACTATTCATTAATTCATTTAAATTTTTATTTTTCTACAATTATTTTTTTTTTCAAAGTTGAAAATTTGTAATGAAAAGAAAAAAATGAAATATCGAAAAACAAAAAAAAAATATTTTCATTTTGATAAAATAAATTCTTTATATTTATCGATGAAAAAATATTTTCAACGGGAAATATAAAATTTTCGAGTGTATTATTCAAATTTTCATATAATATTCCCTTTTAAATGAGATATTATGTTCAATGAAATTCTCTTTTTAATTTTTTTTTTTCGGAATTGTTTCGATAACAACTATCTCATCTATGAAGCATATAATTAGCGCTGCTTATAACAGAACCATTAAATATCACGAGGAATATTTTTTAAATGATTTTTAAAAAATTTTTCGACAATTTTTTAAAAATTTTCCAAATATTTAGAAAAATATTACCTCCAATATTATCAATTAGTAAGTAATTGTAATTATGTAGATATAAACGGAAATGTAATAGGCATAAATTTTATATTACTTCTAATATGAGGTCAATTCAGTCATTTAAAAAAAAAATGACATACTAAAGTGAAACAATGAAGTAATATAGAAAGTAATAAGTATAGTAACGAGAGAATGATTGCTGGCGAGAATTTCATCAGTAATAAAGAGATGAGTCCAGCTTGAAAGACGAATGTTGATGAAAATGCGATCACCATCACAATAATACACATTATAATTGTTGCATCTTGTAAACTGAAATTTATTTCAGCGATCAAAAGTTTGAACTCGAACTTTAAGAATCAAAAGATCGAGATCTTTTTTTTTTTTGGAGACGATCTCAAGTTACCTAATAGAGGATATCCTCAAGTTGCAATGTTTCACGTTACCTAAAAGCCTATTTTTGCATCCGGTAAAAGTAAACATTTGTGAATTCGACCAAATAAAGATGCAACATTTACTCTAACTGAATTGATGCAAATCTCCTATCGATTTGAATTCAAAAAAGGTACGTGAATGAAGCGAATATAATCGACATTGTAAGCATATTTTCAGTACTTTATAAGGTGTGAAATTTAATTAGCCATTTCGGTACACGTAGCTATATTCAATCCCCTTTCAATTAAACAAGAAGAAGCAATATTTATCCAAGATAAGAGAGTTTCAATTCGATAATTTCTTCTATGAATTGATTTATTCAGCTCAATTTGATGATAATAATAGAATGATAATAACAATGATAAAGAGATGTCGCATTAATTACAATGAATACTGTAAATTTTGAATTAAACTGACATAAAAATCATTAATTGTAAAGTATCATCGTTGTTGAATACAGTAGCGGCCGTATTGAACACAAGATCGAGTAATAACATAGCCATTTGTAATATCAATATGGTACCATATTTATTCGTCATCGTCTAAAAAAAAACAACATTGAAAAAAAAATTTTTCCACACATTATTGAAATTCATATGACTGATAGGATAGTCATCGATTCATAATAGAAACATCGGGATTGATAGAAATAAGTTCGAAGGTTCAAAGGTCATTACAAGAGGTACGATCCATTGAAAGGAATTTTGCTTTGAAAAAAAAGCAATGCTTCATTCTAGATGCTATAGAGTGCAATAAAATGTCGAAGAATCAGCGGACGTTGGTTGTCCACTCGATGACCATCGCTCTTCATACGGAAGAAAAGAAGCAATAATTTTATGGATTAATTCGATATTCAGGAATACGCATCAACTAATAGCGATAAGTGCTACCCGAGAGTTGATAAACTCCATAGTGGTGCAGCTTAATGCATCGCTAAATCAGTAGTGGTCACACCCTCGTGGTCATGACAACGGCCTACTAAGCTCGTAGCATATGACTGCGCTAAGGCTTATATTTGATGTGTTTAAGTGCACACTATGAAAATAACATTGAATTTTGAATTTTATCGGAATTCAAATATCAAAAAAAAACGTGGAGGAAATTCTTCTGAGTTAATAAAAGTAATAATAAAAAATTTAAATTATAATAAAAAATATTTTAAAAAGTGTAAAATACAATTGAATAAAAAAAAATTATCGAAAAATTTTGATGAAAGCTTATCATATCAGCGATTATCAATGCGTTCATAATTTACGTAATTGCCTTAATATGCAAATAAAAAAATATTCATATATAAATAAAGATCACACATTATTAATTATTCTCTTCGAAAATTCAAACAAACAATTCAAAGAGAATCGAAAAATTGTTTTTTTTTTATTATTACTGTTGACAATTAAATGAAAATATTAGCACGTAAGGAGGATCGCTTTTTTTTGCGGAGAAAATAATTGCTTAAATTTCAAAATCAAGTTAACTCCGAAAAAAATCTTTTCCAGGTTTTTGCCTTCCCCCCCCCCCCCCACTCCATCATCCCCCTCCGCAGCCCCTCTCCTTTGTCATCCTCTATCCTTGATCAAAATTCAATCGTGACTAAAAACGCATGCGTTAAATTTATGAAAACCCCTAGGAAAAGAGCTGTAATAAACGATTTCAATGAAAAAAAAATTGCTTGTAATTTACGCGGGAAAATTTTTGACGCTTTGACCTCCCCCTAGTTGACTTTATAATTGTGAGCATTGTTGACGGTAATCTCTATTTATTGATGAGGTGTTGAGTTGTGGTACTAGTTCTCTCAAAAGTAATCAGGTGATTGTGATTTGTCTATCCAATCGGAGTGATATCTATCCACTCTTCTGGATGATATATTTTTACCTGTCCTATCTTTGCATTATGTTTGCGTTAATTTCCATACTTCAGAGTGATGAACCGAAATTTCCTAGTGATTTTCTCTCAACTTCCTTATGAATTCCTCCTATCCGACTATTCAGGATTTTTTAGAATTGAAGAAAGAGGGGAGGGTATCGATTATGTAAGCCATAAAATTATTGTCGTATTAACAGATTTTTCTAAGTTTGAGATTGTTTTATAAAAATTTCTATTCATTTTCTTTTTTTCGTTTATTATCGTATTAATTTCGTACAATGGGATAATTAAACATTTACAAATTTATTTATATTTTTATTAAAATGAAAATAAAAATGAGAATTTTTTAATGAAAAAAAATTTTTTTTTCAACGGTTAAAAAATATTTCATCTCGAGAAATTTTTTTTTTCATTTCGCAAAATTTTCAAATCGTTACTATAATGATCATTCAAATGAATTTTCCATTTTTTTTAAATTTTCAATATTATACAATTTTTATCTCGAAAAAAATATCTTTTAGAAATGATTTTTCTCCGTGAAATTTCGTGATTCGTTCAATAATTTGATGAAAATGCTAAAAGTTGATATTTTGTTAAGAGCGCCAAATTTAAAAATTAGCAATCTAATAAAATTATAAAGGCATTTTATTTTTAGAGAAAATGGAATGTTCTATCGGTAAAGTGCGATAGTTGTGCATCTGAACATTTGTTGAATGAGGATCGAAAATTTTCCTCATTTGTTGACTAAAAAAAATCGCCTATGTCAACAATTTCAATTTTTTTTTCGAATATTTCATGAAACTTCTATGCAGGAGAAAAAAAGGAAGAGAGGGGAGGGAGAAGAGGTGAGGGGGGGGGGAGGAAGTAGTCATGACATCCTACCCGTCCGTTTGAGGAAATGAACGTTGGTCTTTTTTTTTTGCTTTATTTATTTCATATAGTTATTGTTATGTGTATTAAATGAGAAGAAATTTTAGTCACGTTCAAAAATCTCAATGAATCCTGAAAAGGACGATACTCATAGAAGAAATATTGATGGATCGTATGGAGCAGTCGATAGTCGTGGATTAGCAGCACTAACCGATTCGTTAAGTACAATCTGCATCGATACAACTACAACATTCATATCGTCGATACATGTAGAAGTTCGACTTAAGAAAGGAGTGTACGTTTTATTAACGTTTATTCTAATTTTTATTAAATTGTTTTCAAAGAGTTTAACAAAGAAAAAAAAATCTTTTTTTTAATTCAAAAATTATTTACAATATTATCAGTATTAAAGGGATCCAAAATTGAGGGTTATTTTAGTTTATTCGTTTGCTCATTCTTTTTTGATATGGTCAGATTTTTTGTGCTGATAGCAATTCGCACATAGTGTACATCTTTTTGATGAGGTGAGTGACCACTAGATTCAGATGTTCTTTTTCGTTCTTTCTATTATTCTAATAGTGAAGAAAAATGTTTGCTGTAAAATCAATAGTCATACAATATTTGAAAGGTGTCCAGAAATGACCACTCCTTCATCTATAGTTGACCTATAGAACTGGATGAATTTATACTTATGCACATTTGTTATAAGAAAATGAATTGACCTGTTGGTCATTTTTTGACGGTCAGTAAGAAAATGAAGCATTGGTCGTTTGCTGTAAAACAATCGTGAAGATTGGTCATTTGTGGTCATTTTGGTCAACAAGTGTAGTTGGTCATTTTCTCGAGTCGAATATACTGAATCTTTCTTCATTTCATGCTGTTAAAACGATATGCTTGAATGGATTTTTGTAGTTAGGTGCTCCTTTTTAAAGCCTCCGAGTTCCGGGATATAGATTTGCTCCTGGAGTATTTCATCGATTCTCAACAGAGCCAAAAGCATAGCTCATTTTAGCCAACGAAGAATGTCTGAATTAAAACGATTGATGATTTTCGACTTATCTTTGAAAATCAGCACGTGCGTATAATGTTTCCTAGATTTTTTGGACCTCACTGATTGAGAAAAGAGCACAGGAGAGTTATTACGGCGGTGATTTTGTCATTATAGAGCACTAATAAGTGATGTTTCGAACTGTGCGAGTAGGCCTTTTTTTCGATTATTATGACGGGAAGGGGATATTTCTTATTCAAATTTGTTAAATCATTTACTGTTGTTTTGTCTTGTATACTTAATTAGAAACTGCAACATCAATTAGCAATTAAATGAAGTTATATATATATATATATATATATATATATATATATATACTATATACTATATACTATATACTATATACTATATACTATATACTATATATATATATATATATATATATATATATATATATATACTACATTATTCTTGTTTAAATGCTTATGCATAAACGCCGCTATTTAGAAGCAAAGTGGATGCAGAGAAACACCGTTCATTAGTACGTGATGCATTACTTTCGTTGGAGAATGTGGTGAATTGGCGGCCAGTACCAATAACCGATGAGCATAACCTTTCAACTTTAGTGGAGAATATTCTTGTTGGATGTTCTGCCTCACCTGAAGGTTAGGCTCTTTTTTTCTTAGGTTTATGTTGATATTAATCTCTTTTTTTTTGCTGTCCATTATAATATTTTCCAAAGACGCTCCTCTCTGAGCATAATATTTCTTCGAGACTTGTCTCACTAATAGCTATACTTCTTTATATCCGTTCCCTGAAATGAGAGAATATAAACTTATTAGCTTGCAGAAGGTCTTCTAATAAATTCTGTGAAGCATTTTTCGAATATCACTAACCCTCTCTTCCCTCAGCCCCCCCCCCTTCTTTCCAGGAGTCGTTGATTAGCCCCAAAGTTCATGATTTGCAGAAAAAAAAAAGTTTTTTTTTAAATTTTCAAACTGCAAGATGGCAACTGTTGACATTTTTATCGATTCGAGCACGTGAATTGTAGATATATTGTTGCCACAATGGATCGACGATTATTAAAATTGGAGAGAGGACACCTTTTTTTTTAACTGACCTAGAAATCAATTCAAAATTTAACCACTTGAATTGGGCATCACCTCGAGCTCGAACTTGACCTTCAGCGGATGCTTTTTTTGCAAATTCGATACCTTATTAGTGTTTATTGTAAAATTACAGGAACATCGCTAACATTAACAGATTCGTCAATATCGGATGCGAATGTTCATTTCTATCGTATAGCGGAATATGAAGCGGAGAAACAAGAAATTAGCGCAGATGGTGATCCACAAAGTGCATCAGTTGGATCGCAAATGTGGGAATTGCCATGTAGAGAATTCGATCAAATTTGGGAAAGCCTCGTTTTTGACGACAATATCAAAAATGAGGTTTACTTTTTTTTAGTTATTTAATTCCATTAGTTACCTTTTTAATTTATTTAATTCCACTACCATCTTTTTTTTGATTCGTAATGAATTTCATTTGCATACATCACTTACAACAAGTAATGCATAGATAAAAAAGACGGACATAAAATATGGTTTGGGTCGGAGGGAGGGGGGGGAGAGGGATTCGATTATAGTGAAAGGTTTGGGAATTAGTTTTTATACATCCTTACAATAATTTCAATAATTAAAGTCTTATTAAACATTATTTTAGATGAACTAAAATAAAACATTTATGCGATCGGTCGATCTATCGTTCGAATACTCGCAAAATTTTATGTACTGTTTTTCTTTATTGTTTGAAATTTTCCTTCATTTTTTATTTGAATTTCTTTTTTTTTTCAGCTTCTTTCATATGTTTATGCATTGTTACGCATATCGGATCGTGGTGCTAATTCGTCGATTTTACGAGTTAATCGCCTCATTCTTTTACATGGTAATTAGATTTATTTTAATAATTTTTTTCTGGGTGGGGGTGGAGGGGGCAGGGGGTGCACTTTTTCATATTTTAGGCGAATATTTAAATTTCGGCATAGTCGAGATATTCAAATATAACATTAAGTTCGAACATAGCAATATGTTACTACCAATGGCATGATATAGAGTTCAGGTGATGTTTATTACCACCGCAAAGTTCACTGAGAACGACAATAGGGGAATTAGATCACTGCAGTGCTCTTGCATGAAAACGAAGCAAGCAGGCTAGTAAATATTGCAGCAGTTTAGAAGTAATAAAGAAAATTTTTGCAAATAAAGGCTGGTGTACTTAGATTTATATATGAAAGGATGTCGAATTTTTGCCTCATTTATGAAGGCTCACAAAAACGATTATTAACCAAGAAATTCAGCTTGAATTTTTTTAAAAGAACTATTGATTTTCTGTTGCAACTGAATAAATGGTTAAGTAATTTAATTCTTGTTTAGTGTTCGAAAAAAATTTATGAAAAATTTGAATTTTTAATAAATTTTTGACGATCGATTTTAGTCGAAAAATGATGATAAACGTTTATAAATGGAAAAAATTCATATTTTGAGGTTATTTTATTCAATAATAATTCACTGATATAAGTAATAATTTATCGAGTTTGTTATATGCTGAGAATGGAATAATATTTTAAGGTCCTCCTGGTACCGGTAAAACGTCGTTATGTAAAGGTTTGGCGCAGAAACTTTCGATTCGATTAAACACACGATATAAGCAATCGACCTTCGTTGAAATTAATAGTCATAGTCTTTTCTCGAAATGGTTTTCCGAGGTGAATATTTATATCTTTCTACAATTTTTCGTTTATTTTGGAAAGAAATTTTAGGGGAAAGATATGATTGCGAATTTTTTGTATAATAATTTCCATTTATTTGAGGTGATTTATGGATTTCGAACATTTTTTTTAATGGATAGAATTTGATAATATGTTTCTTTTCTTAGAGAACTTTAAACTTTTTCTTCACTTTGATACTAAATGAAATTTATGTTGTTTTTCGATAGTGAATTGTGCATTTTATTGATGAAACTCGTTTCAGAGTGGCAAATTGGTGCAGAAGATGTTCGATCAGATTGAAGAACTTGCTGAAGATAATAAGACACTTGTCTTCGTGTTAATTGATGAGGTTGACTTTCGCTTTGATCTTTCTTAGAGGAAATGACTACATGAAGAGGGGTTATAGGCGATAGATTACGATTGGATCCGTAAGAACAAAAGCGAAAATCGAACTCCACTCGCCTGAAATTAAGAGTACATCGGGAAGAATAGAAAGCCAAGCTCGGAATCTTACGAATTTTTCAACTTTGTTAGGTAGAAGCCCTATGGGTTTTATGACCCTGCAACTTGCATGCTATTTACTGCAAGGTTGTTGGGTCTAGCACCGGCACAAGGATGGAAACCATAAGGATGCACAATATTCATATGAAGGACTCGTTCATTTACACACCTTATACTTGAATGGATCGGTCCCTGATATACACAAAATGATGATTAAGGATCGTAAACGATAGAGATGCTTTATTGTTGTGTTAAATGAAAAGTTGTTTCTTGTATCCGATGACAACGTTAGAATTTACACAAATAGGCGAAATATTGCAGATAATGCGCAGATAGTATCGTTATTCCGTTGCACACGTTTATAATAAAATAGTGCTGTATAATCCTGCAAAAATGTGTTAGAAGCAGAAACGATTCCTTCTTTATAAATTTAGCCAGAATAATAAATATTTCATATTTGTGAAGGGAAAACAATCGACACCTTTGTAGGTTTTCGATCAGGTTTATTACCACAGGTAATACGTTCAAATTCAGGTGGAAAGTTTATCGATGGCACGAGCTAGTGCATTAAGTAGAAATGAACCGGGAGATGCGATACGTGCCGTCAATGCACTCCTCACACAAATAGATCGCATCCGCCGATTTCCGAACGTACTTGTGTTGGCCACATCAAATATTTCTAAGGTTATTTTCTAGGATTTTTGAGCGGCTAGTTTAGTTAATCTCGTTGATCTTTTATTCAATGTTATCAGTTGCTGATTATACGTTATACAGAGAGGAATGATAAACTGTGATTGGATCATTGAAAAAATTGGAATTCCTTAGGAAAAAAATTAAAGGCTATATTCCCAGAAAATTTAAATTCGCTTCCATGGTTCTTGTCTTAATTGTCGCCTCTTAAATAGTTCAAACCATCGAATTCATGAGAATATATGAATACAATGGAGGATATTTGCATATTCAATATTTCATTTCTTATATTTTATGCTTTTCATTTCTGTAGTTGATATATTTGAAACTTCAAATGGTTCGACAGGTAATTTGATACGATACGAGTTTTAGAGTTTGGATGAAGCGTTTGTTGATCGTGCGGATATGAGTCGTTTTGTTGGACAACCATCCGTATACGCTGTTTATGCGATTCTATCGTCATGTATACGAGAGATGCAACGAGTATATTTCTTTCTTTCCTTTGATTTAATCTTTATTATTAGTTTTTTTTTTGTTATTTCATAGCATATTTGTTATATTAGTTGGATGAATGATGATATATCGATTACAAATGAAAAACTTATGAGGGATAATCTTGACAATAAAGAAAAGCATTGTTTGGTAGAAAGGAGAGTTTTTGTTCGGATTTTCGATGCAATGGAAAGCGAAAATCGTTATTATAATAGAATTGGATAATGTTCTATGAACTTCTTTTTTCTTTAGAGATTTTTTTCTTAGCCGTATCGACAAAGGGCTCTGTTTTGATGGGAAAATTAAATAAATGCATTTCATTTGTGAAGAGCACCTCAATAAATCGGCTAAAATTTCCACTGAAGTCATACATCGCTTAATAGAAATGATAGTGTCTCATAAACTTCCGTCGTTTGTTTTCTTTAGTAACAGCTGTTTACATAAGGAAGAAGTCAAAAATTGCTCTTGAATTTTGCATAGTATTGTTCAGTGTTTGATGAATGAGTTATTCGATGGTTATTTATTTATTCTGTGGTACTGTTAGGTTGCTTTGACGCCCATTCAGAACATCACCGTAGAGGTATTGCAGCAAGTTTGAGTCATCGATGGTTTTATGAGAGAACGTTGAAGTCTATGTTTTCAATGAAACATCATAGTGGTTTAAAAGGTGGAAAATGATGTAACTATTGCCCACCTGTTCTCTACAATATCTTAATGCTAAGACTAGAGTAGGTATGTACATCACTCAGGTAGGATAATAAGAGTTTAACCGATTGGATGATAAGTATGCGGTTTCCGCGTTGGTGCAGATTTGAATGACATATGTTTGCTGCGAAAATCGGTCATTCCTTGCCTATAACCGATCGCAGAATGTTGGAAAAATGCGTGGTATTTTGAAGATCGGCATTGTGGAAACGACGGAAGTTATCGATCCGTTGTCTTCATATAACGAATTTTCCCCAAATGGTCACAGATTGATGCAATTGTCAAGGCAAGTTTTTCTTATACTATTATATCCTGAAAGGAGGTGTGTCGAAAGGTCAGGATCTTATTTATAATGAAAATGGTCGAAAATGCCCTCTCGATTTAGTTCACTTTTATAGAAACTTCTTTACTTTCATTGATAGTGTTTAGATTACGTTTATATCATTCTCGTTAATAATTTTTTCCTTCATTTTCTTTTTATGGTTAGCTTTTATGATTTTAGAACTCCCAATGTTTTCTCTTCTCATGAGCTTCTTTTTCTTTTCTTTTCGTGATAGATAGACGCTAGCATTTATTTTTTTCTTTTTTTGCTTTAAAATTAGGGCTGTCGTTTTATAGCATATTCGATATGGTTATCACTTTGAGTTTGAATACAGTAAATAGGCCTAACAATCTTGCAGATTTGCGGTGGGTTTAAGTGGCCGTGCATTGAGGCAGCTGCCTGTACTAGCTTATTCGAAAGTGGCATTGGTAAGTAATACTGTTTAAGCTACTAGGTTTCTTGCTTGTATAGAGGCGAGCTCTAACCGAGGAACTCTTTTGAGGGAACCTCGATGGAGGGAAGGGAAGCAATCGGGTCGACTGACATAGTTAAGGAAGAGACCAGTTGACCACATGACAGGGCCAATGGTCGGTGCAACATCTGATGTATCTTTTACTACATCGCCTGAACTTTAAGCCACGTTTTCATAAAATAGATTGCGAGGGAGAACGAAGCGCAGAAATGGTTTTAGTAAGTCTTTCTGCAAGGGAGGGGGTGGGGGGGAGGGGGGAGGGGAAGAGAGAAAGGAAGAATAGATGGTCAAGAGAGAGCGCAGTGTACCGGTAGTGAAACATTTGGTGAAGTCACAAACAATGGCAATTTCTAACACATACAGAGTCAAATAGTAGGACGAGTAATAGAATTGCACAAGGTGGATAAATTCTGAAAGTGGCTGATTTTAATATTGTAGTGTCGACTTCCTTTCTCCACCTCCACCCACCCCCCCCCCCCTCCGCTCTCTTCCGTATCAGCCAAGTAGTCAAAATACAGTGTTATTTGGTCTCGACTATGAAGTCCACTTTGATAAAATGAAACTAAAGTGAATGTGTTCATAATTGAGGAGCGTCTCACGATGAAACAATGTCTTGAAGCTCTCCAAAAGGCCATCGAAGAAAAGAAGGCCTCTTCGTGCATATGACCACCAACTTCGCGTAAGCAAACTTTTCTGCTGTTTTTTCATTTAGTGCAACACAACCAGTTTTGAGCTTAGTTTTTAGACGTTACATTTTTGTCCTTGTTCTCGTTATCAGTACATCATATCATTTCCCAACAATGTCGGAAAATGCTTATGTTCGTTGCCATAGGATACAGATATGAATAGTTTTAATCACACAGGTCATTGATAACATCAGCTGGTTAGCTCAATAGAACCGGATGGATCTTCAAATGTGACGGATCCCTGGGGTGAGTGGTACCGGAACTTCCGAACTTTTAGCTTTTTTATGGCTTAGAAATCCCACCTTAAGTGAAGAAAGAGACATCCGGAAGGTAGTGGTCCTTTATGATGGTGTTGCACTAACTTGAAGCTGCATTCTTATTTTATTATTGGTATGACGTTCGAGAGTGAGAGCTTCTTTTGCTGCTTTCATGTTGCGAACCTTTTAATTTCTGACTTAGTTTTGTTGTTTCAGTTACATATTATAAAAATGCGTTTGGATTAGAGGATGTTTGTATGTACCATTGCAATTTGACGTACCTCGTATATTGAATAGAGCTTCTTTTTTTGGGCGAATTCGACTGCCCGTTGTTGAGTTGCTGAAACGTTTTGCCCGCAGTTTTTACTATTTCGTCGCGAAGAAGAGAACGTCCCCTTCCCAACCTAAACTGTCCAAAGAATATGATAAGAGGTTTTGTTAACGGATGAGTGCATATTCGCTTTGGTCGACGCCGGAACGCTAAAAAATTTTCCTTCATTTTCCTGTGATCAGTGGTTGGCGGATTACCGTTGTTTGATGTGAGCTGTCCATACATATCCTTCAAGCGGAAGTAATAGAGATAAGGACCTGGAGTTAGCGCTACTTCCCTTTCACAACCTTATATAATGTGGACTATGCATTATTTAAATATCGATATTATCATAGAATGAAATGTGTTGTGTGTTGTTGATGCATTCCATTGATTGAATTCATCTCATTAGTTATTGATCTTCAATGTTAGTTACATTTGTTTTTTGTTATTTAGGGATAATTCACTTCACAGGTTTTGTATGAATGAATATAAATATTGTCAGCATATAATTTCATGTGAATGATGTTCTATAACTTTTATTGTATTGTTATAAAAGCATTTCAACATTCCATCTCAAATTTCCGCTCATAAAAGAAAAAAAGATGGAAGTTAATGAATTGTATGGCCAAGATAATTCAAGATTTTCTATATTCTGCACCTATCGGATCTTTTAAGGTTTGAAAAAAATGCGCTCTAAGCAAATGCTTTTTGTACGGCCTAAAATTTTATTTCTAGGCAATTCGAACCGATAAAAAATCTTATTGGAAAACCAAGGTTTTATTTCTGGGCCAATCCTTCCCATCTCACGGAAAAAAAACCGCTAAAACCTCCAAGTTAACCCGAACAAGGGTAGTAAAGGAGTGTTTCGACTTGTCATCTCTCTATAAATTGAATGCTTCGAAGCAACGTAAAAGTTTTTATGAAGAGTGGCGAACAACCAACAACAACATATAACAACAGTGATACATCGTTGCCGACTACAAGAAGAATCGTCTCCGACTGGTCTCCATTTCGTGCCTCTGCAACAAGCCCATTATCTGAGACAAGTTATGAAAAACACCTGTTCCCCCTCCTCCCCCCTCCCTCCCTCCGATAGGTCCCCCCTTCTCACCTCTCACTCTTTAAAATGCACCTTGGCGAAACTGCTCTGTGCGTGCTGTACCCAAATTCTCGGCAACAAAGGGTTAGCCACCCAAATTTTGTTATTATGCACGAATTCCCATTATCGCTATCCCTATCCCAAGACCATTAAAAAAAATTCCTGGACCATACAACTTGGCAAAGAGGAATATTTTGCTTTTTCAGACACCACCACCTCCCAAAACCACAAATTCTTGAAATTTTTTAAATTTTTCGAAACATCTTCCAAGAAGAAATCACTTGGCGAACACTTATAGGCAGTACAATCCTCAAGAAACATTACGGCTATTATTCTAGAGGCGCAAAGATGGCTAGCGGCAGAGAAAGAGCTAGAAATTGGAAAAGGAATTCGTGTAGCTAGAACCTGAACCTGACCCTATCTCAAGCCAGCTGAAGATGGAACTCAATTTCGTAGTGGAATCTTTCTTTCGCTTAATTTTATCAAAGCAAAAAAAAACTATACAACGGTCTCATTTGACATTCAGGAAATAAAATTTCAAAAAGTGTTCCAGGTCTTCAAAGGATCTTTTCAATCAGGATTTCCACTTTTCAAGCCATCAGGATTCATACTTTAGACCATCTCATTAGAAGATTCTAGACACCTTCACTCTAACCAAAAAAAGCGAATGAAAAAGGAAATATGCTTGCCTTTAATACCCATTCGTATTCTCCGCAACGTGTGTCGAATGTTCCCTTCTGAAGCCATTTCAGCCGTAAGGTGAACCGTGGACCCAGTTCCAATAATGCGGCCTTTTCTCCTTCCCTTTTGAATTCATACCTTCAAAATCGCGCACTTCTTAATAAGATTTTCTTATGAATTAATTTTATCACTACAATATTTGCATCGGAGTAGAATGTTGGGGGGGGGGGGGGGGGGGGGGGGGAGGGGGAGAGGGGGAGGAGGATTCTTTAACGAACGAAACTAAATTTCTGCAACAATTTTTTACTTCCATAAAAAACACTGGATTATCGATTGATAGAATAGAAATACGGGCATGTTGCTTCCCCTCCCAATATAATACTAAAAAGTTAACTAACCATTTTTACCCTCTCATTCACAACAACCAAACAGTTAGCGCATTTGCCATTAATACCTATAAGAAGATTAGCGCCACTCAAAAAAACTAAAACAAAATAAACAAGAGGAGTGCAAGAGAGAATATCGACTACCAACCTATGGTGTCTAAAGAAGATATAATCCCTCTGATTGTGGAATGTAACCACTCGTCGACCGGTAAACATCGGTTCAAATGGGAACAGACAAGCGAACATCCTCGCCACTGTGTGCCCCAGACGAGTATTGAAATTATTCAGGATAACTTCCGGGTTGTGACTCGTCGTTTCGCCTTTCCTCTGCAACTCAACTTGTGAAGCTCAAGCTGCTAGAAGATAAGCAAAAGATCAATGCTGTGAACACATATAAAATGCCTTAACATCAACAGTGTTTAACACATCGACCAATGGTCAATCCAAATCTCTGTCTTCTCCCTTCCTCGCCCCTCTCTAAACCCCCTACTTCCAAAAAAAGGACTATCCATAACTGCAAAAAGAACGCAAACATAACGACTGACCCACCTTGATATCCTTCGTGAACTTCAGGCTGTTGATCTTAAAGAACGCCGTCGGTCCATCCGGTAAATGGCATAAAACGATGCCATCTATAAAATGCGCGTCGATGAAATACCGAAAATTACACTGATATGATACGCTCATAGCTTCAGCAATTCAATTTCCTTGTAACAAGCCCAACATCTTATTTGCAAATACGATTATCAAGATTAGCCAACTACATGATGCATCCCTTTCCTCCTCTCTTTTTGTAAATCTAATTTTTGCTTTAAATCTCCTTTCATTAAAATCTAATCTAATTGTTTATTGCAAAAAGATCCACAATAGCTGTTTATTGACCGCTCTATTAATCCTTAAATAAAAGCAGTTATACTTCTCAGATTTCTGGTTTGAAAAAACCTGTTCAAACCATACAACCTGAAATCTAACAACCTGCGACTACTACCAAACTGAGGTTACCACCAACCTGAGGTTACTAGCAACTTGAGAGTACTACCTGAGGCCAGAGAACTACTTCAGTATAAGTTATCTTCTCTGCGGGTAAACACATCGAGAAAATCACCGCAATTAGATATTCCCAATTACGAAGCGCAACTCACAATTTCAATAACCAAAAATTATTGCGAAAGAATCGGTTCGCCGAATCGACTATCACAATCGATAGACACCTCAAGATTTGAAAGTTTCAAAAATCCTCAAAATGAACTGAAAAATACTCGAATAATTAAAATAAAATCAAATAAAACTGCGATACACAAATAATTAAAATTAAATTAAATAGCGCTAACTTGGCATTTTACGATCCTCATGCACAACGATGAGATCGGTGTATTCGTTTTGTTTCGCTTGCTTCACAACTTTTTTCAATGCGATTCCTTTTCTTGTAAAAACTTCCGCATTCGGTATACATTTTTGCATTTCGTAACAGAACTTGAATGTATTCTAAAACAAATACACTTTGATTTGAGCGCATTATATATATATATATATATATATATATATATATATATATATATATATATATATATATATATATATATATATATATATATATATATATAATATATATATATAAAAGGTCAAAAGTCAGCAAATAGTTCGTTTTCTCCGATGATGACTTCAGAAAGCAAGCAACATGACAATGAGATAGAATTTTATTGAAAAAACTTCTTTCATTTTGATAATTTTCAGGGGATTTCCTTCCGAAATTATTCAGCATTTTTCCCTCTCTTACTTTATTCAACGACTTTAAAATTTAATATTCACTATTCAACAATAATAATTACTCGAATATTTTAAAAATTTCGTCACGAAAAAAAAAACGATAATAATAAAATCTTAATATCATGCAATATGAACCGAGAAAAAAATTCTCAATATTCAAAAACAAAACAAAAAAAAAATCAAAAGCGCGAAGAAAAATCAAAACAAAAAAAACAATAGAAAAAACATACCACTTTCGCATATGGTGATGTAGTGATTAAGACTTTAGGCTTTATTTCGCGATTGAAATACGAACTCATCTCATCATTCGCTTCATCGTGTAAAACCTGTCATATGAAAATAACCGTCAAAAAATGAGTTTCATGAAATCATTTTTTTTTAAATTCTCGAATATTTGACCTCATCTGCATATGTTTATCCAGAACTCAATATACATATTCACTACTTTTAACAGTAGCAATAGATTTTACTAGGAATTTTTTATGTGCCATATAAAATACTTACAAAGGTCGATTTCTTCGTTAGAATAGCACCATAGGTGATTGAGCTTTCTTACTACGGATCACGATCTGTCGGAATAAAATTTGAAACGTTAGCGACTGGTAGAGGAACAACACGTTTAAGGACGTGCGTACGTTGCACATAAAATCCCAGTATTTAAACAAGAAACCTCTGAAACCACTAATGCCTCAAGGGTACCAGAAAGCGAGAGGTGCAATGCTGCAGGATCTTTTCCCTTCTCGTCCTCCTTCTTTCTCTCTCTCTCTCCCTATTGAACAGAAAGAAAGGTTTACAGAAAAAAAAAATAAAATCACCTCTTCATCATCGGCTTCCACCATAGTAAGATCATATTCTCTCGTGTTTTCGATTGTCCTTGGTTGCTGTTTTGGTGGTGCCGCATCGCCCAGTTTTTCACGCAGTTTGCGCCGTGCATCTTGTCGTGCACGTTTAGCCTAAAACATCTGCACGAATCTGAGACGCAAAAAAAATATTCAAATGATGGGTATTGCTGATGAATACTCATTAATCTAGTTGCTTGAACTACCTCTAACTCGATAGCACCCTAAAATCCTTAACGATAAAACTGAACTGAAAAGGAACGATGACCCATGATTCCATGGAACAATCTATCCAACGGTGATATGAAAGTTCCACCAGTTGAAGAAAAAAAAATCAGGTAAGAGATCAAAAAAATCCAACTTACAGCCGCCTTCTGAAGCCTTATGCTTCTAGCTTTTTCTTGTTTCGTAGCACGTGATATTTTTTTCAGTGATTTATTTATAGGCGGAGTTGTTATTTTCTTCTCAGATTCAGCCTCTCTATCTTCTTGTTCCATTGCATTTTCTTTAGCGTTCACCATTATATCCTATAAAAAGAAAGTGCAATACTTACAATGAAATATTAACATCACTAATACCATCGCATCAAAAAAGTCATTGGCTTTGAGTTCGATATATGTATCAAAAAGACCGATCAAACTGTTATTCATTGTCTTCTTAGATGCGTTTACAGGTGTTACAGGTGTTACAGGTGTTCTACAGGTATCACAGATATTTAAAGGTGTTCGCTAAGCGTGTTATTATGAGATTGTTATGTGCATTTTTGTACGTCGTGTAGTTTCAATTCATAAACCGTTCAAGAAAGCGGTTAAAATTTTACATTTTGCCTTATTTTATTTTTATTTCATTTGTACGAAAAAAAATTATTTTTTAAATTCATATTAATAAACTTATTTACTCACAAAACTTTATTTAGAAATGCTTAAAATGTTTCATTCAAAATTTTATCTGGCCGATTGATCAACTTCAAATACTTCTAACATTTAAAATTACTTCAAAATTTATAAGTTTAGTAGGTAATTTTTTTACCAATCAGCTTGTAGAAAATATTTAGTGCAGTAAACAAGATTGCAAAAAGCGCATGTCGTGCCCGCTCTTGTGGCGTAATTTTCCACATAACACCACTGAGAGAAACCGATGCTGCCTCATAGCTGGGAACGAAAAGGCGACGTGGGTATCCAACTATCGCTGGTGAAAAACTCTTTTGAAAGAAGAGAAAAATCAAAAGAAATCCCCCGGATTTTTATGAAAACCCATTTCCACAACAATAAATTTCCGTTCCAACTGTTCGCAATGATATATAAATCCCCAATATTTGAGAATAAAAACTTTCGTTTCAAAAATCTTTTCTACAATTTTGCAGCGCAAAATTATTTGAACATGAAAACTCAAGCGAGACCCTGACATCAGATCATTTATGTTGTTGTGTGATATCTGCGTAATAGTTAGTAATCGATATTGGTTGAAATTAACTGAGGTTTCAATCGAAGCGGCCAATACGGAATATTTCACAGACTGCATGATCCCCTGTCGGTAGTGAATCGAGTCCTGTTTAGTGATGTGCAATGACAGGTGTTCATCTCGCACCTGTGTAATGACGATCCACAAGTCCTCAATTCCCACCCCTGATTCCTCTATTCCTAGCAAATATTGCTTCAAGCAGCTTTTGGCCAATGGTCAAGGTTTGCGAGAGCTGGTTCCTAGTAATACTTGTGCGAACATATTTGGCCAAAAATTTTCAGCCGTCCCGGTCAAGTGTTCAGAACCTTTGGACTGCGGAGATGACCTTCACTTTGCCGAAATCTGCGAAAAGCATCCTCCTCCCCCCCCCCCTATACCCTCCACCCCCATCCTTGCAGCTGAAGAGGTGGGTTAGATTGCTGGGCTTCAAGTTTACGCTTTCATGAATGAGCATGAACAAATGTTGACAGCGGACGTCATCGTATGGAGGGTTAATACAGATGGTTTTTGACACCATGGCCTGAGTGCCTTCAATTTGTTGAACGCTGACACTTCGTGAACATCGATCTTCAGCTTCACCTTGAACTATTTTTTTTTCACCTCGACATCGACAATGCAACATCACAACCATGAAGACACATTATCACGAACGATGAATGAACACCGCAAGTGATTTCATTTAACAAAAAACTAGCAATAAATAAACACTCTACAACGTTGATATATCGATTCGTCCTTATACAATCGAACTTTTTCAATAATTTTGATGATCAATGAAAAAATATCCGTGTCCACAATCCAGACCGGTAAATGCCCGTTGATGGATACGAATCCATCACCGAATTTTTTTCCCCTTTTTCATCCTAAAATACGAAATAAACGGTAAAATTTGCTTCAAATTCCGAATATCGTCAAATGAGAAAATTATTTTCCTCTATAAGGTTTGGTCGCTGTTTTAACAAATATTTCACCTTTCGAGTTGGTAATATCACTCGAAAGTTACGTAACAATTTCATCGAGAAATATGCATAAACAAAGCTAACAAAAAATCATTGCATAAATTCAATATCCACCGGGATGCATATCGGTTTTTCGTCGAAAATCACCATTTGCATAAATATTTCCATTATCATCGATAAAAATTCCTTGAACAATTCCTTCGAATCCGGTAGTTGGCTTGAATTTCTGATTGAATATCCTCTTTAAATCTTCGACCAATTCCTTTAAAAAAAAAAATGCTAGTTAATTAATGCTAGTTATTTTTGAGAATTAGAATTAAAAAATTCTTTAAATCGCAAATAGAATAACTTCGGCAGTAACAATTCAAAACAACGACATAATGAGGCCTGAAATGAACTCATTCAGGTGTTATTCATCTATCTATCGCTAAACGATAGCGAAAAATCACAGAATAAAATTCCGTCGAGCTAATTTAATAACGCACTCGGATAGTGTAATGATGAACTAACCTCAGGTACATCTCCCTCAAGTTGCGTGATATCAGGAGTGAATTGATTGTGCAGAGTTGGAGCATCGATAGCCTCCTTGATTGTCTCGTTGAAGAAGAGTGTCCGTACTATAGGTTTAGCCATTGCGGATATTATTTTCGAGCCACCCGATGCTCCGATTACCATTTTCAACTTTAAATTAGCATATATTAATTCAATACAAGAGTGTTATGATAATAGAGAATCCTCCTAAAGGGATAGCTCGGAAGTAAGATGGTGAGGGCAGAAGGGGGAGGGTTGTGGGGCGAGAACCATACTTGTGCATAAACACAAGTAGAATAGACCAGAAGTGAGGTAATGGGGAGGAGGAGATGAGGTTGAGAGGAGCTGTAATTATGCATGATTGCAAATAGGTGCTGTCTTGCTGATTCAACGTAATTCAACGTAACAATTTTCAACTATATCTCAATATGATTAGACTAATAAGGCCTCAACATCAAAATATTATAAATAACAAACTTTAAAAAATTTATATCGGGATGATTTTAGTCTATACGAACGATCGTGCTCGAATTTAACACAACACCATTTGAAAATTGCTACTTGTACTATAGGAGACGTTTAAGTAACCTCTAAGCAGTACAGGTAACTTTCATGACAAATTTGGCAAGCGGTATAGGTAAACCTTTAATATCACCGTATAGTTTTTTAATTAGCTGGAACGAGAAATTTACTAGTTTTTGAATATGAGTAGACATCTTTCGAAGGTTTTAGTATGTGCGCATCTTTTCATTCCTTTATTTATGCAAATTTTATTCCCATCCTTTATTCTATTTGAATTTATTTGCATCTGTTTACGAATAAAAAATTTTTAAAGAGGCGACATCTTAATAGTCAATTAAATTGACGCTATTAAACTAAATAATGAATAATAAGTTATTAAAAGAATATATGATATTCAAATTGAGAAGTGATATTTGTTATTCAAAATATTATATGAAACAATTGGAATAACAAATGAAATAATAAGCAAATATTAGCAATGCATTACCTCTCCACTCCTTGTATTGTAGATCAACATCGGGCTCATGCTACTCATCGGTTTCTTTCCAGGCTCTATGAAATTCGTTTGTGAAGGTGCAAAACCGAAGCCATTTTCCATACCTGTAAAGTAAAGTAACAAAGTTGATTTATTTCAAATAATTGTGATATTCTTTTAGATGATGCAGCGATAGTTGTTGTTAAAGAAGTCCAGAGCGCTCTATCATAAAACGATTTTTTTTTTTTTAAATGCTCAGCAATTAAGCATTTTCATTTATAAATTTACTTTAATATAAATAAAACTATTAGATTGGCCAAGTTAGGCAAATTAATCATTGGCCAAATTCAACAACTAATAGACGATCATTGAAAATGAGAGAAATTGAAATTTTTTTTTTTTAACCTGGCGATGAGAAATCGTCCATTTCATCGTTCCAAACGATGCCTAATTTATTCGACTGTACAACGGCTCCAAACCTGAAATTAAATTTGCTAATGTGAATGTTTGATTTGCAACCTTATTCGTCTAATGAAAAGATGTGAATACATTGTTTTTTCGATTTTAATGATATTATTTATTAACCTTCTCCCGTTTTTCCTCCCCCCCCCCCCCCCCCCCACTTTTCTAAGAGCTAAAATTCACCTCTATCGATTTATATCGCCCAAAGATACTATCAAAAGCCAATTGATCGATTGCAAATGTTTCA
This sequence comes from Ascaris suum, assembly GCA_013433145.1. Taxonomy (NCBI): domain Eukaryota; kingdom Metazoa; phylum Nematoda; class Chromadorea; order Rhabditida; family Ascarididae; genus Ascaris; species Ascaris suum. The sequence goes on along the minus strand of CM024182.1, from coordinate 6,712,302 downwards.
TAAAATGTTCACTTAAAATTATTACTTACAAATAATATCGAAAAAAAAACAATACTCTTTCACTATCAATTTTTTATTTATTTATATTTATGGTTATATTGGAAATTTCTTAGAAAAAGTGAACGAAGATGAGGTTATAACCATAAATCGAGTCTATGGTATTTTAATGGTATTTATTTTTTTAAATAGTAACAATAATAAAAGTTTACCGTAGGAATGGTTTTTTTTTTACCTCTTCAACGATATATTATTGCCTCTTTTATTGTTAGCTATTTAGTTTCATCACATTGTTGCACAATAGAATTAAAATTACCATAATAAATTGAACATTACCATCGATTGACAGTACTTGTCGCCGAAACACCATTACCTTCGGCATCAAGTGCACAAACATGTGATGTGCCATGATCTGCTTTCTGCAAAAAAAAAAAAAAAAATTTAAATACTCATTTTACGTCATCATTTAGTAATTAAGTGTGAAAGAGTGCAAAAATTAGTTATTGCCACTATTATTACCACCCAATGTGGGAATCTGTTTCCTTAATCGGAAGTTGTGCTTGTTTTAATCGGCGCATTAAACCACTAGGCTGTCTCAACTATGCAAATATTGCTTGAATTTATACGGCGTTTGCATTACTCGAGTAAAGTAAATGGCTTACTAGGCTCTAATCATAGTTGATCCTCGAATAAAGTAATAAATCATCTACGCTCATTAGACAGGTATTTTACCTGTAGTTTTTTTTTCTTCAAATTCACCCACTAACACCTCTATTGGACTAAGGCTGCTAATCTTTCTTCTTTGCTCTTTCATTGAACAACGGTTTTAATATTAAGGTTATAAAATGATGTCGAAAAAAAACTATATAAACCACAGGTATTAATATTGGTGATCATAAGGTATACTGAAGAAACAGGTAAAGATATTGGAATCTTCCATTTGTATGGAAAATTTCATCGCTGAAGATGTTTCGATTATTGATCGATAGGTGATTAAATTAAATCAGAAATTTCATCGTCGAAATGATCATCTTCCTGAGCAAATGCTGCATCCTACCTAATTTATAGAGCATTTTTAATCATTGGTTTTTCATTAATTAAAATTTATATTCTCATTAGCTAACGAAGGCATCAATTTTGAGATAGGATAATTCACATCTGCACTTCATATTTGAATAGATGAGAAAACGTTGAAGTTATTTCCATTTCCACCTCCTCTATATAGCCTCGGGGGTTTCATCTATTGAAATGCAAAGAAAAAAAAAACAAAGAAACTGTTCGAATATTGCTTCTTAATTTACCTGCGCTTCGCTAATTCCACCATAATATTCCGAAGGTTGTGCTTTATCTTTCATTCTTTCGAATACCCACTCTGTATATCCTTTTGTTGTCATATTTTCGGCCAAATCTTTTGCTTTTTTAACGAATTTTTCATCACCTACAATATTCTCTCTTTTTTTTTCTAAATTTATAAATTATAAGAGAATAATAATAATTTTTTTGATCGGATTCATATATTGATAAACATATATATATATATATATATATATATATATATATATATATATATATATATATATATATATATATATATATATATATATATATATATATATATATATATATATATATATATATATATATATATATATATATATATATATATATATATATATATAACTTTTATTAAAAGTGCCCTACGTTAAAATTGATGAATATTAGCGTCGAAAATTTAATATGGAATTAGCTAAAAACAAAATACCTGTTCAATTACCTATTTATCTATTTACAATATTCAAAACGATAAATTATTAAATCATTACAAAAACAATTGCAATTTCATTTTCGAATAAGCGTTTTATCTATTTGTATTACTCGATTACTATTACATTTTAACATTTCAGTTCTTATTTTTCATCAATAACTTTATTCATATCATTATAAAATTTTGGTGCAAATAAATGGAAAAAAATATATATAAACCTAAGAGTGTACGTTGAGCGTATGCGAATTTCTCTGCTTCAATAAGACGATGATAGAAAAGTGGACTCTTATAGAGTAATGATTTATCCGAACGTGGACCATAGAAACCTGAAATGATTTTTTCATATCCGTAATGAAATAATCCGAGATAAGAGAAGAAGAATTCAGGATAGAACTGTTCTTATAATTCAAAAATATTCTCCAAAGAGTTGATATCTTACACCTTGTCTTACATATTTTACCTGATTTCTCACTTACTTTACAGTAAATTACTTACGTGCCATAACGGAAATAATAAGTTGAGTAACACTGAACGATGAAGGTGGTGGAGGACCACACATTGCTAGATCGCCCGAGAAATGATCGTTGATCAATGGTTTATCATTTAATATGGGCTTGAATTTGGCGAGATCTTCTTTTGTTAAGATACCACCTGTAAAATATCATCATTTGATAATAAAAATTAGCGGCAATATTAAAGGTGTTAATGATGATGCTATTTATAATATAGGTAGAGGCAATAATCTTCAAAATCAAGGTAAGAGGAAGGTGAAGAAAAGCGACTGAGAATGCAAACGCTTAACTAGAAAAATGAAGCAAAGAATCCCTTTAGAGAACTTTATCTTCGTTCTTTTGGTAAAATTATAATATTCCACCTGGATATTACCTTGATCAGGTAGGTATTCTTTTTCCTAATAAAACACACTAGTAATCAAAAACGACGCACTAATAAAGGAATCGTTGAAAGAAATAGAAGCCGGTTCATTTAATCGCATCATATGATTCACTATTCAGTGATTATGTGCAAATCTATGAAGCCTATAGTTATAATCATTTATTGCCCATAGCACTTTTTATCACTCTATGCGATAATATTTTCAGCAATCATTTAGTCAAAGAACGTATTATATTTTTTTAAATGCTAAAATTCACTAATTTTTTAGGAACATTTTATCGAAGACAAGAGATGACCAAAAAGTTTGACCAAAAGCATCGACGTTTTATTGGTCACATTTTTTTTTAAACGGAAATATTTGGGCATGTTTTTCTTCCACTATAATAGCATTAGTTCAATTAATTTCCTTCAATGATAATTCTATTCAAGAATATAATTTAAGGATATTTTTTAAAGAAAACCATTCGCTTGTATCTCGTCAATAATCGTATCGGCCATATCACCACGATAAAACAATTCTTCCGGATCGGAACTATTCGCTAATCTTTCGAGTGTATTCGCCAATTCTGGACGTTTAATTATATCACCAGCGACGAATACTTTATTTGTGACATTATTAATCCAACCTCTATAAGAAACTCTTTATTTCTTGACGTTTTGTCGGATCTTTCCGACAATTCGCCCAATTCTTAAGAAATGAAACAATAAGAAAAATCGCGAACAATTGAATGTATCTCATTTTTCTTCTTATATCAGACTTCCCTAAATGTACTAAAGGATAATTACTTACCCAAAACTGCAAGGGTAAATCGACTACCTATATTGAAAGAAATAATTGAAAGAAATATTTCCCCCGGAAACAAAATGTTTTGCCAATTTGTAAGCAAACGTGGGTAAGTTAAGCACGTATGATCCATTTTAGTATTAATATGTTAGTGGGATTTTCTTTTAATTAAAAAAAAATCACTCAAATGCATTTAAAAAAGATCATATTTTTATTGAATTACACATTAAAGGTTGTCGAATATCAATGAATTTTTGTTTACAGTCTACTCATTTTTTTATTTGCAAATTATCAATTGCAAATTAAAACATTACAGTAACTTAACTCAGCGAAATATTACTAAATTTACGAAGAAGTAATGTAGTACCTGCCAATATATAGATTACTACAGTTACTGTAGATGTGCAAATTATCGTAAATAAATCGAATAGACAAAAAAAATACCTGAGTTCATTCCTATAACATAAAATTTAAAGAAAGTTAGTAACTGCAAATGGAATTGAGAATTTACTGCATTGAAGGAAGAGTACGAAAGTGTTTTTCCTTAACACCAAGAACATAGCCAAGATATTCGGATATAGGTACACCATTACGGCATAAATCGATAGCTGGCTTTACAAGATCTGCCCATGAAATACGTCCACTACCAAATCTCTTATACGCTAACCAATAGCCAGCAATTTCACCAGGTGTTGCAATTGCTCGAAAACCTGCAATAAATAAATCAATAATCTAATTATTTCAACATGAATCTATCAATACAAATGATTCATATGAAAAATGAGTTTATAAAATTATAAATATTTCTAATTAAATAACATTACATTATAATTGAAAAAGTTTTTATTGTTCTACATATAATGGATCAACAATGCCGATCATTGAAATAAAAAATTGCGTCTATATATCGAAGAAATTTTAATTGATTTATTAGATAGAGAATTTTCCATAGCTAAAAAATTGATAAGCAATTTCATTTGGAAAAAAAAAGAAGAGATGATATTTTTACGGATATGAATTCACAAGATTTATTTTTATTAAGTAAATGTAATTAAATTAATTAAAAAAATCAATTTAATAATTGCTAAAATATTATTGCGTAGAAATTTTATTGAAAAATAGTCGAAATTAAATATAAATTTTCGCGATGAATATATTTTTTAAACCAAACTTTTTCCTTAAAAAAAAACTTAACCATATTTAGAGCCGAATTCATCATTTAAATACATATCACGATATGCTTTTTGTGGTGCTGTTTCACGAGCATCAATTACTGTACAACGTTGGGTGGTCCTGAAATATGCTACAATACTAGTATATTTTTCATTCTTACTATTGTTTCATGAATTTTTTTTTCGTGAAAAATTTTTCGAAATTTTCCAAATTTCATAAAATATGAAATTTTCTCACATTCATAATCATATTCCATTACTTTCATTTTTCATCGAGTTCCGATCTACACATCGTTCATTTGTTGCATACTGAATGTCCATTCTGTTCAGGTTGTTTAGCCCTTCATTGATAGTTACGCTAACATAAATTTTCCATATTTTCTGACTTTGCGATGTTGAAGTAAATAAGTTTTACTCATTGGAAACCATTTTCAATCAATCGGATGAATATACTTTATTGTATGGGCATGAAAACTTCCTTGAATAACCTCATATCCTCAATGAGTGATTAAATAATCGCTAAAAGATCATTTATAGGCATATCTTATAAGGTAATATTGTTTCTAATATTTGCATAAAATTTGTCAATTGATATAATGTGGGAATTATTGTAAAATTTCCGGCTAAATTCCTATAAATTACTGATGTTTTTTTTTTTGTTTTTTTTTTCTGAATGACCAAATTTTGCTTCCTTCGATTAAAAAACAAAAATTTGTGTTTAAATTTATAATCGAAATAAATGAGTGAAATCCGATTCGCCGAATTTCAGTTAGTTTTTTCTTCTTTTTTTTGACTTATAATTTTTTTTTTTTTTTTGGTTGCAAGCGAAAAACGATTTCTATCTAACGGCAATAACTGATTGGTTGTAAGCAAAAAAAAAGCTTTTTGGTTTCAACCGTGATACGATTATGATGATCTTTGATCATAGCCGAATGATGGTTATGAAAAAAAAAATCAATTATCGCCTTCTTATTGGAGAGTATGATTTATAATCGAAATTTCCGATTTAGAAACAATTTTGCGTTTGTTAAATTTCCTTCCAATAGCGCTATTATCGGCATACGATGAACGATGCTGTAATATCGAAAGTATAAAAACGTCGTCGCGAAATAATTGTTACTTCAGTATAACTCGTTTATTTGCCATTAATCTAATTGACTGTTGAAACGATGAGAGAATCTACTGAAGTACTAAAGAACGCTCTACAGGAAATATGAAGTTGAAATATATCATGAAGAGGGGGGAAACGTGGATTGAGGGCAAATGTGAATAAAATTGCGCCTCAAAACATTCGAAGCTGTTTATACCATATATATATATATATATATATATATATATATATATATATATATATATATATATATATATATATATATATATATATATATATATATATATATATATATATATATATATATATATATATATATATATATATATATATATATATATATATATATATATATATATATATATATATATATATGGAAGAAGCTTTTAGAAAAAAACTACAACAATTAAGAAACCGAAAATTTCTTCAGTTCATTCATACCTATTATATAAGGCAAGTATGAAACCTCCACCGATACCACTGCTCTGTGGGTTTGTAACACCGAGGCAAAACAGTGAGGCTATCGTTGCATCGACGGCATTACCACCTCGTAAAAGAATATTCCTATAATAGAGACTAATCAAAAAAGTTCACAAATTTTCTCAAAAGGAAGTAAATTTTAGAAAAAAATCAGTTATCTTCTGAAATTTTCACTAAATAAAGCGCGTTTTAGCATGATCGAAGAATCAGTTCTATTAAAGAAAAAAAAATTTCAACAAATTTAATAAAAAGATATTCAGGTCTGTTTTTCATCAATCATCAAATCTTGCTTCTATTTAACAATCGCGCCGATATTAATTCGTAAAAACTATCGTGAAATAAACGGAAAAAAATTCCATTGAAAATTATTTTAAAAAACATTATTACAATTCGTTTAATGCGCTTCTAGAAATATTCTCTAGAAGATTGGATATAAATTCATTTCAATTCATTTAACACTTCAATTAAACTAAAATCTCGTTGAAAAATTCAAATACCTCCAAATTTTTTTTTTTTTAAATCTTTATTTAATACGAAATTTTCAAAAATTACTTAACTATTATTCAAATTTTTATAAAGTGATCAGAGTATATAGAGTTATTCTATGCGATAGAATAAAACATCCTCAATATAGACCTTCCAATTTCGCTGCATAATCCATGATCGCAAGTGACCACTGCATGCGTATATTTTCCCATATAGCTATAAGACGGTGGTGGCCATTTATAATCTTTTTCACGCTCTTTTAAATCCTTCAATAAAAGAGCGAATATTTAATGATTGATGAACAACGTTTAATTTTTTTTTCTTTAGTTATTTCCAACTTTATTAGCGATCCTATTTGACAATTTACATACTAAAGTAAACTTATATGTAATAACTTTATGATGTATGTTACCATTCTTTCTCACCTACGATGCACAATTTTGATTTTCATAAATTAGTGCAATTAAACGAAATTTTGCATAGATGAAAGACAATAAAAGAAAAGCAGCAGAACCCTGAGCTCTATTCGCTTGACCTTTATGGAAAAGAAAGGAATATAACCTTATCCTCCATTATGCTTGATCCTCAGGTAATATTTTCAGCTAATTCAAGCAACCAAGGTAAATGCTTAACATAACACTACAATATTTTCAGAATTTCAACGATTCTTAGGATATATATTACTGAAATCGCTGACAGGAAATTAAGTGAAACCTAGGTTTTATTTATCGTTCTATTATATACTAGGAAAAAAGTACCATTTTTAGTTGGTACCATAGATTCTGCTAGATTTTTCGTTAAGGATTCTTTTTAATTTAGTATATACACCCTATAGCATATAATTTTATCAAATCTTTACAAAATAGATAAAAATTTTCATAAAAGCTCTAGAAGATAGCTGTATAAATTTCCCGAAATATAAAGATAAAATGGAAACTTACATTATTACTAGAGCGAATAGCCTGAGGCCATAGAACAAATACAAATAACGCCAATGCAGTAACGGCCATAACTGTACCAGCTGTGATTAGATTAACGAGATATCTGAAGGGAAAAAAAAGAGAGAGTAAAACAAAATTTTCCCACTCATCATTCGTATGATTTATTTCAACGAAATATTGCCAACATTCGTACACACTTTGAATTCAATCTCCTATTTCGAATATTTTAGAGCAATTAAATCGAGAAAAAAAATCTATAAAATAATAAAATATAAAATTTATTCAAATTAAAAAAAATACGAGAGAAACATAAAGAAATGAAAAAAAAAGATTAGAGAAATGAATCGCCGAATTTTGAACATTGATACAAACTATGAAGATGCACACACAACAGACAGACTAATTGCAAATATTGAGTACACCGTAGACGTGTTGAACGCAGTGTTTATTTCCCGCTCAAGTATATAGGTGTGTAGTGCTATCATTGCCAACTAGAAACATCTTTCATCGAATCTACAAACAAAAAAAATGCGCAGACTTAATTGCGCAGCACTTGCGTGTGAATGGGGAAAAGATCGAATTCTACAAAAGATGTAGAGCATATCGATCTAGTGTTAGATATAACATGGCGATATATGTGTACTACACGAGTATATATATATATATATATATATATATATATATATATATATATATATATATATATATATATATATATATATATATATATATATATATATATATATATATATATATATATATATATATATATATATATATATATATATATATATATATATATATATATATATATATATATATATATATATATATATATATATATATATATATATATATATATATATATATATATATATATATATATATATATATATATATATATATATATATATATATATATATATATATATATATATATATATATATATATATATATATATATATATATATATAACACGAAGCCAAATGTAAGCAGAACGAGCAACAAACCAAAAACAGAGTCATACATAGAGATGCATCAAGGTGGTGCAAAATAAAAAGATAATATAGTTGCTTAGTATGCTCATTCTATGTGGCAAAAAATTTGCATTTTCTTTTTACTTTTTTTTACCTCAAACAAGAAAGCGTTCATTATGAATAAACGTCTCTTCATATCACTTCCAATTACATTCAGGTGATATGGTTGAGTAAGGAAATATTATATCATATGCAAATTTTGATTGATTTTTCCACTTATTTTCATAAAAAAACGAGAGGACAAATATTATAACTTTCAAGTGCATTCGTTAAGGGCATAATCAACATAATCTCATAGAAAGAATAACTCAGCAATCATTTATATTAATATCACTTGGCTTCTTTTTTTCAAAATTGTTGATTTACCTGCTACTCCTTACTTTGGCATTTTTCTAAGAGACGAAAAATTTTGAAAATTTATAAATTACTTCGATTTTTTCATAAACTTTCTCTCACTCATAACATCGAAATATACCCTCACTGAGGATGATGACCGAAAAAACTTTTAAAAAAAACAAAAAAACATTGAAAATTAAATTAACCAAAATGAAATCTCGAATATCGCTTTAATAAGTAAGCGATTACGAAAATATAAATCTATATAGCTGCTATAATTATTAATGCATTTATCATTTGCTAAACGAAGTATCTATAGTTTCTTGATAAAATATCCCTCTAGAGTATACTATAGAAGAACTTAAATCTTAAGCAATAAAATAGCGCATACTATAAGCCGTCATAAATTTTTCTTTATTATAACACAATAGAAAAAAAAAGACAATTTAAACGTGCATTTTATTTAAGATATTTATATGCGATAAAATATACATCGAATTAATGCTCTATATTACTAAGAAATACACATACACATTATATGATAGACGATAGATATTGATTGATTATATATAAAATAGCGATTTCATATTGAAATATCTTAACGTAACGCATAGAAATTTATTACATTCGGAGTTATTTCGAGAAGAAATTTTGAGAATTATCGAGCAAATTTTATAACATTGAATTGAAATATCCTATTCGATGTTTTCAAAGAATTGCTAAAGAAATATTATAGCTTATGTGTCATTCGTTTTGACATTTCATTATACATTAAAAAAAAAAAACAAATTCAATTGATATACTCATTTCAAAATTTTGAAAAATATTTCATCGTTATGGAACAATCTCACATTAAAAAATTTACTAATATCATCAATAATTAATCGCTGTATTGAAGAGAGAAAAAATTTTTCGCATCCTTTTTTTTTTAGTGATTATATTCAATTATATCATTTCATCGTCTTTAATTTAGAATATCGTTTAGAGAAATATTTTAGTAAAATCTATAATTGATTTAATTAATTAATTTTTTTTAAAGTATATTATGAAACAAAAAGATAAAATATATATGAATGATAAAATGTTTTTTGAGCAATTCTCGAGCATAAACTTATACTCTCTCCCCTCACCTACCCATAGAGTTTTGCTATAAAAAGACCCTCTTGGGGCTTTTATTACCGGTTCTCGAAGAAAACCGCAAAATTTTTCGACTTTCAAACGCCTCGAGTAGACAGCGTAGCATCGAAGGTGACAGTACGGCGGAAGACTGGTGATGAGTCACTAAGACCTTTACGGTCACGTCATTTCGAAGTTTCCCAAATAAAACCACTAGTCATTGATGAAGTATTCATTAAATGCATCAAAAATATATATCGGAAACTAGACCGATATGGAATCACACATAAATAAACATATAAAATTTGAGAAGCATAGCTCGTTCATGCCTAATACGATGATTTTTCATCTTTGCAGCAGAAGCAAATACTTTCCGTTATAGTAAACCACAAAAATATTTCACTTCAAAAGAAATATAGATGAATAGTGGGTCGAATAAATCGTTATCATAAAGAGAAGGAAAGATTTCAGGATTTTTCGTTCATCAAATTTTCTTTGAATTTAAAAAAAAAAAGAGGAGGAAAATTTCTTAAGAAATTCGTTTTTTTTTCAAATTTGTATCAGATACGTTTTGCATCATTACAAAATATTTAAAAATATTAAAAATTTTATAATTTGAATTTTTTTTAAAATTATTTGAAGCGTTTTAACGTTTTTTTTTCAAACATTATCCCTCAAACATTTCTTCACAATTCATTATTTTAATAATAAATTAATGTCACATTGTTATTTATAACATAGAAATGAAATGCTCACATAATTGAAACGTCTCATCACTCATAACCTTTGTGGAAAAGTAAGTTTTACAGGTAAATGAATATTTTTAAGCTTTTCAGAATATTTGCAATTGCGATATTTGCAATATTTGCAATATTTGCAATACTTGCAATATTTACAATGTTTCAAGTTTTTAAGGTTTTGCTGCATCGAAAGTTTATTCTACCTGTAGCACAATATTATAATGCATTGAAGCTGCCATGATATTGATACAAGATTTGAACCACCGGTAGCTGTTCTATTAACTCAATTACTTATCAATGAATATCTTAGCTTCACCTATCGATGAAGAAACTTTTACCTCTAATTACCTTGTTGGCAAGTGATATGTTACTCGCTATTTCTGAATTTCTGCATTAACAATGAAATAACCCGGATCTACGACGAGAAATCAATATGAATGAATGGAGAACCCAACTATAGTGAAATAGGATAAAGGTGATCCAGGTGATTCTATGGAGAAAAAATACGTGCGAGTGATCAATGCAAGTGAATTTTTCTCGAAGTGGTACAAGTGCAATATGCTTTTTTTTTTACCTCGCACGTCGATCCTCTTTGTTTTGATGTTGTCGTTGAATAGAGTCATCCGTTTTTAGAGCGTTCTCCGAGAGTACAATAGATACTGTCATACCTGAATTTAGTCGTGTTCTCAAATTTATCAATGTTTCCTTAGTTAAATCATAAAGCGTTGTTCTTCCTGAACTAGTAAATAGATTTGTGGGTGAATCATCAAATAAAACCTAGGATTTCCAAGAATAATATAACTGATAGGTTATTTTTTCCAGTTGGATCCATTCTTAGTGGAAGAATGTTTTTTTTTTACAGTAATATTACTTTGCAGGTATTTTCTCTATTATTTATTTATACTGTAAAAGAATATTATCTGCGGTACAGATTTGTTTTGAAGTATTGCTTAGATTACTAGAGTATGTAAAAGAAACTTCAACGATGCAATCGTTATGGATACTAATCGTTATTCGGCTTACGCAAATTTTATTCCATTAGATAGTTAGATTAGTTGCACGAGAAGCTAACCATTCAGTGACTGCATTAGCGTTCAACATCACACCCCCCCCCCCTCACCTCCCCCCCTCCACCTTACCCATCCTCTCCTCTCCACCATTCCCCTCCCCTCCAACCCTGTCCCCTCTAAATTAAACAAAGTGTCAATAGAATTTATGAGTGAAATCTGAACTGGCTGTTTTCAAAGAGTGGAAAATTGTGCAATGAAAAAAAGGAGAAACACACTGAAAATTGGGTATCGATGACGAGAAGTACACTGCACTCTCTGCAAGAGCCGAGCACAATATTCTCGGCGTTCCGAACCGGACACTCACTTCGTCGATGTGCTACTATTGGTGCTATTCTTTCTTGTCGCCTTTACACAACCGGTTACTATGATCGTCAACTACTGCTATACATCACAGCCGATGAAGTGTTCATCTGCTGTTTGATTATCTCTATAGCAATGTGAACATCGAATGTAACACGTTCTCATGATTGCAATGGATTGTCATCTTTGCAATGCACCATCTCAATTGCAATGCATCATCGTGAGCGCACTACACTGTCATGATTGCAATGTTATGTACCTTTGTGATTGCAATGCACCATCTCAATTGCAGGGCATTGTCCCAATTGCAATGCAACATCATGATTGCAACACACCATTTCAAATGCAATGCACCACTGTTGGCTTTTATAAGCGTTGATGTAGTTCGAATGAACAAATTATTTGCAGCCAAATGAATAAACTTTTCATTAAGAGACCTTTAACGCATTGCAATTGACCTCTACCTTAATTAATGAACTATTTCGTTCTCCGAACAATATTGCTTTTACTGATCTTAACTTGAACTTTGATACAGCATTCTTTTTAAGGTCTAATAAGCCAAAATTTGCATACGCTGGAAACTTGCACGACATAACCACATCAGACACGTTAAGTATGGAATTATGGTAAGGATTTGACGATATTAATGAAAATTAATTATTTATTCCGATTTGCTATTTTATGCGTTATTATAGTGACAATAGGAGTGTCATAGAGGTTAGTTGAGTCTCAATTCAAGCAGGAAAATGTTGGTTTTTTCTCGACGAATTATTGATTCAGAAGATAAATAAATAAATCTAATATGACACATATCAAAACAAAAATATTCAGTTCATCTTTTTTTTTAATGCAAAATATTGTATTTTATATTGAAGAATAAACGATCGTTAATTACTAAAATTTTATACAACATCAAAATATTTATTTCAAGGAATTTAGTAGTAATATTGAAACTATTGTAAAATTTTAAGTATAGAAGTATCGAGATAATTGCTGCCAACTTTTCGAATTGGAAAATGCAAACATTCTATATATGGTGCGTCGATGGAGTTAGAAGTTTGATGAATTCTTAGGTGATATAATGTGATTTCCTTAACTAAAGGTACTATTTCGTTGATGCCATTAATCAGCCCCATTTCTATAACGTCTTAATAAGTATAAAATTATCGATAGTTATATTATCAGTAATTTTTTCATAAATATATAGGAAATGCATTAAAATTTCTAATTTATTTTATTTAAAATGGAAAATTTTGCACGAAATATTTTCGAATTTTTTTTTTTGCAATCATAATAGACCGTCTAGCGATGTTCAATATTTTAAAAAAAAAAGCAAAAACAAAAAAAAACAACTGATATAATTTCTATTACTTAAAAAGTAAAATCAAAGAAAATTGAGATTAGAAACATAAAACGATGAAAGAATTTTTTTTTTCAAACGATCACGAAAAATGTGTATTTTTCGCAATTTAAAAGTGCAACAATTTTCGAGTGCACTTCAATGTACATTGCAAAATGTATTTCGCATACTCTGTGTAAACAAATATAACGACATGAAAGAAAAAAGATCCATTCTATATTTAAGTACTCATCATTTTAGGGTACTTAAATATTTCAACATTATATAGCTACATGAATACTTCAAATTTCAACAGTTTAGTTTAAAAACGAGCAAGTGTTTCGAAGAATTTCAATAGGAAGTAGATGTAGATAAGGAAATTTACTGAAAATAGCGAAATATTTGAAATGTTAGCGCACTTAAAGCGATGAGATGTAATTCCTCTTCATACCAATCTTATTCTTAATTTAATACAAATTTGCAATAAAAATAATAAAATAATGCATTAATTTCAGTGCAATTTTTGTCGCAAAAATTTATTGCAAACTTTATGCAAATTTCGAGTTATTGCTAATTGACAATATGGCGAATATATAATGAATGCGTTGATAAAATAATCTCTAGAGAAAATTATGCAAATCTTACAACTTAAAATTTTCATATGCAAATAGAGTCATAAATATATGCAGATATCGTGTATATTCGAACCCAACTCTAAAATATGGCACAATAATAACATTTATCATTTATAGTTTTGCATTGGATTCTGCGCGATCGCTTGTAATTAAGCTCCGATCGGATTTATTGGCTCCGATTAACCGAGCCACCTCGCCCAAACCTTCTTTAGGATAAGGGCAGTGAAATAAGAGTCACCGTCATAACAGAAACAATGGTGAGACGATTCGTCAGCATTCAACGGACAGGAGATGAGCCTAAGCCCTAACCTTTATGCAAGTGACCTATAAGAAGTAGAGACGCCCCGGCACGTGATAGAATGACTGTCCAGAAGGTGCCACAAGACCAACTGAATCAAAGACGCATTGAATCGGGATAAGTGGAAGCGATATGAAGAGACATTTATTCATAACGGAATGATCTATTGAATAAAATATAAAATAAATAAATAAAAATAAAATTTATAAAAACAATAAAAAATATTATCAATAGTTTTTTAAAGTTTTTTTTATGGTGATAAAAATCGAATATTTTAAAAAAATTTTTTTAAAATTCTGTCGAATATTTCAAAAAAAAAAAAAAAACAATGTTCTTTGAAAAAAAAAACAATATGAAAACTGTTCAACAGTCAACACGAATAAAAGATGATCCATCGTTCTCATAAATAAATACCTTTTTTTTTTCTAATTTCAAAAAACTTGTTCTATTCGTTCACTGATTAAAAAAAAAAACGAATCGACCATTGTTGCGATTTAATTTCACTAACGAGTTTCCTTATCGATAATAATCGCCTAGTACATAGGCTATTGCACTTTCATAAGAAATTCAACAACACAAAAGTATATCTTCATTGTTGGTTTGCCCTTTTTTTTTGTTCATAGCAAAATTAAATAACGTTTAAGTATGATTAGATTGATTCAAGAACACGTTTAAACGCTTATAGAAGGGGAATTTTTTTTTTTTTAAATCAGATCTTCTGATATGATCACAATTTATCAGTAAAATTTACATTTATTTTTATGGATTTTCATAATTCAGTTCACTAAAAAACTAAAAAGTGCATTGAGGAACTTTCAAATAGCGACAAAGATATTTGAGTGGAAAAATAGCTTCGAAGAAATCCTAATTTAAAAATAGGTTATATCGAATAAATTTTATATTGCATAGCGTATAGCATTTATAAGTTTCATAAATTGTATCGTTTTGTTGCTAAATTTGATTAGATCACCTTATATAGCGTAAATACTCTGAAAATAACGCCAAAAAAAACTTTATTTTCACGAAAATTTTCAAATTTAAGCAGATTTTTTTTTTGAAGAAATTGGTGATTGACGACGCTAGAAACGAAATTTCTCTTCAAAAAAAATTTTTTTTTTTATTTTGTTTGGTTATGATGGGATACCTCAAAACGATGGCTTATCGATTCATTGATTGGAGGAAGGTTCAGATGAAAACTTAAAAAACAATCAGCGATCATTGAGGTAAGAGAGACGCCCAAATAGTACTATCACTAGTTGCCTTAGAGAATCTTCATTGGTCGTTGAAAAAATTTTCAAATTTTTGTCTAAATTAATGCTGTGCTATAATCAAAAGATTTTTAATGATATGATAAGCTATCACCTATCGTATACTCTCGTATTGGATAAACTCATTTCGGAAAACGACTGAAAAGTCGCTTCGAAAAATAAATTTCATATTTTTTTCAAAAAAAAAAATTCTTTAATAAATTTTCTAGGAGAATTTATTTTTCTAGAATTCTAGGAGAATTTCCAGGAGAATTTTGGGAGAATTTTCTAGGAGAATTTCTAGGAGAAAAGAAAGCAGAATTTGACAAGAAAGATTGCAAATTTAAAGCGATAGCATAAATAATAGAATAGAGTACATCCATATCAAATCTACATTTCGATTATATGTAACTAAGAACGAAATGAGACATGTTCCTAGAATTCTAGAAATAAATTCTCCTAGAAAATTTATTAAAATTCTAGATCGTTGATGTACTAGATCGTTCCTAGAATTCTAGAAATAGATCGTTGATGTACACTGAAAAGCAAAAAAAAAAGATTTACTTAGAGACGAGCATGAAATTTCAGGATAAAGCAAAGACAGTGACTAGAGTAGACAATGAAACACAATTAATCACCACCAACAACGATGCGTTTTCACAAACCTGTTTGATTCTTTTGTGTTAGCTAAGCAATGATGCATTAGTTGATGTGAGAAAAAAAAACAAACAAACAAATAATCATTCATTATGGCTGTCACAAAAAAAAAAAATAAAAAATAAAAAATCCACCGGTTCACTAAATTTTCGCCACTAAAAACCTATCGATTGAAATGATGATGAAGTTATATTTAGTCAACTTTGCAATTAAGTAATTGTACGTGAAATATTTCTTTTTTTTTCTAATTGCAATATGAAAAAGAAAAAGACGGCTATTGAAATAACTGCCAAAAAAATTTTTTTTAAATATATATACTATGAATTTTAAATTAACGTAAATTTAAATTGAAGAGTAATTGAATTTTTTGACGTGAAAATGCAAAATTATTTTTTCTCAATCGTTAATAATTGTATTGTTTATATATGCGAGAAAATCCGCAACGTTTATTTGTGTTTTTTTTTTTTGATCGAATTATTAAAGAAACATAATTGTTGTGCTTAAAAAAAGAATTTTTAATGTCTTTTAAAAAATATTTTCGTGAAAATTTTGCTTATCGAAAAAAATTTTCATGAATTCATTTTTCGATGAGGAAGAAGATTTGATTTTTCTTTAAACGTAAAATGCATTCTATCTATTAGAAATATTCATCATCTTTCAAGTTGTTGATTATCTCTGAGATTTAAATTGTTGTAGGTGATGAAAAAATTTGAATTTTAAGCATTTTCGAATTAGTGCATAAAATTTTTTTTTAGTTTTTCAAAAAAAAATTCCCTTTTATTTTTATAAAATTTTTCAATTCAGGTTTCATTAAAAAATAAGGGAAAGTACGATGTGCACTTCCTTTTAAAGGAGCGAAATTGAGTCTAAAAACGCAATCTTTACAGTAATAATTGCTACATAATGAATTTCAAAAAAAAAAACGAATTGAAAAACACTTATTCAGTAGAATGTTTTCAGAAGGCAACGTTTCATTCTATCCTTATCAAAGGTACCTCAACCGAGAAAACTGTTTTTAAGAAAAAAACAATTTTTATAGACATCACAGCATATATCTAATGCAGATAGTTTAATTCCAGGTTGTATTGTTATCGAAAAGGTCATATTCGAAGCGATATAAGTAGAGGCGCTACTTTTGTGGTTAATATTCTATTTCATTCGAAATAATTTAGAGATTCAAAATGAGGATATATATTTTTATTAATAAATAAGGAGAAAAATAATGTCGAACATTAAAAACATAATAAAATTTTATGAAAATTTGAAGAATTTTTTTATTTTTGCAACTAAACCGAAGAAGATCCGATTATAATATTCTCATTCTCAGACCCTTTTTTCCTCCCCTCTATTTTTTTTTTTGCACTTAAAGTATTTCGGTTTTCCTATGGTATATTTATTTGTTGTAAATTTTGTGCAG
The DNA here is from genome assembly GCA_013433145.1 of Ascaris suum. Taxonomy (NCBI): domain Eukaryota; kingdom Metazoa; phylum Nematoda; class Chromadorea; order Rhabditida; family Ascarididae; genus Ascaris; species Ascaris suum. Next base: position 6,694,479 of record CM024182.1, on the reverse strand, counting down.
CATTATTAATTTGCATTTTAAATGTCTTTTTTTTTCTTTTGCATTTTTATGAGAAGTTGAGAATAATATTGCTTATTTTTTTTAATAAATATATACTCAAGAAATATTTACTAGTTTTAAGATTCGTTGATCATTTCATATATAAACGAAGATCGTTTCATATTTTTTTCGTTGACACACCCTTTTTTATGCGATCAAAGTTGTATTGACTGTCTTTTGAGTTCCTCTTGATATGCTATAGGCTTATTCCTCTGTTTTGAGTATTGAAATTATTTGAGAAATTTTTCGCTGAATTTTTGAAAATATTCACTTGGGTTATTCATTCATTGAGAATCATTGAAATCACATCATAAAATTTTCCAATATTATTGATCGATTACTAACTGGAATTGATATGAAAGTTGTTGATCTTAACGCTTCAAACAAATTCACCGCTTCGTTTTCGAGAAATTCTCTCCTCTTTTCCTTTGCTTTCATCATAACTATTGAAAAAATAGCCTTCATATTAATGCGATATTTCGTTACCTTTTAGAAATTATACAAAATTATTACATTCATCCAAAATTTTCCAAGAAAAAAAATCGTTTCTTATAGTGAAATCATTGAAATTTTAAAGGAATTCATAACTTTCGGGTTTTATTCCAGATTGTACGGTAATGCTCTAATATTTGGACCACCATCGGGGATGCTACAAGTAGATCAGTTTTATAGGACACCAATTACGGAATTCAACAGAGGATTGTGGTTATTAATTTCGAGAGGATGGGAGGAGGGGAGAGGGGAGTTGAAATATTATTTACTTTAATGTGGAGGAATTTTTCTCCTTAAGGACTGTTCAATCCGACTACGCTTTAATTAGTGATTTACAAATCGAAACATCTCAAGACGGTCAATCAATTACCTCCAAATGAGAATGCGTACAAAATTTTTGCATATCCATTTATTTGTTCATCTAATTATTTGTCTTGTTTATTTATTTATTTATTTATCTACTTATTTATTTGCTTATTTATTTATTTATTTATTTATTTATTTATTTATTTATTTATTTATTTAATTATTCAATTTATTTCATTATTTATTTATTATCTATCTATTTGCTCACTTGCCTACTTGCTTGTTTGTTTGTTTATTTGTTTGTTTATCTATTTATTTATTTATTCATTCATCTGTTCATTTATTTATTCCTTTCAATCAATCAAAGTGGAAAAACTCATAACTCGAATTGGAGTGCTCGATTGCATCATAATCATTAAAATACTTTCGAAACTTGTCATATGAGTGAGTTATTCTGAAATAATAAATTCACCAAATTCAAAAGCCTTCGAAATTTCACTGCAAGTTTAATTGCAATTCCAATTGCAGAATTACGAAATTTCACTGCAAGTTTAATTGCAATTGCAATTGCAGAATTACCTTCTTAGTGCTATGTTTGTTTTATGAGGCAAAATTCTGATCGAAATAAATTTATGCATAAGCAATACGATGAAAATTGCTATGATTAATGAATGAGAGCTTTCATTTATAAGCAATAGATGATGTTTTTTTAAGGGGATTTAATAAAGAAACCTGTTTAGCTTATATAAAAATAGTATCTTCGACCATATTCTCAAAAATTTGAATCTCAATTCAGCAATATATCTGAAGGGAATGATTAATGCAAGCTAAGAATCGTCAATGCGCATTTGCTAAGACTCTGATTTTTGGGCGTTCAGCATTTTTGAAGCATTTTTTAAAGCATCATTTTCATTTATAAGTCAATATCATGCATTCGTATATAAAGATGACTTAAATGATTGCTTTAGAAATAAGTAAATATCAAATATGATTGTTATTAACGTTTATGGGAAGTGTAGCCTTTAAGGAACTAGACAATTGCGCTTTTTTTTTTTGTGGAATATAATTTCAGCACTAGAAATTTCCATCTAAGGCTAGTTCTATAGCCATTATACACGTTTTTCTGTAATTTTCTTTTACTGAAAAGATTCGTACAACATACACAAACATCGACAGACAAAACATTTTGCATAAATTGTTTTGCCAACAATTTTCGTCAAGAACTTCATATTCGATGATTATGAGATTTTCAAATATTGAGCGCTGAATGCTTAAAAATAGGACTCTCACCAAACCATCCATTCAAGCTTCAACTTAACTAGGCCCACAAGAGTAACTGTGGCTGAAGCCGTTCACTAGAATTACTTAATTAATTAGCTGATTCAGAAGCAAACTTTTAGCCCCAACTTAACTAGATCCACAAAAAGAATTGTGGCTAAAGTCACTCACTAAGATTACATCTAATCCACAGATTCTCTCTATATTTTTCCCTATATTTCATTCATAAGGCAAACAAATATTTGAAAGTTTATTTTAGGAGGTCATTTGCTCGCGTAACAAATGTCCGTTAGCCAAAGAATCGACGTGCTGCTCTCTTCGAATATCTTATAGATTTCAGCTTTAAGTCTCTTAGTAAAATCTTAAAGGAAGATAATAGTATAGGAAGAAAGTATAAGAATAATTCGTAATGATTATTCATATTGCTGTCGTTACATATTTACGCATCTTATAATAGACCATTTATAGCAAAATTTTTAAACTCTTCTATAGTATAAAATTTGAAATTCATTTATTTTTATTCAATAATTATATTGAAGTGAAATTTTTCATTTTTGATAAATTCTATTTTCGTCCTAAAATATTTCATCCTCTCCCACCTAAAAATGCTAAACGAGTTGGTAGGCATTTCACGTAATTTCAAAGTGGAACAAAATTGCAGCTATCTACTATGCAAATAACTAGGTTTATTCGGTTAAAATATACCTCTTATAGGGTAAATTTTAGAGGGGAAAAAATATAAATCTAAAATATCAGATATTCTTTCACTAATTTCATTTATTATGGAAAATTTTATTTTCACGTTAGAGAATTATATATTGTCATACACGCAAAACTTAATTAAATCTAATAAAAAATATCGAATTCATAGTTGGTAATACATTTTTTTAAATGTTTTTTTTTTGCTTAGAAAAATATGATATTTCTCAAAAGAAATACAATGAAATATGCAATGATAAAATTCGGCATCTCATTTCTTTTTCACTTATAATTATCGCTTATATTCGGTCTCTATCGATTCATGTTCTATATTTGATAGGTATCAAATTTTTCTCGTTTCTAAATTAATATCGAATTTTGTATTGCATTTATCAGCGGGACAAATAAATGTTAGAACACTAATTGAGAAAATATCAGCATCCGTAGAGATTTTAATTAGCCTTATTAAATCTCGCATTTATGGTCTCGAAATTGGCGAAGATAGAAATTCATCTTTCATTTCCTGTAAATAAGTAGCCACAAAGTATATATTGAAAGTATTGACTGCCTCTTCTTTTAGAGCAATATATGTGTGATCCATAAAAAATCTTTATTTCTTTATATTCTATTCGATTTTCTTTATTGTTAATGAACCATTCTTCCATCATATGTATATTTAGTTAATATAAACGCATGTTCATTATTACATCTATAATTAGTGCAATAAATAAATAAATAAATAAATAAATAAATGATGAATGCGCATGATGAGATGAAGAGTACTAAGTGTGCCTAGACTTCTTTCGAAATGATATGTTGCTGATGCAGCTATAGGTGAATGATTTATCAATTTGAAATACTCTGATCATTCAATCGAGTTTTTTTTGTGGCTTTTCGATCGGCTCATATTAAACAGCAGTTATGAACGTTTAATCACATCGAACCGTCGCGACGAATATTTAGGAACGTTTTTTTTTTGTTTTCATTATTTTTGAGTTCAGCAATTTCAGCATAAGTTTAATTACTTTGGTATTCATAGAGTTGCTCTTTTAGCAATCAAATTCGTAGGAAAAAAAGAATCCAAAAAATAGTAATATTATATAAAAAATCAACTCTCTCAGCAGTTAGATGTCATCATTCTCCAAACTAGTGACGGTTTTTCAAATACGTTGTTAACGCTATATGTGGCAACCAATAACTATTTTAGTCGAATTGAGGTGATAGCAACTTGTTAATGATCATAAAAGGTTAATCCATGGACGGAGATGAACCTTCAATCTCTTGCTTACCTTGCGAGCGCTCTACTAGGTGCTCCACTGGGAAGCACTCGTGTGGCAAATAAGCGGTCTCAGGTTGTTCTAGTGTACGGATAAAGCTTTCTTGGTCCATTAAGCCAAAGAAAAAAAAAAGAATGCTCTTCGATCATTTTAGTAAACAGTTTCTCAAATGATCTTTACTAGTTGAGAATCGAACAAAGAGAATTAATTAATTCTACGGCATAGAGTTCACTTTTATTCTTCGACGCTTTTATTCAATTCGCCAATACAATTGTGCATCTTTGAGAATCATATAAAATTATCATTATGTATAAAAGTTTCATCCTTCAAAATAGTAGCGCTTTCAAGTAATTACTATACGTAATTGTTATATCTTGAATTTTATTAACAATTATAATCTATCGGCAAAGATTCATTTATTAAATTAAGAGAAGAATTTCTAAGGAATTTATATCGATATTTGAAATCAACCCACCGAACACTTTAGAAAGCCATTTTTTTCACGTCAACGAATAATGATATTCGATAGAAGTCGTCATTTCAGTAGGTCATTAACGACTTGTGCAAAATGTGTTATGACGCTATAAATATGAGTTTGGTATTACTTTGTACTCATCTAGTCGACTATGTATAGCAATATTCAAATGAAGCCTCATCGTCTACAGTAGATGAATGAATTTTTTCTTCTCTATTTTATCGAATTCATTTGCTTTAATTCTTTTTTTTTTGCGATTTTTTTTAAAAATATGTTTATTCATATTTTCTTCAAGCATAAATATGCATATTTTCAATGGCTTTTTTTAATATTTAGCTGTTAATCTTCAAAAATAATTGCTGAAAACGTTGATATCATTCATTATGATTATATTTCAAAAAAAAAAAAATTTAAAAAAGTGTAACATTCGCAAATTAAATGAAATATTTTCGTGAGAGGAAGCGAAACGTCAATAATTCGAATTAAATGGTTGAAAATATTTTTTTTTTAATTTTCAATTTTTTATAAGATGATGCGCTAAATTCAAGTCTCAAAGGATGAAAAAATTGCTGAATTAGGAATTCTTCACTTTAGCAGCCAGAAAGATATTTGCCCATATGTGGCAATAAAGAGCCACCGCTTCCTCGTGTTCTCTCTCATGAAGAAACGACGACTATTGATACCATATGATCTTAAACGACACCCATTGGTATCACATAATTTGAATCACCCTAATTTATTGAATATGCCATTAATTTCATGTTCCATTTTAAAATGGAAATGACTAATTGAAATATTCATTTCATTTCTGATTATTATTTCACCATTAAATTGAGTTCTTTATGCAAATATGATATTTATTGAAATAGAATTAGATATGATAACCTGTGAAACATATTATATCATTTCATCTAATGTTTGCAATTGTAGAAGTGTTTGTTTTTTCTATTGCAGATTATCGTAACGCATTCAATAAAACCCCATTGCTAGAAAACTCCTATGGTTTCCAATGAATAGAGTTTAGTAGAAGAAGGTTATGTTTTTTTTTCTTTCGAAACCCCTTCAATTTTTAACAAGAGTGTAAAATCTTTCAGACTATTAGTTGAAGACGTTTCGGCAATTTTTCAATAGAAGAAGGGGAAGTCATTGATGGACTTCATCAATAATCCAGAAAGGAATATTTATTCGAAGAGGGGAACGGGGTGATGTTAAGTTTAACAGTCATTTGAAGAAAGTGACTCGCAGATTTCTTAAACCAGTTAACTCATCAATGCACTAACGGCAAAAAAATCATAGACGGGAAACGAAACAGTGCACTCGAATGATCAGATCAAAATTGCCTACTTGAGTGATCACTTCAGGAAGCAGAGGAATATGGTGTATAAGGAGTTCATCGAGGTCTCTAAGTTCATGCATTGAATGTTGAATATAATTGTTATTGATAGCATAAAGATATATGATATTAGGAAATGCACTTTAAGCATTTCCTCTTCAGATTGTTTTCATTCTTGAGTAAAACCGATTTATTTTTATAACTCGATGACATCATTTCAACCTTTCTTAACTCTAGAAACTTTTGAGCTTTTATTCGATAAGAAAATAATGCATAAGCTATACGCTGATAAATTTAACAAATAAAACAGCAGACGAATTAATTAATTAATTAATTAATTAATTAATTAATTAATTAATTAATTAATTAATTAATTAATTAATTAATTAATAGTATTGCTTTATACTAACAGGAAATCGAGCAAAATTAATATATGCTTCAATAATGCTTTATAACTAATTGTACGCTGTGCGGATACGTTAAAATAAAGTGTTGGTGTTGTATAGAAAGAATGAATGAAATATGAAGATAAATTCTAGTGTAGTTCCTAGATCTCCAGTTTTTTTTTTTTTTTTTTTTTTTTGAAATCATCGATCTACTAGAGGAAATAGAATATATGGCATTAAGTTTCGATCTTTTTTATGTGCAAAAGAAATTCAGATTTCAAAAGTTTTGATAAATTTTTGAAGAATTTTTCATTTTCAACTGAGAAAACATTTTTTTTTCAAATTCTCTACTGTGCAAAAAAAAAAATTTCATTGCCTATTGCTAAAATTATATTCACTTTCCAACAATTAGATAATTTACATTAATTCTCTCATAGTTAAATTATCGGCGTTTAGCATCAATAAATCACTCCATCTATGAAAACCATTTATATGTTAATATTTGGAATCGAGATGAATTCATTAATGAATTCATGAATTGATATGACTTATACGCTCTATTTTATTCTTATAATGAATACCCTTATCATCGGGATGCGGGCGGTGGTGCAAGTCGTATGGAACAACGATGAATCGACTTGTCAGTATCCGATGGGCAGGAGACAAGCCTAAGCCCTCACCTTCACATTACCTCACAACTTCAGCTAAACGGAAGTGGTAGTGATATGAAGAGACATTTATTCGTAATGAATGCTCTGTCGATTCAAGTAAATTTTTGAAGTAAATGAATGCCCTATTGCTTGCCTTTCAAAATATTCTCTTATTTAAAAAACGGAAATTCTTTAATATTTTTTTACATTCTTCCACTTTTAGAAAGAAAGTAATAGGTGGACGAATTACAATTCTTTTATTTTACGAGTAAGAGTACCTCTCGAAAAGGTATATGCAAAAACAATGCCTTTTAATTAATCATCATATCTAATAGGAGAATCTAGATTCTTAGCGATTATCATAAATACTTAAATGATCGAACTCTTTATTTATAGAATGTGTATTACTTGACAATTTCAATATATAAGATATGATAGGTATATATTTATCATATAATGCCATCATCATTGCTAAAAATTTTCACTGAACGATAGCCTCGAAAAAAATTTCCATTTTATCAAAGCTTTTTATTTGAAATTTTCAGAGAAATTTATAAGATTCTAATTGAAAAAAATTCAATTCCATTTCCTATTTTTTTGCATTCAAAATTCAGATTTTATGAATTTATAAATCATTACACACTTTATTTTGTTTTGGGTAAAAAAATCCATACATAAAATGTAAATTTTTTTGCTAAAATTAACTGAAAAAAAATAAATTACAATATAGGTGGGGGGGGGGGGGGGGGGTGGGGAAGTTAAAGAATCCGTTTGGAAGAAAAATCCGTCTTAGAGACAATCTCATCGAAATGACGATAACATTGAAAAATCGTTCGATATTCTTTCAATGCAGCAAAATCCACTAAGGAAAAATGATATTTATATTTTATTCCTTGAAATAAGCCATTCCAACGAAAGTAAATGATAGTAAATGACTTATAAGAATTTTGTTATAAAACATTTTTTCATTAATGGGGCATTAAAGCGATAAAAAAAAATTCTTCAAGAGAAAATTTTAAATATCGAAATGCACTATTTGGAAAATCGAAAAACGGGTGGAAAAAAAGGGTGAAAAAGTTCGAGAAATACGATATCTCGGTCGAGAACTTTTTTATTTAATGATATATATATAAAAATAAAAACTAGCAGTTTTAATGGTTAAATGTATTCAAGCATAAATATATGACGTTATAGCTTTTATTATTGTCTATACGGCTAAATACTTTTATTGCCATTATCTCTATAAGAACGCTATTCATCAGCGTGGAAAATTGCTTTACTTCCATGCGAATCTATTTCGATGAATTTCAAGCGAAACAAAACATCGGGGCAAAAGAAAGATTTCAATATTGCTCAATTCATTGCGTAAAATTTTAAAAAAAAAAATCCCATATTTCACTATTGTTGTTTTGTTCGCGATGAATTTATTGTGTTGAACTCCACTCACAACGATCCCACATATTTATTTATTCAAATGAATCACCTTTAATTTGTTTCCGGCAGTTTTTCGTCTTATATTGTTTTTTTTTTTTTTTTTGAATTTTCGCTATTTTATTATTGCAAGAGATTTACTAAAATGCTTACATTATATTGGAAATTAAAATATTAACAATTTTTTGAATCTTCTATGTAAATTTACATTTTTGTGAATAAATCTGTACCTATATAGTTGAGTAAGCACAAAATAATAAACTTAAGGAAAAGAATGCATAGACGATTGACGACTATCACGAAGGAAAAATCTTCTTCTGTATTCCTGAAGAAATAGATCCCTATGAGCTTATAGAGATTTAATGAAGGATTATTCGACCGGCAGGATTACCTGTCTAGCAGACTTCTGAAATGATTATATAGCCAACAGAGTCGATATTTTCGTAATTTTAAAATATGCGCAGTTGGTTGTTTTGTTCGTAACTCAAGTGGGCATCTATTTAATGTGGGTATTCGCATAGTTGATCGAACTCTTGTATTTTTTTAAATTTCATTCGATACTATTTTTTGAGCTTTTTGAAAAAAAAATGTGAGGGTAAAAAATTTTGCATTTTTCTAAGTGCTGAATTATTTTTTCGATATTTTATGATAATTCACCATTTTTTGCTTGTTCATTACAAAATGTTCGATTCACTGTAAGTAAATAATCACGTGTTTTTTTTAAACTCATTAATTACATTTTTATCACTTTTTGCCAAAAAAAAAACTTGCACATGATTTCGTTTACTACGTTCAGTTTCTAATATGTCGTCATTTCCGGTTTATTATTATTATTATTATTATTTATGCATTTTAATGTTTTAATTTAGGGAAATGCTTACAAAATATGCTCGAGTGTTATTTATGCTCGTTGTAGCACTGAAGTTTACCTCTGCAATGATCACTCCTAGCTATACATCCATCGATTATCTTAATCGGCGCTTACAACAAGCAAATGCTTATCACGAACCAATAATTGACGATCAGAGGTAAGCGGGGGTATTTTTTTTGTTTTTCTCCTCTATGCATAGCATATAGTCCCTTATGAATTCATAACTTTCTTGTCTAAGATGATTTCTAGAGAGAGACGGTGCTTCGGGTGAATGAGGGGGTGGGGAGGGTGGGAGAAACGCGGTAAGAGTTGGTCTTTTTTTTTGCTATAGAATGAGGAGATTACGAAGAGACTATCAAATATTAGGTGAAAAAATAATTTGCTAATAAAGATATACTTCAATAAAATAAATAAGTAAGAGTATTTTATACGTTTTGTTTGCGAGAAATGGGCGAGAATATGAGAGATTTCATAATTGTCCCGGTTGTCGCAATAGCGAATGGCAATCATTTTGAGAATGGCAAAACCTTTTTTTTTCAGTGCGCCTATCATGAAAAGGTCACGTTTATGTATTCTAAATGCTGGCCTATCACAAGGATGTGATCTTTCGGATATGTTATTCGCTAAACTTCAGGTGATTTTATTTTATTTTTTTAATGAATTAGTAATTATTTCTTATAAATTCCATAATATTTATTCATTTATACTCTCATAATTTTTATTTATTTATGTATTCTATTTAATTGCCAATTTTTTTTGAAAAAGAATTCGAATCTTAATAATTGAATTTTTTTTTTGATGAATTTGAAAAAAAATTTGAATTTTAATAGTTGAATTTTTCGATGAATTCTCTCGCCACTTTCAAATATTGGAAATTTATGAGTGGCCATATCGTTACGCTTTATAAATAATAAGGGATTTTTTTAAAATGTTTTGTCGGCAGCATAAATGATATCTTCTTCATTTCCTTTTTTTTTTCAGTTACGATGAAAATAATTATTTTTCCCCGTAATAAAAATTCAATAAAAATTCCATCAAAGTTTTTCTCATCTAAATTTGTTCTACAATAATTCGATTATTTCACATTAATTATCATTGTGTATTTAATGTCTTTTCAACTTTATTTTTATGATTGAATTTGCTTTTAGTTTTTTTTTTCTGAGGTCTAAACGAGTAGGAGAGGGAGAGAAAGGGGAGGGGAGAGCAATGATTGATCAAACAGAGTAACACCTGCAAATTTGGCACGTTATCAAGTTATTGTAATTTTCGAATGGAATAAATATGAGATGAATTTTGTGTGCTATGTTGAGTTCTTTTTATCGAATACAATTATGAGAACCTATTTCAGGCAAATAAATTCAGTAGTTTCGCAGGACCTGGTCGTCGATAAATATCTCTATGAAGAATTCTCAAAAATTAAATGCAATATTTTCATTCATAGAATCGATTTTTTTTTTCATCACGAATATCCGATAATATCCATTATTCATTTCTCAATTGCAACCAAATTTCTTAATTATTATTGAAATAATCCACTGATAATTATGATTATAAAATTTATGCCATTCTTTTACTTCAATGTTGAATAAAACTTTTATATATCTCTCAATAATGTTTCATTTCAAAGTGCCCAGTTTTCCGCACTCGATTACAATATCATATAAGCGATCTCTTAGGAATTTAGTTTGAAAAAAAAAAATTATTTGATGAGACGTTTTGCATCGACGTCGATGATGCATACGAAGATAATAGAAATCCAGAAGGCTGTTTCTTCTCCACCAATGTTCTCTAAGTTGTTTTTTTTTTGAATAGATGACTGAATCATAATTACCAATAATATGAAAATATCTTGAGTGTTGAAGTCTTCTTTCAATTAAGCGTCGAACATTAAGCTTAAAATTGGAAGTTCTCATTGCTGCACTCTCCATATGGTTCAATAATTATTTGAAAGTTTCCTCGAAAAGTTGCTTTTTGGTGATCTAATGTTTGGACGTTTGCTAATATAATACTATTCTTGCTCTACCGTACATTTAAATAGAAACCCATGCTAAACGGAAAACTCCTGATGTAAAAATCTGAGCTTAAGGAGAGGGGGGGGGGGGAGGGAGGGGAAGGACTATAATATGAATTTTTTTTCGAATAGTTTTGCTGAGAAATCATATGCAAATGAGCAAAACTCAACGAATTATTTTTATTTATTATTGTTTTCGCGTACAGCAATATGAAATCTCAAAATACACCATTCAATGAATTTTGTGCATAAAAGATTTACATATGCTTATAATGTACGTACATTTCATCTACGAAATTAATCGTAAATATTAAAATTTATTAAAAAATAAGAATAAAATGAGTAAATATTTCAATATGAGAGATATATTCAATAAAACCAGTATTACTATTACTTACAAATAAAATATTAGTGAGAGAAAATTTTTCTTCTATTATAGAAATGATGAACGGATAATAATGAACGGAAAATCCAAAAAAAAAATTCTTGAAGGGATATAAAACGATATATTAATTACACTTGAAATTATTCAAAAAAAAAAATTTTTTTTTAATCGCTCTTTTTTTTCAAAAAGAAGTGCAACAGATGTTAGTTTTATTGCAATGTATATGTTATTGCTAACGTTTTGTCACGCAATGAATATAACAAATTTCATCAAAAATGCAAAAATTTCCTCAATGATGGGGCCACTAAATTGGTTATATATATCTTAGTTTGAAAAATAAATAGTCTTCTTTTGCAATGAGCGATATTGTAATTCTTTTTGCAATAACGCTCATTCGATGCTAAATATTGCAAAGTTTTTGATCAATGACTTAAAAATGAAGAACTTAAATTATAAAGACGTTAAATATTCATTTCATTATTACTTCAATCATTAATTCAAAAAAAAAGCATTTCAATTTATTTCGTTGCATTTTATGCAATACTAAATGGAGAATTGCAATAAATACTAAATTTATTGCAATTCTATTCGTTTTTATCATTTTATATCGTTGGCTTATCACATAGTTCCTTTGATAGAGGTTCGTATAATAATGATAAAATTTTTCGTTCCTATTTTTGATAAAATAAACAATAAAAAAAAATCCAATAGAATTGCAAAGGATTGCAAAATTTCATTGATAAATTACAACATTGTCAATTTTTTTTCTGTTGGTCGGTGGTTTTTAACGGTCGAGAAAAATTCGTTTGATAAATTTGCTTGAAATAATTGACGAATGCTTGTCGAGCTTTTTCGGCAATGCGCCCAATGTGTCCCTTCATCGTATCTGAATATCAGCAATAAAAAATTACAAATTAATGCATAAGAAAGTTTAAAATATAGAGCAGAAATTTTTGCTATCAAATAATCAAAAATTAATCTCTTTTATTTCCTCTTTTGAATTAGTTAGTTGGAGATTTTTATAATAGCCAACAAACAAATGAGCTTATATAGCGTTCAACTTGATCTTTACTCATTGAAGTACCTGTGATATTAATTACAGGTATTTTTTTAAAATTGAAGTTGTATTTCGATATATTTTTTTAGTATCATTGCAAATAAGTTTTTTTTTCGGATTAAATCTGCCTGTCCTCCCATTCGCCAATGTAGTGCTTAATATTAAAGAAAATAAGTTGTATTAGCAGATATCATGAAGCAAACAATAACGACACTGATAAGCATCTGAATTTTGATAATTTGACAGTTGTTAGTCAATGTTATATTCGAATTCACTAATTAATTTAATTATCATAACACAAACCTGTGTTAAATTTATTCGAATTTCTTTGCAATTGTTCATTTGTTTGCAATGATCTATTGAACTTCTCGATATTAGAGTGAAAAACATTTTTGATCACCTTCAATAAATTATCGCTGATCTGTAAAAATGGAAAACAATAGGCGAAAACATTAAGAAACGATTTACTAAACAAAACTAGAAATTACTTTCATTACTCAACAATAATTTATTAATAGAGTTGGTTATTTCCTTCATATTCAAAATATCCTCATCGTAAATTATTCCAATTATACAAGTAGATTATTTCAATTATCATAAAACATCGATTTAATCATCCGTAAAATCATATCCGATCATCTATAAAAATAAAGCAATTTAACTATCGTTACTTATAGTTTTCTCTACGATACAATCACTTATAAGTTGATATTATCGGACGATTAATTTTATAATTTTGGCCAAAATGCAATAGTCTTGAGTTAGGTAAATCCCCTCAATTAATGGCCAGTATATTAAAAATCAAAACATATAAAATTGACTCTTGCCTCGATCGTTCATTTTAAAAAAAAAAGAGCCAAGAGACGCACTCCATTTGTTTACAAGCTATCATAGTGATTCCCTTAGTACGTATTTTATTTGGTTTCAACAAATCAACCATTATTAGCCCAGATGGAATTAGACACAAATCTATAGATAGACATATGCTATTATCTTTGTTAGCATATCATAATATCCGATTGATGAATCCTGGAAATCACAGCACATTCATTTCTTAAGGAGATGGTAACCAGGACCGAAGCGGGAGAAGGGGAAAGAGGTACGGGGTATAATTGTGATCATACGGTAATGTAAGGTCTTTATGTAAAACGAAGCGATATGTTCAAGAGAACAACAATCGATGCACAATCCTCAAAGATTGAGGAAAATATTTTCGAAGGCGGTAGAGATTACTCTAAGATCATAAAAGAAATTATGATCACTACTGTTGTGGAATGACGGTGTTAATCGGAAAACGAGAGGAAACATCTCAACACAGGTAACGGTGTGTCACAGTACAGGTAATATATCACAGTACAGGTAATATGTCACCATATTAATAACAGCAACACGAGTTTCAGCTCAAGAGGAAATCTACGATCCAAAAATATTCCTTTAATTTTTAATTTTAAAGAGGTTTTTCTCACAAAATAATCTATACTCAGCCAATAGCTTAGCGTATTCTGTAGTTAGTCGGTAGAAAATTTTAAGCACAAATTTATGCTCATAAGATATATATTTTGGAATCGTTCCAATTATTTTCAAAGAAAATCCACAGTATAAAATTCGTACTCTTCTTATTTCTCTAAAAGTTAGAAATATTTATTTCTAAGGGAATTTCCTCCTTCGACGTTGAAAAACCAATTTGAAAATCATAGATATTTCGTGGTAGTTACGTTCTTTAAATCCATGAAAAAGGGGTCAACATGAATTGATGGAGGTGAATCATAATGGATTACGAAGAGGTGGATTAATGTGAGGGAACCGCGAAGAAATTACGCTCAAACGAATTGAAAATAGTGTGTTAATCGAATAGATGCATACATTGAGTGGACATTTTGCCAATAAAAACTGGTCAAACAAGTGAGTGGACTAATATTTGTCCACTCACATTGGCACAAATATTGACCATTTGGATAGTGTCCGCTTCGGATTTTAAAGAAAGTTCTTAATGGAAAGGTAGATTAACAAAGAAAACCATGACGGCTTTCTATAGTCTTCCAAAATAGGCGAACATCCGGGAGGAAATTTTTGATTCGTTGTGTTTTTTTCGGACTATAAAGGCACCGAAGGTATGAAGAGCTACGACAATAAATTAACAATAAATTACCGACACAACTAAAGAATGGTGCTAGGGATTAGAACCTCTTACCTTTCTTACCTTTCCCTTCTTTCCCGCCTGTCGACAGGTAGACAATCTTTAACCGCTCATCAAGACAATTACCGAGATTATCGAGAATTAATCTCTTCAAGTTTAAAACGATCTCACTATATTCGCTTCTCGTCGAGAAAATACAGATAAAATGTTGCATTGAATCTATTATTAGTGTTTTATTTATTTCTAATGACCACAAACATTTTTCAATCATGAATCAATTAATCCAGCCGTTTTTTCCTTGGTCACTTATTTAAACGGCTCCATTTTTTGCTCTTAAATTGTAAAATTCCCACAACATCCATTCTTTTTTTAGTCTTTCTCCGATATTCCCTCTTTTCCGGTATTCGGAAATTGAAGAGACAAACATACAAAACTAACCAACCCATGCATTCCTTTGCTGAGTCTCTTCGTCAGTCTCTTCCGTCGCATTTTTCATTGCTGCGAAAAGCGTCATCCACGCGTCAAAATCGAATGGACTTCCTGTTTCCCGGTCCAAAAGGTGTTGTCCTTCCCTTGGACTATGCTTGCACAGGAAACGACTCGGTGGTGGCGCTGTTATCTTGCGAATCCACGGCCTCTCACTTGTGTATGACGTCGTCGGCCATTGTGTTGGGATCTTTGTTGATTGGCTTCCTTGTGAAGTTGATCCGTGCCCTTTTTTCAGTGGTAACGTTACCCACTGTGGTAACGAAGTCACCGACATCTTTGTTGAAGCGTTCTTACGCAGGAGAAGAATATGATATTTGCTGAGTATAGACTCAAAATTTCTCTGCAATACGGAAACAATTCGGATTGATACCGGATTAGCTATATTCCTGAAAGTAATGCACACTACTAATTTTGATTCTTCCGGAAATTATTTTTGAGTATTGCCATCAGTGAAACATTTACGAATCCTCCTCGAGTTCTTAAAAAAAAAAGCAAATGAATACTTCAAAAAAACATCAAAATAGACTATAAATAATGCCTTTTTTTTAAATGAATATCCAAAAATATAAAATTTCTATTTGTTTTATTCTCATCTTTCGATAATCTAATTCTTGAGTATCATAGATAATTCTACTCATTTCAATTCGAATTGAAAATATGATAAATGAATTTCTTTTCGTAAAATTTATTTTCGATAATGGTGGATATGAATTGAAATTTTTTTCATTGAGAAAAAAAAATGAAATAGCAAATCGATAGAATAATATCATTTTTGAAATATATAAATTTTATGCTATCTTTTAATTTTCAATTGTGAATCGTTATTTCGAAATTTATTATGATTTTAATAAAAATTCTTGTTCGTATATTTTTCAAAAAATTGAAGATAGTTAAAGTTTATTAGAGTTTAGCATTTTAATATTACGTTTGATAATCTTTTAGAGTATTTTATCAATAATTTTACGCTTTTATATTAAATTTGGCTAATAAAAATAGCAAAAACGTTTATATCTTGTTTAATCTTTGCATCTCAGCTATCCTCCCCCCCCCCTCACCCGCTCCTCATTTCCCGCAAACCCCCATCCCCTCTCCTTTCTTATTAAAGGAGCTCTCTATTTAATAGATGATACAATATATTGCTATTGCTAATATTTTCATTATTTTTGAATTCATGATATTCCTTTATTATCCAACATTAAAGCCATTAGCAACGACCGTCTGTTGTTTCTGAGGATCACGTATGACTTCCGTTCCTTTAACGAACACTTCGGCAGATCTTGCTTCCGGTTTATTTATATCGGTACTGTCTGGAGAAGCGGCATCGTATCCGTTGTGATGTCTATCGTTCGCATTTGATGAACGGTCCTGGCTGTTTGGGAGTGAAGAGTCACCTGGTTTTGGTACTTGGTACCATGCTGAGTAGATTGGATCTAAATAATTTCACTTTACGACTTCGATATTCAAAAATATAATGAGAATAGTGACTTCTTACTTCATGCTCGATGTGATTCAAGTTCAAGTTCAAGTTCAAGCTCAAGTATTCAAGAACATTAGTTCAAGTTTAGTGAGAGATTCTAAACAATGCTTTCTTACGTTCTCATTAGATCGAATCGTTCCTCGCTGAAGTTTAGGAGTTTTTATACGGTATATGGCAAGATAGTGACAAAGTTACATCCCATTTTATAAAAATGCTTTCTTAATAAAAAGCGTTCAGTAAATTTTTGAAGAAAAGTGAGAATAAAGGAATGTAGTTAGTTACCGTAACCTTACTATAAGCCCCTGAGGTTCTATACTTGGCAATCGCAAAAATTTGATCAGCATTTTAAGTTTATTACCATTAAGGGTATTGACTTAAAGATTACCTGAGGGGAATGCGATTTGTTGCCATCGGCGATGTGTTGTATCGGCGATTACCATTTCAAATAATAAAGTTAGGCCGACGACGATCATCCTAGAAGGCTATCGTCTACATTTATCGATCGATCAATCGATTGCATACGTTTATAATGCATGATTGAATTTAGTAAGTTGAACAAAACAACTTAAATTTAGAACAGTTTTCAACATCCTTTCATCTAGATTTATTTCTGCTACCTGGAACGCTCAATGTTATATATTCATCGTTTGCTTCGTTTTTTTTTTATTTATTCCATTTTTTTTGCATAAAAGGATTGCATAAATTGCAAAGATATATGAGAATATTGCAAAACATTGCAGAAATATTTTTCAACAAATGAAAATTTTTCATCTCATTATATAACCGCTAATATTCAATGCAAAAAAAAAAATACTCTATGTAATAATACAATATAAAATCGTAATGCATTTATAAAAGATATTATCAAACACTTACAAAAAAATAATATTTAAAAATGATAATCGAGTGGAAAATATTTTTATATTTCAACATATTTTTCATAGGCTCCATATATAGTTGAAATTGAGCACTTGTGACAGCTGTCTGCCACTAAATTAACCAAAGATTATTGAGTTGATAGACAATATGCAATTGTCCTAAATTATATATCACTCTATTGAAATAGCAAATTAGAATAAACTGGCAGCTAATAAGCTGGCAGCTAGCATTAAAATTATATACTAATTACTGAGACCCTATTTAAAGGGTGTTTCTTAGTTGCTAATTGAACGTTAAGAAGGGCTATAAGTGAGAAGAAATAGAGAATGCCATTCACGAAGAGCGAAGTAGAGAATTTTGCGCAATATTTGCATTATTTGCGCTTTCATATAAACAAATGCAAATATATGCCGAAGTGATTGAAATGAGACGAATCGAAGTAGTTGAGACGTTCTCGCAACAAGGTGTTCTATTCGAGTTGGATGCTATAGATAGTTTATTTACCCGTACCTGAACTTACCTATGATTTTTATTAATCAAAAATTTCAATGCCACCTTTGAATAATGCTTTGAAGATGAATAATCAAAGTTCGATTATGCTCGCATTATTGCTTTTGAGGAAAGCTCGGCTATCTAGTATGTGGTAGTTCAGTCACTTAAATCTTTCAACAGAATCAAATTTTCGCTCAGTCAAGTTTATGGGCAACATGAATTTCGTATATAAACGACGGTAATTCCTTTCTTTCATAAATTCTTACGCATTGGCGTTTCTTCATTTCGACTCCTAAGCCCTTGTCTCCCTATCTCCATAACTCGTTTTATTTTGTGGTACTCGACGCTTCTTGCCCTCAACTTTTGCATAATTTTTAGACAAATTTAGGGGCAAATTTTAGGACGGGAGTACCATACTTGATTTTGCGCTCAGCCGTCAAGAATCACGCGATGAGCTTTATCCTTGAAAATCCTTTGAAAAAATTTACACAATATAATATCAGTGTTAATATTTGAAAATAGCGTTTTCAATAGTAGCATTCATCAAAGAAATTTGCTATTTTCATAGAATATGCGTCTTCTGAAGTAAATAATTTCATAATTTAACAAATATTTTCACCAAAAAAAAGCTCTAATAATAATCGCATTTCTTAGGAAAAAAAATATTATAATTCAACATAGAATATTATAAAATTTTTCAAAAAATTTCAATATTATTATTTATAAAATAATTTTAGAGAGGAAAAAAAAACTATTTTCGAATTTCTTTTTTAACGCTTCGATAATTGATCACAAATTTATTATTTTACAATTTAACTCAAAGAAAACTCTCAGCATTTCTTTGCATCTCAACATGAAACGTAATTATTTTTCGCTACGCTTCTATGTCTTCTAGATGACTTTTATTTTCTCCGACTATATTATAAAATGATAAATTAGCCTTGATCATAAACGGTTGTCCAACTTCACGCTTAGCGTTGTTGTCCCAGAATCTTACCTTGCCATTTAATAAAGGTGTATAGAGGTCGAATAGCCATCAAATAGATCTCCATGACGACGAAACGCATATTAGACATTTCATCGCCGAATATGCTTTTGGCCGCTTTTAAAATCATTACCTTGAGGTGATTCACGTGAATCTGGATCGAATTTTACTATTTACTGAAAATTGATAGTAATTATTATTGTAAGAGTTGAAAATTTAATCAACTTCATAGATTTTTTTTCTCTCTAAGTGTTAAGAAAATGATGACGTCGAGTAGAACGTTATAATGATTAAAATGACTGTAAAGATAAAAATGTTGTCTCTATTTTATCAAAATAAAAATATTATATCTTTATGTTATAAATATAAAAATTTTATTTAACACAATATTGTGTTACATAATACTTTATAATATAATATTGTATTTTTTTTTATTACTTTTCCAAATATTATCGAAATTTTTGAATTTTTTTTTTTTTAATGTGAAATAAATAGTAAATTTTTTGTTATTTCTGATAAAGTGGCCAATCACATTCGTCAAATCATTATAATATTCTATAGTTAATTTCGAGCAGATCAATAATTCGATTTCTCAATGTTGCTTAATTATAGAAAATGGTCGATATATGGACGCTTGCAAAAGAACGTCTGAATGCATCTCAACGAAAATTAGATATGAATGTAGGCGATTTTCTTGAAGGTTAGTTATCGATATTTTTATTAATTATTAAGAAATTAGGACGCTCATAAATGATACTAATATTCACGTAAATAATTTTAAATGTTTATTAAATATATTGAGTGATTTATTAATTTTGTTCCGATAAGTCTTGGTCGAACAATCGTTAAATGATTCGGCGAATAAAGCAATCTATCCAATATTCGACTCGAATATTTCTAGCTGATTGCTTTGAAGATGCAAGCTTGATCTATAAAATATGAATTCAAGAAAATAAAATTGATTTCTGTAAAAATTTCAACAACAATAATTCTAATAAATTCGTTCAAATTGCCATATATAATCGATTACAAACACAATCAACATCTTACCTATAATCGAAAATAGCAGTAAGTTAATTAGTGAAAATAATTGTAAAAATTATATTCGAAATTATTCCAACGAAAAATTTTAATAAATTAATGAATCATTTATAACTGATTGCTTTAAGTAAACATTTGTAAGTGATTTTCATAATCTTTACAACTTTTTACAACTTTTTTACAACTTTTTTACAACTTTTTGCCAACTTTCTTTAACGACTGAAAAATTTGAACTCTATTGATAGGTGTAATGTATGTCCAATATTTAATTATGTATGCTGTTTGATATTGTGAATGCATAATAAATAAAAATTACAAATATTTAGAATCAAAATTCGAACGACGTCACGAGTCATATATTCTCATTTGTGGAAGCAAGAATTGTGTATGTGCTTCTTTCTCATTTAATAGACGAGTTGTATAGAGATAAGAGGGAGGGAATGAAGAAGATGAAGGGGGAATAGATCTGAAAGGGGGACGAGGAAAAGATGGAGAAGGATGGAAGAGAAAAGGTTTTCATATCTATACTATTGCTATTAGAATTGATCACTTCAGAAAACTAACTGAAACCAATGATTTGATCTCTATAATGAACAACTGTCAAAGTAACAATTGATTATATCTCGCGAATAAAATGATGAATTAAAGGAAATAATTTGACAAAATTTAAATTGTAAATGGTCAAAATTGGCCAAAATAAGATTGAAATAAGAGACGACTAAAGGGAATAGGTTTTCTTCAATCTTTTTTTTTTTTCGATTTGTTGTAATAAATCTATAAAATAAATAGACACCAACAAAAAAAATGGAAAATGATGGAGAATAAATCGATTTAAATTGATGGCAATCCTTGAGAATTCCTATAGAAGATGCTGAAATACAATTGCTTTTCTTTTTCAACTTTTCTAGGATAATTTCCTCTCTTTTCTATTATGGCTATTTTTTAAAATTATTTGTTATTATCGGATGATTTACCAAATCAAAGTTCATCTCTATCAAAAATTCTTACAGGTACCTAAAATTACAAATTACTTACTTTTTATGTGTGAGTTCTCCGCATCGCTAATTTAGTAATCCCAGCCTTCCGGATTTTCTGGAAAAAAAATGTCTGGATTTTCTCTATTTGCATTACTTGTAATGGTGATCGTCTATTTTTCCCCATATCTATTGAAGAAATTTTATTCAGTGGAAAATAATATTTTCTTCAATAATTTTTTTCAATGTGTAGCATTTTTCAAGAAAAATGTGTAATTGCTTACAGGGTAAAAGTCAAATGATATTACGTTTTTTGGATCGTAACGAGAATACAAAACCAACGATTGCACTCGAATATACCTATGGCCGTCGTACAAGGGGAACGGTGAGTTTCATTTTGTTTATTTACTTATTTATTTATTTGTTTATTTGTTTATTTATTTATTATTTACTTATTTACTTATTTTTCAACTGAAAATAATCATAAGTAAGAAAGTGATTATTGCTTTATTTCTTTCCTAGAAATTATCTAATAATAAAACTTTTTTTAACGACTCTCTATTAGTGGTTTTTTTTTTGTGGATTGAGGATTAATGAGGAGAGACATCTTATTTGATAATTTTTAGGAACTTAACATTATCCTTTAAAAAAAAATTTTTTTGAACTTGACATATTATTTGACAAAATAAAAAAATAATTTCAGGTCAAAGACGTAGCGCATATTTGGGAATTAGGTGGTGGTATATCGCTAATTAATCTAATGGATATTCCTCTCACATCGAAAAATATCGAGTAGGTTTTTTTTTTCATTTATAAATTTTTATCCACATAATCTTTTTTTAAGCTTATTTGCTCTTTATTTGTTTTTAATTAAACTTTTTCAATGGAATTGAAATTTTTAGTTGTTTTTTTTTCGTCTATTGCAATTTTTATTGCATAAATTAAGGTTATTTTTTTCAATATTTAATTTGAATTATTATTTACAGAAATAAAAAAATAAAAATATTTTATAATTATTGTAATCATTTATCAATTAAATTTGCTCCTCAGTAGTTAGATAATTAGGCAAAATACGATGAATTAAATCTTTTATCGATTTATTGAACGATATAATCAGTTCAGTACAACTCAATCATAAACATTCGAACAGATAATTATTCTTTTTCATTTGATATCCGCTTATGGGAACTTAAAATTGCTAGGTAAATTCTCTTCTCAGTTAAATGACCTGCATAAGCTAGTGCTCATCTATGCTTCTCTTCTCTTCCATATCCTCCACCCCATCCCTATCCCTTTTCGACTGTAGAGGTGATCCTTGCTGCAAATGTGTCCCTTATTTATGTTGCTCCAGAAACTCAAGCTTGTGATTTTCTTAGCTTTCATCTAATTCATTTTATATGCAAATTAATTTTATTTAATAAGTGGATAGATTTATTACAAGTTCAGACCCTATAATATGACTACTTGAGGAGCGATTAGTAAAGACAAATAAACGATAGACAAAAAAGTGTTTGATTGGAACACAATTGTACAACTCATAAATATTTCGAAGTTCGATGTATTTGATAAGAATAAATTGCAGGATCAGTTCGTTGATAATCGTCGTTGATCTTACACGACCCGAAGAAATGTGGAATACATTCTATGGATTGATAGATGCAGCTCGAGCTCGAGTGGACAATGTGCTAAACGAGCTCAACGATAGAGACCCTAACGCTTATGATCGCATTATACGTAATAACAAAAAACGTCTTGGTGAACACAAGGTAACCTGAGAGTCATAGTACTTCCTTTGACTGCAGTTATTCTACCGTCTTCTAAGCTACTGTATTTCCTATTCAATGAGCACCACTTCTTGGTAAGGTCACCGTCTTGCCTTAGGAGCTCACAGAGCTGGCAGCATGATTTGTTGCTCGTACTAAATCAACATCATATCCCTTAGTGCAAAAAATTAGTCTGAGCTCGAGCTCATCAAAGTTGAAATATTATGGAGGTGTTTCTACGCAGAAAACATTTTACATAAAAATACATATGAAAATTGTTCGTGATCTATGATTCACTACTCCAACGCTTACAGCGATTCTTGGAGAGGGGACGGGGTATACTTGTTGGCCTTGCTTGGTATAATGCAAAGAGGAGCTTGTGATATTTTGAATCCTCCCATCATTGGACGACTTTAATTTTTCATATTTCAGGATGCTTCATTGTTGAAGCAATTCCCGATTCCGTTAGCTGTTGTTGGCGCAAAGTACGACGAATTTCAGGTTGTTTTATCACTTTTGAGACAAATCCACTAATCCTGAGGTGAAATTGCTGTGGCCGTTGCAAGGCCTTTCAGTTGACAATTCGTTTAAGTGAGAGAAGATGGGAAGGGGTTGGGAGGGGGGAGGAGGAGGAGGGGTTTGAGGAGGGCAGTTGAGAAAGGGCAAATTTAATTACAGGTTATAGATCTTCATGCCCTTGCTAGGACTAGTTTAAAGGGGATTAATTGGCCACTGATAATTGTGTATAATATCACAATACTGAGGAAGATATCTTTCTACAAGTGTTAGAGGATGCGCTTTGACTTAAATTGGTTAGTTTTTTTTTTTAATGAAAAACTTCAAAGTAAGCTTATTATTAAAATTCTTGATTATATTATCTAATTTTTTCACATTTTTGTTTTCTATTTTTATTTTTCTCATGGGAAATGATCGATCGTTTTTTTTTAATTTTAGAATTTTGAGTCAGAAATGCGAAAGAATATTTGTAAGGCACTTCGATTTATGGCGCATTCCAATTTTGCATCGTTACAGGTAAAAATTTAACACTTACCTTAAAAATAATCGGAGGAAATATTCTTATAAATATCAACATAAAAAGGGAAAAAATATTTCATAAAATTCTCTTAATTGTTTCGATTAATTGTTATTTTTCAATCTATATTTTACTAAATATTTTCTCTCTTTTTTTAAAAAAATATCAATAAAGAGAGCCGCATTACTTATACATCAGATAACAATTCGGCATATTGAGTTTAGGGGATGCGATCTTTGCAGATGTTCAGTAATAAAATGGAGAATCTCGTAATTCGAACGAGGGCATTGATCAGTCATTTAGCGTTCGATACGTCAGCAAGTAAAACCCTCTCGACTGATTTCAATAAACCACTTTCGATTCCATTTGGAGCCGATTCATTTGAAGTAAATATTCTTAATTAGCTTAATATATAATCTTTTTTTTGTTGAATTTTTTAAGCAAAAAAAAAAAAAATTCAAACGGTCATTTACAATTTTATATAAAAAGTAAAGTTTATGATGTAACGGATTTAATGAAAATGATAAGTGATTTTATGTGATAAGTGATAATTTAATGATAAAAACTTTAGTGATAATGATGATTACAATAGTTTAAAAGTAATTGATAAGTTAAAATTAACATAGTCTTATGTTTCTATTTTCGATTTTGCACAGCAATCCATTGAATTCAACCTCTTTTGTTTTAAAATAATCGTTGAGGAATCTTTAGACAAATCGATACTTTCGATCGAACAAAGGAGACATTTTCAAGGGTTAGGTAGATTTTAACAGTTCAACAACTGTTTTTAATGTTTTTTTTAAATTAATAACCAGGTATAAAATATTAAGCCTTTAGTATAATGAAAGATTTTTATCACTTCATATCAGTGAAAAAAAAATCATTGAAAAGCACTTACAAAAATCAATCATATAAACGAAATATTTTAGAATTATTCATAAAATATTCAAGCCTTTTATTTGCAATAATACTTGCAATTTGCATATGAATTTTGGGAAATGATTTGCATATAAATTTGCAAAATAATTTGCATATAAATGAAAAGTTTTTAAGGCGATCGGTGCACCAACATTCGGGGATTCAACGCTAACAAAAATTCGAGCAACAAATCCACGTGATATATGGCGAGATGCTTTCAATGAAATATTTCCTCAAATGGTAATCGTTAAAGCATTGCTATTATTTTTCATAGCACTCGGACAGGTGAGTAGAATTTACCTTTATTGTAATCATTAGTATTGTCCTATACGAATAATATATACAAATGAAGAAACTTATAAAGGTATTAATTCATTTATTAGCTGAAAATTTCCGCCAGGTAAAATTAGAAAGAAATTTTTGCCATTTAGATTGCTGGGAAAAGTTCCAGCAATATTATAAAACTGAGTACACTCTACTAAGGAGGTAGGCTATATGCATTAAATATCGTTAAACATCACCTTTTGTTACAACTATACTATGCTTATAATTGCGCTATGGAGATGATCAAAGGAAGTAAAACTAGCGGATGTAATAATGCAACCAACTTCAATTAAATTGCAGCATTTTCTTAATATGTATATTATACTGTCACTTATATTATATCTGCATATTGTGTGTTATATCATACTATATAAAACATGTTATTAGTTTCGTGATCATATGTTATTGGTAATGAAATCTCTTTGCTATATTCGATCCATATGATCTCTAATTATAAGTGTATTATCGTATTTCAAATTATGTTGTGTATTATAATTATAATTCAAAATTATCATCGTATTGTATGTTATGCTTTTTCGTTATAATCAAATAAGGCCGGAAATTATATTGAACGAATTTCCAGGAGTTAAAGAATGAGCTCAGAGATGATCCGTCAAATGATCCTCAATATCGAGAGAGTGAAATCGATAAACTCCTCGAGCAAAAACTTCGAGTAATTTTTTCTACACATTTGCTTTATTTTACTGCCATATGTGAGGTTTTGTTCATATTTTAAAAAATAGACGCATAATGAAATAGTCACAAATATGAACATATGAGATTCAATAATGCTAAGAGATATAAAATCGAAAAGAAATTCAGGTTGAATCAACGATTTTTATGATTGCTCTCAAATTTGAGCTTATTTTCCAACTTTTTCGCCTTTAATGATTGAAATTTTATGTGAAATTTTTTGAAATTTTCTAACTTATAAACATTTGAATTATGTTTTCATATTCGCTCAATTGAAATTATTTTTAGAAATATTGAAATTAAAAAAAATTTAATAATTTAATAAAGCGGAATTTATTAGCAATATTGAATTCATCGCGTTATTAAATAGCTAAAAAGCGTTTTTTTTTTCTCAGTTTATATTATTTTTTTAAAGCTATCTTATTATTGAATTACCACAAAAAAAAAGCAATTTTTTCAGCCATAATTGGAGGGAACTCGCCAAGTGTGCATAAAATTTCAATTCAAATATGATTTAAAAACGATTCGTGGAATATTGATTTAATGATTCGATTGCGTCGATTTCATCCAATTTAGCGTCTCTCTTTCAGGATTTAGAATTATATATAAAACAAAAGAAGGATCGTCAAGCACTCGAGGAAAAGGCAGAACGTCAACTCCAACAGCAATCTTCATCGTTTAGCAAAAAAAATAGCCTGAGGCTACAATATGCCTCTGCCGGCAATCTCAATTCACTCGAATCCCCAAGAGATCAAGAGAATCCCTGAATGTGCAGGATATATTTAATCGTGAATAATATTGTAATTAATGGCTATATATATTTTTTAAAAAGTACGAAAGACATGATAGCGTTGACTCCTGTGTGCATATGATTCGGTCATGTTCACTTCTCCAGAGCTTATTTCCCATCTCTGTCATTTAATAGCAACTTAGTAGTCTGGGAATTCTCCTCCAATATCCCCAAATTGATGGCGTAGTGGTAGTGTGCGCTGTTATTGTGCAATTGTGCAGGTTACCAGCTATGGCCAACAATCGACGTGGTTGACCGTTTCCTAGAAATCCTGCAATATAACTGGTCCTTGTTTGAGGAGATCGTTGATGAAAACGATGTCTCATAGGAAGGACCAATAGTTTTCAATTCAAGATCAACCTCGTTTAGTATTAGCTAAATTGATAGCGTTATCAAATCACCCTCCTCATTGCTTAGTTCCCTACAAAAAAAAACGTCTTAAATTTGAGTGATTACGACGAGCAAAGATATCAAAATTTCACAAACAAAGTTGAAAATTCATTTCCTCTAAGAATAATTTTTATGATTTAATTCGAAAAAAAAAAGCAAAAATTTCAACAGAATGCATAGAACTGAAAAAAAAAAAATTATACCGCAACAACACAAAATCGTATGTAATGAAGTATTTACTGCAACAAAAAAAAAAGATGGAATGGTGAATAAAATTATCAAAATTGTCAATCGGATAGGGAAATACGAGAAAAATAATTGCAAAAGCAAATTAAATAAAAATAAAAATAAAAAATTAAAGAGGAGTTCATAAATAATTGCAGAGATTTTGTGAAACTTTTTCAAAAAATTATTAAAAAAAAGAAAACAATTCAACTATTGCATAATAATAAATGATACCTAGTAAATTCACAACTTTTAAGCGTAACGATAAGGCCTTTCGATGACACCATATCTTTGCATCATCAATATCTCACCGTATAATATATGGAATTTTTTTTTTTTTTTGGTCAAATTTTTAAGTATCAATTATAAAAATGTTGAATTCATTGTGATCATTCATCTATTTCGATTAATTAATTCATAAGAATTTGCTTGTAAAATTTGATATTCCATCCTCTCCGATCTTAATAACGTAAATTTATTCCGCTAAATTTCTCTATACCTCAATTAATCATCACAGTAATAATTTACTCAATTGTTTCCTTATCTATCGACAAAAGATAATACCCCCCCCCCCTTCCTTATATGTCAATAAAAAAATAACATAGTACAAATACCTATTCTAATGAGTAGATAAAAATGCAATTAAACCTCAATGATGAGGTAAGTATATCATAAATGAACCGCTCTTTTTTTTTCGAAGTACTAAAAAAAATGATATCGAAATTGAGTATATTAGCGTTAAGATATTCATACTTGGATGATTTTTTTTTCTTACAATTTTACAATTTAACGCAATCTAAAATAAAATTAGAAATGGGATGACGTCATATTTTCCGATATCAATTAAAGAATTTCAATATTTTTAATAAAATTGCCTAAAAAATTTACTCAATAGATGAGAAGATATTATTTGCTATTTCCCTATTTAAAAAAAAAATTTTTTTTTGCTATCGCAACATTATCCAGAAAAAAAGAATAGTGGATTATCAACGACGTATTTCATTCAATATCAATATAGGAATTCAAAAGAATTATTATTGAAATAAATAGGCGGAATATAATATTTAAAAACAATAACATTAACGAGAAGCGACTAACAAATTCTAAAGGAATATATATGAAAAAAATGAAATGATAACATGTAATTGTAATTGACGAATAGTAGTAAGAATAGATGAATAGTAGTAAGTAGTAAGAATAAAATTAGATAAAAACAATGCCAATAAATACTAAAAAAAAAATCTTTCATGAGAATCTATCGCCTGTGAAAATTAAAATATGCGCAAAAAGACAAGAAATTTGATATTCCAAGGAAGTTCACGTAATACTCATAGTTTTTTCAAATACAACTCCCCTACCCTTAAGAATAGGGAGAAGATCAAAACTAACAAAGTTCGAAGCAATTAGGATCGGATGACTCATATCTCGTAAGCCTTCAGTTTCTTCATGGTCCAAAACGGTTGTATTATGATTTCATCTCAGTATTGCACGTAGGATTCCCTCTCCCCCTCCTCCCTTCCCTACTGATATCGTAGAAATATTTATCGAACTCGGTGCCAGTACTTCAGAAAAGACCTCATGTAAACTCGAAACGCTCAAATTTCATTTCTACCGACAAATAATCTTAGTGCTGAAGTTTTTAAGTGACATTATACTATTACAATACTAAGAATGCGGGATATGCAAATTTATCGTGCAACGTGGAATTCAGCTAATGCCTTCATCGGTGGTAAAGGACGCCTATCCGAAGCGCGTCTCACAATGCCATGTGGCCTCTCGTCGCGACGTACCAATGGTTGCTTCTCGGGAGGTGCCATCTTCCATTCCACCAATGATGGCGCCGCCGTATTCTTTCTGCGATACTGAAAATACTCTGTTTAATTTCCGTTATAACCTATAGATGGAATAGCATTGCAAACATATTTCAAAACATATTCATGCTTTATGATCACAACCCAATAGACACAACACGTTCGCATGCAATCGCATAAATTTGCGTAAGCAAAACGCTCATAATGATTCGACCAGCATCTTGATCTCCACATTACTTACTAATTACTAAAACCTTTACAACTGCAGTTGGTATCTTTCCTCTGAGATGAAAAACCAACTTGAGATGAGTAGCGCTAAACGTAAGTCAATCCAGAGAAGACTTTAAGCATTCTCAGGCTTTATCAACGAGATTTCCAACATCAACAGTCTTCTTACCTGTATCAAAATCTTGGATCTTCCCATTAGAAATTCCAACGATTTTAAGTTTTTATTAAATAACTCAATTTCACCATTTCATCAATAGAACATCAGGTATGCGATTTTTACTGCATATATCGACGTCCCTAATGATGCAAATTTATCTGCGTAGAAAGCATAATGAAGTACACGGCTAGATAGACGGCTACAACACAGACGCACAGACGATGGTCAAATACCACTGCAAATACCGTTCGTTAGATGCCGCTGTATATTCATCGCAACCAAATGTGTGCCACGAATCACTTCTCGCTTATCACGCGTACACTAAACTCATTACGCTCATCTGAGCACAACGTAGAGTTGCTCGAATTTGAAAGGAGCATGCATACTAAAAACTTCAAAAAGTTGAGGTGAGGTCGTTCGTACTTCAACCTCAACTAGTAGGGAAAACAAAACTACATTGGTGTATCAAAACTAATGCAACAACTCAAATTGAAATAATTCTACCATTTATATTACATATAAATTCGCGTTATACTATCATTCTATCACTTCTTACGTACCCATATTCCGTTAAAATATACATCGACAGCGCTGCCAATCGAACCTGGGCAAGGATGCACTAATATCATCGAATTACTTTCCTCTGAAACGAACTTTTAACCCACATCATCTCCGACTCCAGCTGGAGTGAGCAGCATCAACTCCGCGTGAATTGCAGCAGAACTTTCCCCCTCCCCTCTCTATATATTTAGGAAGTTCTCATGCTTACCGCTTTGCTTATCACACTTATGAATTAAATATTTCCCTAAATAAGTGCGTGTCTTCAAATGCAAGATGCTCTAACTTTCTTACTAAACGAATATTTTGGTGAACAATCTGTCATAATTCTTCCTCACTCCGTCTACACGTTATGAAATGAATTGCCATCACATCTTATTGAATCACTAACCCCCTTATCATTCCACTTTCTCTTCTTTCGTATATGCCATTCTTTTCTTTAAAAAAAACCTTAAAAAATAATCCACCTTTTTGTAAATCCAGAATTATCATGCAAAGAAAATGACGGTTGAACGGATCACTTATAAATCCCCTTTGTCCAATTTTCTAAATAAGCTTAAGAGACATGTTGCCAGCTATCTCTATTAATAAATAAAATGAAACGAAGCAATTTTACCGCTCAGCTCAATTCAAATCTAGTATCAATTCTAAAAATTAAATGACTGCAATTACCAAAAATAACCTGCGATTGCCCCTTTCTTATCAAACGCGCATCCCCCTTCCCCTCCCCCCTTCCCAAACGAATTAAAATATTATGAAAAAATACACACTTCTCTTTCATCTACACCTCATTCGACCATTCCCTAACCACTCTCAACAAACTATACAAATAGACAGGCTTGTGCCAACCTTTGTGCTTGCGATATATGCCGCTTTGACCGTAAGTACGACCGCGTTAAGAAGATTCCTCGCTGTCTGTATGAGTGACATTGCCGACTCCAAACCACTTACCACCAACTCATTACCCACCTGCTGTACATCGGCTTTTACCTGAAAAAGTATTGCTCATACAAAACTGATCAATCGATTTACGTTCAGATCAAGTTCGATAAATGAACTGCTTACTCTGCTGGTAATATTGAGTTGCTGGCAATATAATGTGATCCGTTGAAGATAGGCGAATAGATCTTTCTTCGTTTCACTTTCGACACTTTCGTCACCTATTTGCTTCGCCAAAGAATTTAATTTGGCACCCGCATCCGATATATCTTGCGCCGCTTTTATAACATCCATCGTTGTACGTAATGGACCACGTCCCCTTTAAAATTATATCGTTGAATATTTGTGTCAACATTCAACAATAATCAAAACATTCTCTTTCCACGGATTCCCTCACTGATAATGACCGATCGGGTGACTGCCACCTAAAACCGACGGCTTCGATAAAAATTAATCGTATTTTCTATCGAGAGAGGATATGTTATCCATAACAAAACGTATAATCAGCTAATCGTGCTTTCCACTAATCATAATGCAGGATTTAATCCAAGAACCCTACTTTTCAATATCCTATAATCCGTTAATTGAGGACATAATATGCGGATCCATCTCGAAAACAGGATAGATTGAAAATAAAATAAAGTAATTCCAAAATTAATTGATTAAAAATTTCCGTAATAAAATAAAACAAACCTTGTGAAATCAGTCATATTCATCATAATCATACACATATGTTTAGCGAGTACAATTATATCGTTGCCCGTTTCATCCCATTTTGCCACTTCTCTTTCGAATTTACTCTGTGCGATCTATAATAACGCTCTATTTTATTATATATTACACAGCTGGCCGTCTCTACGAATCAGCGCCTAAGGGAAACGAGACAATAACAACGACAGCAAATTAATAATATTTCTAATTATTAAATCTTATCATTTCTCGTTTATTAAACTCATTTTCCGCCACATTTCTGTGCTACATTTGAGGCCATATAATCCACTGCAGAAGGATATCAAGAGGATAGCTATAACACTCAACTTCATATATCTGCCATAATTCTTGGCAAGTCCAGTCCACTAAACCGCCATATCACACACGTATAAATGGAAATTTTTAAAATCTCATCAAATACTATGAAGAAATTTGACAGCTAATAAAGTGAAAATGATCATCTAATTCCACAAATATCGACAGTATAGATTACCTTGAAAACATCGATTTGTTCTTGAATTTTCTTCTTATCTTCTTCCGGAAGTCTTCTCATAACACGTTGTTGGTTTTCCGCATCCGACACATGACTTCTATTGTCCGGATACACCGTTTGGCCATCTACTAACGCATCATAGTGGTCAAGTGTAAAATATCAATTTCCATATAGATTTGCTCCTTCTTTTGCAATAAAACACACTGAATGACTGGATCATCCGGTATTCATCTAATACCACCAAAAATTTTCAAATTACAGTCAAAGCGATTTTAATTATTCCGCTACCTAGACTAAATAATCTTATCTCGCCACATTCATCTTTGCTATCCTTCCCTTCCAAATACCATCGAGTAAAATGACCATCGGGATTCTGCGGTAATGATGACTAATATATAGCAATGATGAGTGACCAAATGACCGATAAATAGAAACAAAATCAAAAATGGGCAACACCTCACCATCTTCATATTCATTATCTGAGTCCACGTCTTCGGGGTTTCTGTTCATTAGAAGTGCGTTGCGTATCTCCTTGATTGCATTATGCACCAATTCACTAGCTTCGATCACCTCATCAACATCTTCGTTGGGATCACCCGCCTCTCCGCTCTCCAATTTATTCACCACTCGTTCCGCACGAACCGCGAACTCGTTTATTACTAAAATTCGGATCGACGAATACCTTTTGCAACTTTGTAGAAATTAACACCGAAATTCACCTTTTTTTTCAGGTACCTCACGATCGCAATACATGGAAACAAAGGGGGATTCCGCCAGGGGGAAATCCTCAAGCTTAAAACTATTTCAAAACGATAAACCCTTAACAAGAGTTCAATGTGTAAGAACTCTCCTCTTCATAACGCATAAGTTTCTACAGCTAAATACCAAACAAGAAAATTTAACAAAAAAATCTGCACTTAATCAAAGATTAAAAACAGAGTTCAGCTTAAAAATAGACTATCGCATATTAAAAAAAAAGGAATTAAATGCGAGCTGCTTTAGGTTAGCGATAACTTGAAACTGTTAATAACAACCAGCCACAGAATCAAGTACTCTCCAACATCACATTACTGCAGAATTAAAGAAGCATATTCAAATTGTAAGTCAACACTTTATACGGCCAAAAATATCCCGATAACGCCCCAAGTAGCCAGATTGATATCCAGAAAAAATTCCTGAATCAGCAACCGAATAAATCTATCAAAAGTCAGGCATAACAGTGGATACCGTTGAAGATTGTCGAAAGCGAAACTCAGCTCAATTCACACTAAGAGTTCTCGATAAGTTTCACTGAATAAAGCTTACCATTCTCCCTAAGCATCTTTGTTGCCTTCCTTACGCGCTCTGTATATGGATTAGCCGAGCTCATATCCATCTCTGCGTCCACTACGCTACATACACGCAACGAGCGTCCTCTTATTCCTCCTGCCGTTCTGTCCAGCATATATCCGTCACCGCTGAGTACCGCCTTTAAAAAAATGCTTTCGCTGACTACCATTCAGCAAACACGACCAACATAAATGCAGCTGAGGCGGACATAGACATGTTCTTCCTTCGCATCCTCACAATAACGTTGCAATGACCCCCTCTCCCCCTCTCCTTGCCCAACATACTAGCCCGTTGCTGAAACTTTTGCAGTGCATCGTCGATTGATCTAATCTCTTCGCACCTCCTCTATTTCGCTTGACACCCTTCCAATCGCTCACGACTTGCCTCCTTGCTTAAAATACATGTCCGCCTACTATATCATTGTGCACTTCATAATAAATCGAGACTAATTACCTTCACGTAAGTCGATACGACAGCTCAACTCTTGCTTCTATCAGCTAGCTATAGACGAAAAGACAGATGCCACAGAAAAAAAAAGGAGGTACGAAAGCATGGAGATGGCATCGGCTTCAAAAACTCTAAGAAAGAAAAATAATGAGGTAACTATGTTTCCTTTCCTCCATCTTCAATTATGCTTTAAAAAATGATCAAATAAAAGAAAACAGAAGCAACCTGAATGCCGATTTTGACATCTTCGATAATATGCGCCTCGCTAACAGCCAAAAAATCGTCCACACTTATCAACTCATCAACGGCCATCGTCAAAAGTCGTACCTCAACATGATCAAAGCAATCAATAACAGCAACTAAACCTACATAAAATAATATAGCACACGTCATAAACTCATAATCTTCTTTACTTGTTCAGCAATTACACTATCATTCATTTCAAACAATCTCTTAACAAAAAATTTCCTCTATCTGTAATTAAATTAATCAGCCACATACCTTATCAAGCCAAACATCTTTGAATGCATCCATATTATCACGTGCGACTTGACTATCTCGTGCGCATAGCAAATGTGCCGCGTTAACCACCTGTAATCAATTAATTAAACCTATCATATTAATCAACGATGCCATATATGGGCAATTATAATTTAAAAAATGCAACATTTTTGACTTGATTCACTATCAACCTTCGAGATTCTTAACGCGTAAATTGGTTAACTCGAATAGCAATCGTTTTATTCAGACATCAGAGGGGTTAATTGCTAATAATACATATTTCCATCAATACTGAACTCTTTTTCTCATTAAAAAAACATAAGATTATACATTTAAAAATATAAAAAATACATGCATATCATCACTCTCATATACAAATAAATTACGATGTGGATTAAAACTTTATGCAAAGCACATCAACAATGATGACCGCTGGCAGTTAAGATGATTGAACGAACACGAAATAGGCTCCGATAATTAGCACTCACATTAGCTAAACGTAAGAAAAAAAAAAGAGACTAAGCATCCAACGATCTAATTCGGAAATTGCAACGTTTTAATAAAAATTGCAATCTACTGATAATATTTTTTTAGAGAGCACCCCTTTCCTTCTATCCTCTTTCATGAATAAACGTAGAATACTAGGCGATACCTTCCTCTATATACTCTATATATAATAAAGTCCCCACTTGAAGAAACTCACATATAATTGCGTCATTAAAGCACCCTTCAATCAAATCCACGGCTGCGGTCTGTTGAAGCCTTTGCCAACAACCTTCTCTCATTGAATTTTTCTACTGCCGAGGCTATGCGCGGAACGGATGGAATGGGAAGTGGGCGAGAGCGATATGAGCTCCCTCTATTTCCGTCATTAATTACCGCTTATATTCTCTCTTCACCTTACGATTCAGTGGCTTCGAAATGCACTATCGTTAGTTACTAATATGCCATATTTCAAAGAATGTAAAAAGTAGTCAAACCTGAGGAGCGAGCTTGTCAACTTGAATTGCAGCATAACGAACGATCCTTATACCATCTTCGTTATTCGACATCTGGCACACCAATTGCGCCACCTGAAAGCTTATATCTGTTGTATTACCTAAGGAAAGGTCCACGTATAAAATTCCTATCAATCTGGAATGCATTTTTTTAGCCTTACAGGACATTTGTTGTGTCGTCGTAGCTACCGTTGGACTGGGTATAAGCTCATGAGGAGGAACCTGAGCGGATAAATGCATATATCGGTAATGCAGATGAGATTTGCCTTTACCTACTGTCATTTGATCTTAAAAATAATATTTTCAAAGGATTTTTAGTTTTTTAATAGAAGTGAAGAATTAAAAAATTCAACTTATGAGCGCAAATAATCGCATATAAATCACCCTTATCGTAAAAAAAAACGCCAAAAGTCCTGCAAACGGGAAAAACAGTAATATACATATCAGAAAAATATATATCGCTGATCACATCCTTTTCATCTCATATGTGGTGAGGATACTATATACTGTTAGCCACTTATTTGTGGCGTGAATGTCCCACAAGCAGACATCTGAGGCGCAACTGTCCTGACGAAGCATCGCATGTATTAGCTAAAAAGCAGGAAGGACATATCACTATCCACCTGTTGCTATCACGATAATCAAAACACGTTCACAAATGATAACCAACCTGTACAAGTTTATCGGCATGCTCTTGAAATAGCTTTCCGTTGTTTATCGTTGCCTGTTGGTCGTGCCTCTTTGCGCTCTCAATAAGCATCATAAGCGGGGTATTAGTGTCCAGGAATGCGTCGCTTACATGGTCCACAATCGCACGACGTAAATGTCGTCGTAGATCTTTTGCCTTATGTCCCAGATGTACCATTGCTAAATCCAAATCCTCGGATGGCTCAGCACGACCGCGCTTAAAATTTATAAAAGGAGAATAAATATCAAATAATTACATATTCAACGAATCAGCGATTATCAAGCTGTTGCTGGGTAGCTGGATCGACGAATCTATAGCAACTCAGCTATAGAACCCATATCTCTCGATCCAGCATATATTTGATAAATACCCACAGCATACTCATATTTCCAAAAATAACTTCCACTACCTCGTAATTGCATCTAAATATTATTCACTTTCTAGATTGTTCAATTTCATTAACTGAAACGATGACCGATTACATTACCTCTCTGAGGTACCTTCTCAAACAACACTTTAATACCCTCAATTATGATGCGCTTTCCCACTTTCCACTTCACACCTTAGAATTCTCAACCCAGCTTCCCTATGGTGTTTCACTCATATTACCTATCAAAAAACATACCTTAAGCTATCGGATGACGATCACAATTTCCTGCGGGCATTCATAAACTAAATGCCTTTGCGCAACAAAAATTTTGCTTTAAATACTGTGTCTCAATAAGTGATGAAAGTCTTACATTGTTTTCATATTCGGCAAGAAGGTCTTGCAACGCTTGCCTCAGATTGTTGCACTCGTCAACAATTCTCTTTTTTCGTTCATCTCTTGTATTCTCGGAGTCGGCGATTGCAGCTGCACCACTCACTATTCTTTCTAGAAGCTCTTCTAATTCAGGACGATGAATGTGAGCGCGATACGAACTTGGCTCCATGTAAACACGATTCTGGAACCATAGCCCAATCATCAACTGATTAGACTTTAACAACAGATATCAGGAAAGGAAAAGAAGATAAGTTTATAAGGCAGGCTGGCACTACATTTTCACTGATTTCCTCGATGATACGTTCTTCCAACTCCTTCCCCTCCCCCCCCCCCCCAAAAAAAAAAACAAAAATTGAGCATAGCTAGATAAGGTGATATACCTTGTCTAAGAGCTACAAAACCACAGCGAGGAGTAATTCAATTCAGCAATGCCCAACAGTGGTACTTCATTTGCAAACTAATATTGAAAGACTTTAGAAGCAACAGAAATTGATGGAATCCAAAACAAATAAATACCCGAGATATGACTAGCAACTAACCTGAAACTGATCCAACTCCCGTATGAGATCACCGATGCGCCCGTAGCGTGAAAGACCAACATCACTACTAATCGGACGTCCTTCAAGTACATCGGCGATTGCTTGTAATGCTTTACTCATCTCTGCATGTGCAAAATCTCGATTCAACCGCACTTGATCCACTTCTGGATGACGAATATACGCCTTAACATATCAACTTATCGATAGGATATCAACAAAGCATTTACGACTAACTTGAGGAACGCAATCCAACTATAAAACAAGAATGCGTTTAGTAAAAAAAGAGTCAAAAATATGGCCATCTCCTTAGCTTCAAGATTCGAAAAAACACCACTTGTAATTTCACTTCTCATAAAAAGCTCATATAAACAAAAAAAATGCAGGAAATAAACAGCTCACTTAAGAAGGTCCAAATAGAGGTTAAACAATAGACCTTTACCGTAGAGTTATCTTACTATCCAAACTATTATTGCCGCAATTAGTACCTACTTAGAAAACAATAAAAAAATTTATACCCACGCACAGCAAATATAACCCGGCAGATAGTACACGATAGTACAATTCTCAGCGTGCATGAAAATCGAATCGGTCATTTCATCTCCATCCAGAGGGCATTTTACGCGAGAGAGAACAAAGCTTAGGAAGGAGAAGGAGAAAATATAAATGAAACGTGAGCTGTATGTGAAATAATAAAATATTCCTAGACTTTAGAATAAATAAATCAAACGACTTTAGACCACTAAAGAATTCGATAAAAAATTTTCCTAAGACTTTTTTTGGCCATTATGGGAGAAAGGGGATGAGGAGGAGATGGATGGGAAATGAAATGTTTTTTCTTCAGTTAGCATTAGCTCTCCTGAAATTTGAATAGCCTAGAGGAAATCTTTTCCACGATAAACATTAACCACAATCGAAAACTTCACTTACTGTAGACGATGTGCACATAATAGCGGTATTGACCTTAAGCCAGGCCCGCGCTGCTTGAAGATCGTCTTGTTCGGCTGGATCGCGTAGATCGTGCACACGTCGTCGAGTCGTCTCATTCAACTCTTCCAGTTGTGACCTTAGGGCACCGAATCGCTCAGATAACTCTTGCTTCGAATCTGCTGTTACCGTGCTATCGAGGTCGGCTTTCGCCTAAATATTTTTAGCGCACCTTAAGATCCTCAGTGCGTTCCTCATCTCTATAATATCAAAACTAACAACAAACAACAGAATGAACGGATCTTCATATGACATTTCAGATAATAATACCTCGTATAAAAACTAGTTGCTACCACAAAATATCTAAAAAACGTAAAAATATCCATTCTTAAACTTGAACGCCTCCCAACATTAAATATCCGGTTAATCTTTAAAATATGGTACGATCGGAAAACATGAAGACACCATACAATATAATCGAATCTCTCAACCATAGAAAACGACTGGAAGTGAATAAACAAAAACAAGTTGGTGAATTGAAGCCAACTCTGCAATTTACTTCAGTTTCATTCAAAGAAAAAACAGAATACTACAACACTATAACAGCAATGAAATATTTACCACAAGCAGCCAGTACCACAGAGATATTTTAAAATGGATTACTTTTTAGTAAGATCCATCCCTCTCTCTATCCTTCCGCCCATCCACACAGTATACCTCATTACTAATATACAATATACAACTCTTTTTGCATTAAAAAGGCTCACCCTAGCAATATTCATCAACATAAGATGCACGTCGACCATATCGGCCATAATCAGAAGTCTTGCGACCGCGGTAAGCAAACTGCGTGCAGCACGTACCGCTCTTGCCCTTCGTTGTGAGCTACTCGTCTCATGAATGAACTCACGACCCGATACAACCATCTCATTACCTTTAAAATAAATTAATCGTTATAATATGGTGCGTCCAGAATGAGAAATGATGCCATTTGTCGTCGAATGAGACAAAACGCCGGGAAGGAAGAATGCAAACGGCATTACGATGGAGCAAACACAGATGCCATGTAAGCTTAATAGCATATCGTAGATCTCTTCTACAGCCCGATAATGCCATACTGCAAAAATTGATCAGCTAAGCGGTAAAGACTAGGCTAAAAGATGATGATGGACTAGTTGATGGCCCACTTAGCAAAGGAATCTCGTTGTATTCTTCTAAGCCGAATCATCGACCCGGTCTTAGCTATCCTTATTCAAACGTCAATACTCATAGTCAAAAAAAAGTCAGATAACAGTAGCCGAAAATAAACGACCTCCATAAGAATCGCATATAACGAGTTTTTCGATCTGTTCCTCTTTCTCAGAAAAGAAACTGTCCCTTAATTTTCCCAGATCCGGGAAGCGAACCTGGACTTGCTGTACAATTATGCTGGTAAATAAACTGCTGGTAAATAAACTATGCGCAGATATGTTCATATCGATACAACCTTACTTACTACAAAATTTTAAATCCCTGCATTAAAGAACTGAAAAACAGTAAAATTTTGCAGCTTTCATTTGATCGTCGACATCGATCTCTTTGGCTCAAGCATATTCTCGCGTCAATTTCCGATATGATGATGAAATTTTCACCAGCATGAAACTTTGATTTACACAATATATCCCAATGTACAGTTATCTCCTCACCCCCCCTTCCCTTTTCGAAAATCTTGGATGTAAACTAATCTAACAAAGAGATTTACTCAATAACTTTTCGTACTAACTAATCTAATACTCAACTTTAATTCGATCCTATATGTGAGGAAAATATAATTCGATCCTATATGTGAGGAAAATATAATTCGATCCTATATGTGAGGAAAATATAATTCGATCCTATATATGAGGAAAATATATGGCAAAACTAACCGGCATCTTCAACACTTTGCAAACCGTTGCTTAATTCTTGTACGGCATTGCCTTTTGCAATCGGACATTCACGAACACTTGCTCGTCCCACTTCTAGAAAATTTTCAATGGTACGTTCCACTGCCGCAATTAAAACCGCTCCACTTTTACCGCTTTTCTTTAATGAATACAACGATCCTGGATCGGTCAGTGTTGTTACCTGAAAATTTTATATCTTTTTAAAATTTAATTACAATCGGCAGAGTAAATATTAACTTTTTTTGCTTTGTTTATTCCTATTTGAATCGAAAAATTCTTAAATTTAATTTTTCATAGAGAAGGAAGTGGAAATACGTCGGCTATTAATTCATTGATAAAATATCAATCATATAATAGATAATCTCCTCGCCCCTCCACCTTCCACTACTCAAAATCAACATTAGCTTTTCCCAGCTCGTTGTTAATGACAGTTATCGATGTCGACAATTATGGATGTAAACGAATGCGCGTAGCCGGAACACCGTCTGCGCATATTCCCGTCATGCCTGGACAAATTTCCTGTTTTTAGTGGAAGGGAAAGAAGAAGATGGGAGGGAAGACGGGCAACAAATCAAGCATGATTCACTTCGACTCCAACCTATCCATGTCATGAAAATCAAGACCTCTTAAAAAGGAATGGAGGAGAAGGGGGGGAGGAGGGAGGATGTAGGACGGTTCATTCGAGACGTCATCCGAAAATAACACAACAAAACAAAGAAACTCGAGTGAGACGAACCTCTTGTATAAGCGGAGCAATCAATTGTTCAACTCGTTTTGTTTTCACGCGATCCACATTTATCTCACTATGTAAAGTAACCACCGAAACCATTGTGCTATATTTATATGCAAATTTCGCCCTATAAATTCCACCTCACTCGTATTTCAATCTGTAATATTTGCATAATAAGCAAATAAAATAAATGAATTTGTATGCATTTAGCAAAATTACTAATGAATTTAATAGTAAGAAATATATCAGTATTAATACGTAAATAAGCATATCTTAATGTTGGGAAATTAAAATATAAAAAAACGATATATATATATATATATATATATATATATATATATATATATATATATATATATATATATATATATATATATATATATATATATATATATATATATATATATATATAAAATATAATAAAAAATAAATGCGAAAGAAAGAAAATATAGCAAATTTATATTTTATAACTCAATAAATATTGAGACTGACGATGAAAATATATAAAAAGCCGTACTCCTTTGATTTTAATAATGTCATTTCCCACAGAAATAAATATGCAAAAATGGTAGAAGAGAATTATTGATGAAAGATTTTCCTCAATGATTTTTCAGGAATTATTTACTAGAAGGATATTTCAAATTCCAAAAAAAAAAAGATAGTTGAGAAGAAAAAAAAAATTAAATAAACCATTCTCCCCTCACTTTTATTTCGATCCTCTATGAAGATTCCTAACGTTGAAAAAAAAAAAAACAAAAATTGAATTTTTATTGAAATGAATTTCCCTTTTTAAATGTATAAAATATTTTTCAATTTTATTTTCAATAATTGAATCATACAATGACTTTAGGAAATATTATGATGGGGAAATAATTTGTAAGAAAGTTTGAAATTTAAATAAATAAAATAGAATTAAAAAGAAAATATTATTTGCTCGTTGAGTAAACGATAGCGAATAACTAGTTCTCAAAAGAAGAGTAATATCGTATTTCATACCTCAACAGCTTAATTATTCCCAACCTTTGATTTTTCTATTCTGCCAGAAATATACTACGTACTCGCTATTTCGTGGAGGACCACATCACCTTGTTCCTTATCAATTCCCTCCTTCTCCCTCTACCCCCTCCCCCCTCCTCCCACCTTCCCAACCTGTCCATATGGAAAATGAACAAATCCTACCCATCGAAATAAGCAACTTTTTTCGAGAAATCGGAAAACGAGATGAAAAACGATGCATGAAGGCGTCGACGAGCGTATGCACGATGACCTCACATCAATGCGGCAATACGGAATGCTGTGACTCATACATGAACGCGCACACAGGTGCTCATGCAGAGAGGGCAGGTATACACTATATGACCCTCATAATTGATTGCAATGAGTTGAATATTACACAGGCCCCCTTCGTCGTCTAATTAAATTCATATTGCTTAAGGCAAATACACACACACAAAAAAAAGACCCACAGAAAAAAAAATTCATCAATATGCGATCATTATAGTTCGACTTTATTTCATAAATATATTTGAATTTGAATCGAAAAAGAAAAACGTTTGGAAATTTCATATTCGTTTATTTCAATTTAGAAATTAATAACAATAAGATCCGAAAGATGAGATGAAAATAGTTTAAAGAATTTCCGAAATGTCTTTGCGAATCGAAATTTTTGAGTTTTTTTTTTTTTTTTTGACAGAGAGAACGCATCAAATTCAAAAAAAAATGCTCTAAAGCAATACCTGTAATAACAATGACTTCAATAGGTATTTATACCTTTAACGATGAGATCAACGTGCATAGGAGTTTAATAATGCTCCGGAGTTCATTGATTAAAACCAATCAAGAGTAAAATGAATATGTCCGATACATGTTTCGTGAATATGAATACAAAAAATTATGTGTGAATTTGGTGCGCTGACTTCACGATATGATTGCACGTTAAAGCCG
Source organism: Ascaris suum (assembly GCA_013433145.1). Taxonomy (NCBI): domain Eukaryota; kingdom Metazoa; phylum Nematoda; class Chromadorea; order Rhabditida; family Ascarididae; genus Ascaris; species Ascaris suum. The sequence goes on along the minus strand of CM024182.1, from coordinate 6,651,494 downwards.
CCTTGCAAAAATCTCATCCAAAGAACTTGAGGTTGACCTCGAACTCGGAAATGCACACACATCCCATCAAATCCTTGAATATCATATCATCCTCTAAAGCTCATACCTTCCGATGCTTCCCGTCATAAGCGGGTTTTATTTTTAGCCATTGCTGACCCTCAAGGTGTGCACACGAACATAGTTCCTCTTACTCGAAAAACCGCCCAAATTATATCACAGCATTGCAGATGTTAATAAAAAAAACTGTCGAATACACCTTCCGAGACAACGATGACAACCTGTGTAACGCTCGCCATATACGGATCCGTATAAAAACCGGAACCGGTACTTTTTAATACAGCAGCTCCGGATGAGAGGTAGTGGAAGCAGCACCGAACCTCATTAAAGATATTTTCTATAAATGGAGGTCTTGGGACGGATAGAACCACTAATTTAAGGTCAACAGAATCATTCGTCGACGTACCACCAACGATGAGCAGTGTTCCAGAGTCCGATAACATTACATAAACCGTTTATGCACTAATTAAAATATAAATCCCACAACATTTATAGTGCTTGAATGAGAATCGATGAAACATTGATCGAATGAAACTTGTGGTTTTGACCTCAGGTAAGGTACGCCTTTTTAATATCTGATATCATCCATCACAACTCATCCTTTAAAATTTAATATACCCTTCGCGATAACCTCAATGATGTTCGACACCGTTTTCTTCTTTCCCATTTTTGAGTGCAGAACGAGTAGCGAACGTATGACGCAGCAACTAAGCCCCCTTCCCCGCCCTCCGCCGGTCAGTGCGCAAAAGCAATCCGGAACGAAGAGAACTTAGATCATCTCGGGTGACTTCCGTAAACTGCATTACCATTTGAGATGATTTCCGCAAACCGGATTACCAATTAGGGATTACCTATTAATTTCAAACTACTCATTTCCTTTCATTAAATATGATTTTCAACACTACTAAAAAAAAAAAACTTCGGTATAAAAAAATAAATGAGAAAATGGACTATATTGAAAATAATCATTGCATTTTTATTATTCGTAAATTCTCATATCCTTTAATTAAGGTAAATATCAAGGTAAAGCAATCCGCGCCAGAAATAGAGTGCAGTCGTGAAATAAAGAATTATTGAGAAATTTTTTTCATAAGCAATATCCATTTAATTGCTCGATCGTATAGAAGAAAAAAACACATCTGAATGAAGTATTATACGAAATTCGTAGCAAAAAAAAAAAGAAAGACTAGTAGAAATGTGTTTTTCGTAATTTACCCTAAAACTACCCAATTAAATTCGTTCAAAAAACAAAGGTGTTTTATTAAAAAGGCCGATTCCTTCTAATAGTAATAATAACTTTTGCATAAATATTAATCAGATATTTGCATTTTATCTATATTCAATCGGCTATTAAACTTCAAATTTAATTAAAATTTCAAACAATCAAGTGGGAAATAAATTAATCGAATTGAAGATGCATATTGAGAGGGCAATTTTGATTTAATCAATAAAATCAATAAATCGATTAAAATTTTTTTCACCATCACATCGATACGCTCTCTAAAATCCCCTCATAAATAATATTTTTTAATAAATGCTTATAAAAAAAGCATAAAAGAATTATATTTTCATATATTTCTCGTTTTTGAATTTAAAAAAAGCTAAAATTATAATTAAGTGATAATAATCTACAAATAAAGCTATACTGATAATAAAATAAGATGCATTCAAAAATCACCACTTATGAGCATATTTATACCGATAATATAACGAGCAATAAATAAAAACTCAAATTTTATCATCGAAAAGATATCTGTTATTATTCACCTAGACGAGAGAGCAATACTAAGGGACTAGGTCACTAGGAATAATGCTTTCTAGGTGCAATACTCCTTAGGGATATGCAGCCGTGAATACAGCACGAATCCATTTGGCCACCGCGATAGCACCCGGATCGGGCTCCGTCTGCGCGTCCACCGCCGTGTAACTAGCACGTCCACATTGTGCACGCATATCTTTTGTTGCAAGTGCTCCTTTTTCAGCTGCCTGAAATCTCTTTCGAAAACAATCACGTATTGGGAAAGCGCATCAGCTGGATTAGCATATTATGGGCTTTTTACAAAAATTCTCTCATTATTAATATTAAGAGACGAATTTTCTAAATTCCAGAAAATGCTCTCGAACCATCCATTTAGGAAGAGATAAAAAATTAAAAAATAAGATCCGTGAAACTCGCCGATGAATATGTTCTACTCAAATATATCGGCACTAATATTTGGCGCAATAACAACTCATGCTCGATATTAATTAGCAAAATTATTTATTTTACTATCAACCCCTCCCCCTCCCTCTCCCCTACCTGGATTTCTGAAACAAAGGGGGGGGGTATTTAATGAGCGACCACGAATATGAAACGAATTTTATGCATATATCATTAAAATAATCCGCCGAAATAGAGCGATATCTACATTCGAAATGCTTTATTATATAAAATGTAAAAAGAAAACACAAATAACCTTAACAAGTTTTTCCCAATCCGCTTTTTCGTAGGAATCGTTCTTAATTGCATAAACGGCATTATGAAGTGGGTCAACCTGGAAAAAAAAAGAGAAGATATTTTCCACTAAATTAAAAATCGAATTTTTAAACATCTCTATAGCGTATAAAAACTCCTCGTATTTTCTTTCGCATTAATTTTCCATAATTTTAGTAATAATCATTAAATAAATTATTTCAGAAGGCAGATATTATCTTATTGGCAATCTACAACATTTATCTGCCGCATCATACAGTTATAATCAAATTTCGATTGGTAAATGAGCAACACTTCAACGGCTAATGAAAAAAGTCCCTCTTATTACCTAGCGCTTATTGGAAAAACAGGTAAATTTTCGTAACAAAACCTTCTTCATTCCTCTATACCAACATTTTGATTCCGTTAAATATCAAATTAAACAAATTTCAAATAGAATAAAACTTGGAAGTAAGTAAATAAAAACAAAAGTATCGAATAATATAACCTACCATTGACCTATAACCCGGCTGAGCATGTCCATAGCGCATTATTGCCTGTAGAGCGCCTCGTAATGCGGCATGCCAATCTTCGCCGGATGCTGAGAATCCAAAACGTTGAGATGCTGCACTGAACATGAGTGCATATAGCTGAAAAAGATTAGTGACATTAAACGATTCGCCGTACCCGAAGACATGGATGAGAGATAGATCGCGATATCGCATCACACCCATAAAATCTATTCTTTTAAAACAAGAAGGTATAGGTGTGCAAAAAAGTTAACAGGAAGTAATAAGCACTCTTAATGAATAAAATAAATATCTGCAAATAAATTTTTCCAACATTTTCAACTTTAAATAAATTTTGTAAGCATTTTGAATAAGTTTTAGTTGTTTTTCATTGAAAAAATATAAAGACGAATAAACTTTTGATGAATAAATTCTTGAATACCCACATTTTAAAAAGAAAAACGCAAAGACGTATAGATAAATCAACAAAGCATAAAGATAGATCAACCTACAGCGCCTGCTGTACCTCCAACATCATCTTCGAAAATCTGTGATAACTGAAGAAAAGCGGTTTGTGGTCGAGAGCAGCATAACTCTTTGCTTTCCAGCGAGTTGAGCACTTCTGCAGTACAAAATTTCTAAGCAGCAAATTTGTGGCCTTATCAATTTTTTAAAAATTCAGCGGAAGAAGCTTAAATGGGCACCGAAAATATTGGCAAAAAGATAAGTGGGACTAGGAGAGGGGAAGGGGGTGGGGAGCAGGGGGAGAACATCAAATATTGGTTAAAGAAGTACAGATTGACCTGTAATATAATGAAATGACTCTCTAAGAAAAACCGCAAGAAATAATTAGATTAAAGAATCAGCAAATCGTGGACAACTCGAATCCTGGAAGCAATACGAAGAGGTGTTAATTCATAATCAACACCTTATTAACTGAAATAAAGCAAAGCAATATCAAATTTTCTAATATTCCGTATCCGTATATGATCATCTTGGTCAATCCAAATGCAATATTTTCCGCTATTTTGAAGCAACAATTGCGGAACAAATATACCCCAACTCTAAGACTATATTTATCCTTACAGCTGGGAATAAATATTAAATAACAAAAGTCTAAATTTACATACAAAAATTCAACAACCATATTACTAACGAAGAAATAACAGATTATAAAACCATTAAGTCAATTAGTACATATCATAGTAACTCCCAGAAAAAAAAAAGAATTAACACAGCAGCCTTACTCTGTGCACCATGCGCGAGTGTTGTACCGCAATCACCATCACCTGAACGACTATCCAACTTATTCAATTCTTCTTTCGCCGATATAATAGCCGAACATGCCGATTTTATGCACCTCTTGAAGCATTCTGTCTCCGCTTAAAAAACAATTACTTATCAATTCTCTATCCAAATATCTTCCTTGTATCAAAGTCGCTTACACAGTTGAAATATTACTCAAATTTCGCATTTTCAATTTCCAAAAAAATATTATTTTCAAATGCTATTCAAATATTTTTCAAAACGAACCTTAAAGACACAGATGTTTAAATCATGTTCAATATCTTAACCACCATAGTTCCAGCCATTTAATTGAATAAATCTCCCGAAATTAGAGATTGTAATGCGTATTACGTCAAACTTTCTCCGCTGAAAACTCACGCAAATGATGGAAAATCCAAAATTTCTCCACAGTTTTTTCATTTTACATTCAGTCACCATTTCACAGCAAAGAATTTATGTAGCTCCTTGTATGCAATATAAAAATAAAAGAAAATATTTACCAGCAGAAAGAGCGACACCAATATCGGCGATTTTCGTCTTGGGTGGCTCAGTGTGAGGGAGTTGCTTCACGTGAATACCGTCCCCTGGTATCACCTTCGTCACCGACCATGCAGGTGCATCTGTTTCCGCATCTGCAATTCGCTTCATTTGATCCGTTTTCAAATATATGGGGTCAATGATCATTCTCCTGTCAATTCTTTGAGATTCTCAACTCACAAGTTATAGAATAATGCCCAATTTTATTATAGCACCTTGGAAATTCCTTTATGGTACGATGCTCAACTGCCCCCTACACCTCTCCATCCAATATAAAAATATAAATTAACCAGGCAGTGCAAAGAAAAAACGAATATGTTAGAAGCTTCCCTTTCATTTCCAACTTACTGCCAGTAGGCTTCCTTCCAACTTTTACCTACCCCGGGTAGTTTCCTCTTCACCTCCAACCCATTTTAAATGGCGAAGGTAGGAAGGAATCTAGTACTTAAAGGGATGTGGAATGACAAAATCAAATCTCGCGGCCGACCAGAAGTGAAAGAAATCCTTCTAATCCCTCTTCCCCACTCTTCCCCGGCTTCTTTCCCAATGACTTACGGGGAAAAAGAAGACAGGAATACCATAATATAACAAATTTCCCTCACAATTAATAGGCAATTCATTCCACACAATCAAAAATACCTCTGGGAAAAAGATTTCCGCTTTTTAAGTTGCCGATCATCTGAAATTCTTAAATCCGCCGAGCCAAAAAAAATGCATGACCACGATCAAAATGCCTATTATTGAAGAAGTCAAATCGGTAATTTAATCGAATATTTCATTTCAAAAATGAAATCCGGTTAAATTCTCTTATTAGAGACTCTCCAAGAAGAAATACATCCGGAAACTAGTACGTTCCTCCCCTATATACTGATAACTTAGAACCACACACAACTTTCTAGTGAAATAGTAAGCAAACCAAGAAGTTCGATCCATTGTTCTTCATCAATTCGCAAAACGCTTATGCTAATACCATGACCGTCGAGTGACGTCATCAATGTACCATAATAGAAACGAGTCACTATATAATCATGCTCACCTGTAAAATAACACACCTGTCTTCAAAAATCAATTAAAACTCTTCTAAATAAATCAGAAAATATGGTAATGAGATAATAATTCTGAATAACATGAAATCCTAAAAACGTTCTTTACTACATGCACCATCCTTATTATGTGGAATAGTTGCAACGTATAAACATAATTTCATACGAGTTAGATGTGAAGTAAGGATATTTGTCTGCAGGCAATGTCAGACACTGCCACTTAACAAGCTTTCCGCCTGATCAAATAGCAGAAGTCCCCAGATATTACCTGTCAAAATTTTCATCTTCCACTTCATTTATACACCTCGATGAAACGACAATATAAAAAATAAATGTTCTCGAAATAAAATACTTAAAACATAAGTAAACAAAATTTTCTTATTTGTAAAAATTTTGTGTTCAGTGTTTTTTAATAATAAAAATAAAAACAATAAAAATAGTGCTTATAAATAATGCCTTCGGAAAAAAAAAGAACTGAGTGTACAAAAATAAGCGTTCATAAGAAATACTTACAAAGCCAATTGATAATTTCACCGGCCATAATATTCATCTCGATTTGTGACGTCCCACCAAGATTGTTCAGGATAACCGCTATTTTCCTGCCTTGAATTTATTATTTATTCATATATAAACTTGATTATTACACTGGACACACTAACCTAAATCAAAATCTACACGCAAACGAAACAGTAACATTGAGATTTGGGCAAATACTCTTGACAAGGCATTAAAATCAGAGACTACAGAAGCTGCATACGTCTCCTCCTTCCCAATCTTCGTGGTTCTTCCTCTCCGCCCCTCCCTCCCCTCCCCCCCCCCCCCCCCCGAAATGAAACTAGATGAGATGGCTCATTCATAAAAATCTCTACGACAAAAACATCGGGAAACAGTTATAGAACAGACTGCAATCAAGAAAACACGAATGCAATATGAAGATGGCTTGCCTAAAAAATAAACCTGGTGGGTCCGTGAGGATGAATGTAAAATCCGGCGAGAGGAAACAACAACTACGAAAATATTATGTCGGCAAAGATACCCAAATTACCTATAAATTTTTCGAAGTAATTAATATACTTCCCGAAATATCGTTGAATAAATGATATCTACAACAAACATTCTAAAATGCTTAAAAAATAAATAAAAAATAAAACAATATTTTTACATCGTCTTTATATCCACCTATTTTCTTCAAGAAACACCTTAATAAAGAATCAACTTTTTCTTCGCGGAATTGAAAAAATCTTCACAAATATATTCGCACCTTTCTGTAGACATTTTTTGTCGCTTTGTTCCAACCTCTTCAATAACAAGTCGGCAACCTCCTTCGCTGTCTTCAGTGAAGTTCGTTCACATCCAGGTTCGCCATGAATTCCCAATCCCAACTCCATTTCTTCGTCACTCAATTTGAACATCGGTCCCTTACCAGGAATACTACAAGCCGACATACTCACTCCAATCGTACCTTCAAAGAAAACTCCTCGTCTTTCATTAATGAAGCTCACCTCAATTCACCGGCCGCAAAGACAAAAATATTCCTTGCATATATGCTTACGTGAGTTCCTCACCAAATCGTCAATAAACCAAGATACCGTGACCTCCTCCCGCTCCCATCCATGGCTATCTTCCTTCTTCACACAGATGCGGAGGTAAAAAAACCCTCACTTATAACGGAAAAAAATTCCAGGTAAATTAATGAACTGCAAATTCAGGACAACTCGATTCCACTTAAATGAACCTAACCACCGCATGAAGTGATCAAATCCATAAAGCAACTCTTGTATATGGAAATAATCATCCATATGGAATATCTTGTCATTGCATAATTCCGCGATAAAACATCCCTTCCAAATCTTAGAAGTACGAAACAAATTTAGAAGAATGCAGCACTTTCCATTGCCTTGTTTCAGTGGCACCTTCGAATGTCGAATCGAGTTTAAATAAAGACCTTAGAGTCTTCCCATTTACCTATAACAGGTATATTAAAAACAATTAAAAAAACATTTCGATTCACAAACCTATCCTTTCATTGATTCGTTGCGATATTTCCGCTATTGTATCGGCATTTGTACCTTGTTCGGCCATCGCACCAGCAATCTCAAAACACAACTGATACCTCAATAACGAATTTAATGGCACCGAAAAAGAAAAAAAAATTTTTTTTAAAATTTGCCATTCAGGTAGAAGTTAAAGTTGTCCTTACAAAAGCAAACAAGATATGCTACTATATTATTCCTTGTAAAACCCATCATACCTTTTATTACGACATACGATCCACACCTATCAAATTAATAATAATAAGAATTCGAGGATCATCAGTGGCACCTAGAAATTTTGAATGCACACCAAAAGTGAATATTTTATAGGTTTGGATCAGTAGCACGATTAACACAATTGTGAAACACACCAAATAAATTCACATTACCTTCTAAAGGAAAAGCTGCAATCGTAAATTCCTCTAATAGAGTCCATCCTACCTTCATAATGAACATCGAGCCGGCAAGCCCTCGTCGTCCAACTCCCTTTCCTTCTTGACGGCCTTCCAATGCAACATCATCTGAGATCACAACCATTCGAGCTGAACCTTCCTGTAAAATACAAGCATAAAACGATAGTATTCACTTAAAAATACCACATGTCAAACAATAAACGCCCTTCTCTGATAGAAATCTTTTCTTTTTCATCTTTAGCAACGCAGCCCCACATTATTAGAAGCTTTATCTCAATTCAAATCTCTAGACGTATCACCGGACTAATACAGCGCAGTTTGAAGACTCGACAAGATAATTTAAAAAATTATAGCCAGTATAGAAAAACAAACAAAAAACCATCAAAAAAATTGACATAATCAGCTCATTGATCTAAGGATCCAATATTTTGCCGCCTGACTAAACTCTCTGAAAAGAGAAATGAAAAAAAATTTCCGCGTTTCCACTATTATTAGAACGGCAATGTGAAAGCGCTCTAGGGAAAACAGTAGTCGGCGATCGACTAATGCCAATATTACCACATAGAATCGATCATCTCATCTATTCATTCCCTGTTGGTATTTTTTTGTAATATGCAAAAAATGCTGAATAAGTGGACTAATTATTCAAAAAAAAAAAAAACCGTAGTTCTATGCGTATTGAATCGTTCGATAGCCAATCCAAAATTGAGGCGGTCACCAGTGTAGTTAATCACAAAGACGATCACACCATCTAAAATTTCCACTTTATCTTTAAATAGCTAATTCATTTTTCAACCTTAATTTGCATATCTCCATTCTATAAAATTAAAAATTAAAATACAAATTAAAATTAAATTAAACATTATAATTTTCATAATTTTTCTCTCAAGCAATAAATCCTCTCCATTCTTAATATATTCTTTCCTATATTTATATTTAAAAAAACTAGAAAAACCACAACTATACGAATATAATGAAAACAAATTTGATAACATTATGAAATAAATAAATTTTGGCCGATATTTGAATAAATAAATACAGTGTATGATACGTTTTCGATAGTCCAAAATGCAAATTAAAAATTATAAAACAAAATTTCGAAGGTTTTTTTTGTTCCATATTTTATTTTTAAATAAATAAATAAATAAATAAATAAATGATCAATTTTTAATAAAGTTTTCAAATTTTTGACAGATATCCCCGCATAAAACATTTCTTTTTTTAAATAATTCACACTCTTCAAAAGAGAAGCGCTCTTCAAACAGATTTATGGCACTTACGTTTACTTTTAAGGTCCTCAAGTGCAGCCGTAATATGTGAAGTGGGTGGTGAAGCGAATATATTACCGCATACCGCTGCCGAAAGTAAACCTTTACCAACGAATCCTGAAATTCTTCCGAAATTATAAACATGAAATCCTGAAAAGGCAATAAAAAGGCATGGTATCATCTCAATTAAATATACTAAAATCGGTTAAATTAACTGTATTTACCATCCGACAATCAACTAGTAATGTTATATATCATATTGCAAAAGCCTAAATAACATAATGATTGATATTATTCCACAATTGCCATATGAAGGTAATATTCCTTGCTCATCGAAATATATAAATCGTCGACAACACATACTACAACGAGAGAGCCACAACTCCCTTTAATTTCTATAGCTTTAGTTCACAGATCGCAAAACATTCTTATCTAACTACATGCCAAGCATGATTAACCAGAATATTGCAAAAATAGCTCATTGCTAAGTTCGAGAGAGTTATTTTATTCAATGAAAAATCAACATATGCTGAATATGCTGCTTTATTTAAGCCTTCTGAATCTGTGTCTGTCTGCGTCTGTTTACATGTCTGCTCGCGTCTGTCGGATCCAATTATGTAAAAATGAAATCACAGAAATCATTGGCACATCAATAAAAATTTTAAAAAAACACGAGAATGCTTAGAATATACTAGCATCTCCGATAGCTTTCCATTAGGTTGTTTAGAAGCTAAAAATGGTATAGCTAGCTGCACAGTTACCTGCGCCTTCGATAACAGAAAAAAAAAGACCATTTTAGTGGAAACTTTCATTAAAAATAACTATCCAAAGATTTTTTTGCATGAAGAGATTTGAAAAAGAAAAAAAACGTAGGTGACATATAGGTAGACAAACTTTAAATACCTCATTAAATATGTCGAAATAAAGATTAAATGAACAAGTAATGAGGGTAACAGGTAACTTCATTAGTGAAACCCCCCCCCAAAATTTTTTTGAAGGTAATCGCCAACCTGCAGCGAAAGGTTCATGTCCTGAGCCACCACCCGCAACTAGCATAACGTTACGTTTATTACATTCACGGAGATCAGATCGAAAAACGACACGTTTACATGACTGCAAAGAATATAATGATTAGGGAGGACTTTTCAATAAGGCAACAAAATATTTACATGGAAATATATTAAAAACCTTTAAAAAAGTCTTTTATTATCTAGTAAGCTGTGGAAACACTCCACTGAAAGATATTTTAACATCGGCAGAAATGTACTGGGTTAAGCAAAATCGAGCGTTGCACTGGAAGTTCCCCAAAAAATGAGAGCCAAACTCCATGGAGTAGACTGGGGAAAGGGGGGGGGGGAAGAGGAGGGGGGTAAGAGGACGGGTGATGAAAGAGCGAAATAATTTCGAGTAAAAAATAGCTACATGAAGTTAGCTCTAGCAGAAAATTCTAGACAGAGAGAGGAAATCCGTTTTCGAGGTAACCTCTTAATTGGGGTGGCGAATGCACATACTGCAAGCTCCCTCTCCCCACCCCTCCACCCCACGATCATCCCTAGGCCTTTCGTCGATGATCTTGTGCAGCTATGATAGTGTATACATATAAAAATCACCTAACTAAAGTTCCACGCAGAATCTTGCAATTAAGAGGGAAAATTTTAGAAGAATATTCCCCCCCCCCCTTTCCCCCTCCAACTACAAGGAAATTCATGATAATGATAATATTTTGGTTTATATAGTAAAGTGCCCAATAATGCAAATTTACTGTTGCAAATTATGGAAAATCACTTAAATATGCAAAAATGCACGGAGATCGCTTAATTATCAGCAGAATTACCTCAAGAACGTTGAGATTGGCATTTGCAGAGATCAATCCACGAATACTATCGTCGACGGCCGTATCTGATGAATTAACAAATTTCTTCGTTGCTGCCATCCTTCTTGAGACTAGGAACAAATCTAAAATAATTGAGTTGAGCAATGACCTATATAGAGGGAAGAGGAATGAGAACGAGAGAGGTGGACACCCCCGGTAGACTGGAGACCCTAGAGGGGGGGGGGATGGAGAGATAGGGGTCGAAAGCATTAAATACAGATGCCGATGAGCGGGCGAAATTCATCCCCCCTTCTCCCCGGTCTTCCCCTCTCAAGAACTACTCAGCCAGTTCAACCGCAAAACATCCAACCTGCCACCTTCAAAAGTCAACGCTCACAACAATGATATTCTTCTAATGGAAATGAAAATATCGAGATAAAGAATGGAAGGAAAATAAGAAGAGAGTCGATAGTATGAAAATTGCATATAATGTGTTTTTTGCATTTTAATTTATCATAAAAAAATTGCAAAAATATTTTCAAAAAAAGAAAAAACAATGAAACATTATTTTATGCATATTTTATTAGGATTAAATGTACTTTCGTAGTTGATTTAAATGTCGTGCAAATCCTCAATTATTATGCAATAATTCTATAAAGCATTAGAGATCAATAAAAATTTTCTACGCGAAATCTTACCTATTTAGATGGTGCGTTTAACTTCGTTTTAGAGTACTCTTTACTATCAAGTAATGCACAGAATAAAACTATTTCTACTGAGACAAAGGGGGGGGGGCGGAGGGTACGAGAGGAGTCAGTTAGTGAAGACGTGCAAGCACTCTCACGAAGAACTCCAACTATAGCATAAGCAAATACTGGTAAAAAATGAACGGGTAACTTCCCACTAGAAATTCCCTTCCCTTTCCTGGGGAGTGGTATACCTATACCTGTTTACTTTAAGTCGACTTAGAAATAGCGGAGTGGTGATGGCGGTAATACGCAGAAAGAAGGTATCGGTGATTGAGTAATAAAAATAAATTTAATCCATGAATTTCAATAAAAATTGAAAAAATTTATAACACTCACATGGGTATTTTGGTTTCTCAATAATATACCTACAGAGATGAGCAAAAATTGCACGCATTCCGCTCACTCCACTTTAAACACTCAATAAACACAATGGCCCTGTAGAGAGTTGTATCGTTTGTCGACAATGCCAATTTGAAGTAGCGAATTTCTTAGACGGGACTCCTGAAATTCGTTTCAAATTTTATTTGAATTCAGGACGGACTGATCTTCGTCTAAGATTTCGTCACAATTTTAGAGCAGATATAATCTCCGTTTGCACTTTATACGTCCATTTATTGTTTTGCTAGGTGGTCGTGCGATGTGGTCGGTTCGTGGGGTTCGAGTGAAGTAATCGAACGATATATATATATATATATATATATATATATATATATATATATATATATATATATATATATATATATATATATATATATATATATATATATATATATATATATATATATATATATATATATATATATATATATATATATATATATATATATATATATATATATATACAATGGTGTCATCTATGTGATGGTTTTAAGTGAGGGCAGTTATCTGAATAAGTTTATATGCATATTTTATAGAAATTCTTTATTGCTCGTTTTATTGTTAATTTAATCGCCAGATACAAATGCGACAGGGTTCTCTCCTGTTTAGGAGTAATCCTTCCCCTTATCAAATCACAATATGACATGAAAGAAAAACGGCCTCACAGGTGTAATTTTCTTGAATGTCTTTGATTACCTGCATACCTGCATGTAATGATTTTTCAGGTTGTCGGTTGTTTCGACTTCACATTACTTTCTGCATTATGGATCACTCAGTTTCCAATTCTACATTCAATGGAACATTCCGTGACGAGGAATTTGCCAAACTTCGCGCTCAACTAGAACAGGTAGAGAATTATTTTGTATCATACATGGTTTCGGCTAAATCCGATTCTCGCCACATGACGAGAGAGACCGGATCCGGTTTTCATTAGTGACCATATGGTGATTTAATTCTAATAGATCAACTGCTTTAAATAAGAACCTAGTTGAACGTATTTATCTAAGCGGTTTTAAGTCGAGGTTCCTGAGTTAATTTCTTGAGTCGACCATTTAAATCGGGCACTCAAAAAATTCCGCCTTTAGAGCTTTCAATTACTTCAAACTATACATTATTGTAGTAAAATCACTAAAATGAACGACAAGGTGGGAAAAAACAAAGTAGTAGAGAAGTAGAGAAGTAAGAAACAATGAAATAAATAAACAAATGACAAAATTTAACTTGTATGCTAAATAGGGCAGAACTTCCGCTCTCTAATATCGTGCACATCCTGTGTTGACCTCATATTTTATAGGTAAATGATCATGTTTATTGATGCGTATCATCAGTAACTTTTTATCACTTGTAGGTGTCAAACGTAATTTAATTATTTAATTCTAGGCAAATAAAGGTATGAATGCGATAGAAAAGGCCGCTTGGAGAATGGAATTAATGGAACGATATGATCAGCTTTGCACTCGATATAACGGTAATATTACAATGAGCATATGCTTTGGTATTAATTGGTGTTCATTTTAGGAGGAAGGGAAACAAGGTTGAGTTGACGATTGATTTTTAATCTTTTTTCTTGAATTTCGACCTTCAAATTGCATAGTCAAGTTTTTTTTTTTCATCGAGTTTTTTTTTCGTATCGCTTCTAAACGGTAATCTCGGGTATAATTTTATGGTTCTTTGATATCACAAACTATAGACGACGAAGGTTCATATGAACGATGCATGTTGAGATATTTAAACTTACAATCAATCATACAGGCGTTGTAAATTACTCTTAATCTTCATGCTTCATTTATAGACTTATTATTAGTAATTATGTCTATATGATGCTTGAAAAAGTATTCGACGTATATATATATATATATATATATATATATATATATATATATATATATATATATATATATATATATATATATATATATATATATATATATTCATTTAATTGTTACGCTCTAATTGTTTTACTTATTCAATTAATTATCATTTATTATGTTTAGAATTCATATTATTTAAAATTTACTGATGTAATAATATTATAAGAAAATATAAATAAAATGAAATGATTTATGCGGTTCTTTTAGGGAATTTTTTAGCCACCTCTCTGCTAAAATATTGATACTGTTTTCGTATTGCATGTACTGAATGAAAATTTCTGATAAGCTTCCAGTTTATGATTTCATATATTGTTGATTTTTTTTTTGACTAGCACGTTTTATAATATTATTGCATCCCTATCTGCTTTCCCTCCACCCTCCACCCCCTAAATATTCCTAACCTTAAATTAATATGAGGCTTTCAAGGTGAATCTGTAAATGGATGTCGCAAATCAGGGACTAAAGTTTCTCTCGGAATTTGCATATTGAAATCGTTAACTTAACGGTATGAATGTGATTTATTAGTGAAGATGTTTTTAAGTGATCATTACTTCATTGAAGAGATGGCCGATCGTCTCGCAGAAGTCGGTAATACTGCTGAAGATCACGAAGAGTGGGACAATTTGAAGCAGGAATTGGAAACAACGCTTGCTAGTGCAGATAAAGAATTCAAGGAGGTTTGTTTCGAGACCTGTGTGGCTGGCATAAACGCCACTTCAAGGGGGATCTTGCACTGATATTTAAAGAATGAGAGTGGAGTAGAACTCTTACAGGGAGAGTTGAGGATACAGCAGAATGTTACATCAGGCGGCTGGTTTAGCCGATGAGACTATAGCGAAGCGATTCATGATGAAATGAGCCAAGCGGTGAGGCGTGATATGGGCATCTGCTCTTTCCGGAGTACCGTGGATCAGTGATTGATTCCTTTAATGTTTTTTATGGCTTATTCCATAGCCTTTAAGGTTGACACATGGATTATTATAGATGTCTGGTGGAAGAGAGGTGTTGGCTGATGCACAATTAATGCGTTCTATCTCGAACTTACTCTGTTCGAAAGTATTGTCAGCCGTGGATCGCGATAAGACAGTGAAGCGTTGCGTCGCTCCTGAAACTTTAGCTACCATGGTATCAGTTTTACAGTTCATTGATTCTGTTATTTATTTCTTTGTTTAAATGGAGTTTTATTACTTGGAGTCAAACGGAGCTTTCAAGCGGAATTCGGAGCTTTTATATTAGTAAGTTCTTTATATTCGTATGCGTATGTGTGGATTGCTCGCATTAGGTTTTTATTGGGTTGGACAGATGTCCATTCTGATGTTGTTTTTGTTTAGCTAAGCTGGAACGGTCTGCGGTTTCAAAGCCTCATCCTTTCAAAGAAATTAAACCTTGCTTTTTATATATACAGATACTAAAGTTCACAGGTCTATTATAAAATAAGTCTGCATAGTTCACGACCTATTGGAGAGGGATTAGGCTTTCTGAACCTTTTAGCCTCAAATGCCATTGACTAGGTAAGTTAATCGATATTATTATCCCATGTCTCTCTGTCTTATCGCATAAGCTAGGATTGCATTCTGAACAGTTGGCGGTGTCATATGCATTAGTGCATTTCAGGACATTTTGGAGCTTTTCCGTTTGCGGTGAGGATCTTAGCTAAGCGTGAAAGGGGAAAGAACTCTTGCTGTCGCTTATGCACTAGCTTTGAATTAATCATACAACTGCTTATCAACTAACGAATATTGCACTTTTTTTCCATTCAGCTTATCAACTATTACCATGTGGATGAGACTGCAATCGAAAGTCCAACTGATGGTCAGTCCTCAGCTCACGGATCATCGCAAATGTGGTTAAAACTTGCTGAGCTTGACTTCAAGTCGCAACCGGTTCCCTTTCGGACATTGTAAGTGTCGCAAAATTTTTTGCATTGGAAAGTTTGGAATTTCGATCGGTTTATGGCCAGGTGTTTTTTATTCGAAAATAGTTGATATTTATTTAGTTGGAATCGTTAGCCCTGAAATTGTTGGCTTATTATGCAGAAGGTGGATGTGATATTTTGAGCTAAAAAGCGCATATCGTGCCAATCGGCAATGGCGCTTTGATTGTTTTATTTGCAGGTGATTCAGAGGAGTGAAGAAATATCTCTAGAGCGATAAAGTTTGTAATTAGGGCTTCGCAATTAAATATTATATTTGCATTGAGGCGTGCAATGCCGATATTGGATGAGGTGGTGGCCGTTCAACGAAATGCACCGAGAAGAGAGCGATTGATGAATGCACCGACTGTACAATTGAAAGGATTGGCGGTTCGTTCCGATTTTTGGCAATTTTATTATTACGTTCGTTTGCGTTGAAAGGTGTTGTTATTAACATTGCGGTAGATTTTCGACACAAATAAGGGGACGGGCGATTTGTTTAGGTCGAATTTAAGTACAGCTGACTCATTTTCCCTGCTTTCTATGTTTACAAAAATTTACCTGTGCTATGTTTACCTTTACTGTGATCTAGGTAACGCATATCTTCAGTCTCTTCCGTGAGACATTTTACAGGTATGAGAGAAGGTGAAAGGTCCAGGTATGTAGAGAGATTTCACATCCTTATGTTCTTATTTTTGATTGCTTATCATTTGGTATTTTCAATTGCAGAAGCACATTGCCTATGAGTTCAGATGCAATTAAACTTTAGATCCATGAATTTAGGTGCAGTTCAAACTTAAATATACAAAAGGAATAAGTATGAGATTTTATTCCTTGATCTATGGGAAGGTTTTGATTCCTTTCGTTGAAGAAAGTTAGGCACAACCTTGGAGGTAAACAGTTTTATTCGATGATTGACAGTGGAACGTTGAAGTGATTATTGTTTGCTCGATCTTGTTTTCGCTGGAAAGATCTTTCTTTTATGGAAAAGGAAAGGCATCTGATCGGCTTATATATAGTTTACTACAAACGCAGTCCGTAGTCTGTAGCTATTGTCGGCCTTTGTAACTACGTCATTGCGAAGAATTGTTGTTTGTTGTGCGAATAAATCTCACTCGCTATTTGATCGTATTTTTGCTGACTTTCAGCCACAAGAGGTGCATGATGATGGTGGTGAAGGGATGCCGCAGATTCTGGATAGGATATGCTCTTGCCTTCGGGATGAATTAAGAAAACGTGGCACCGATCACATTGGATATTATGAATTCTGTCTTGATCCGATCGATTTTAGCCGAACGGTCGAGAACATGTTCCACATGAGCTTCCTTCTCAAGGATAATCGAGTCCGCCTATTTGTGCCACATGAGGACCTGCCACAGTTAGGTGTGATTTACTACTGCTATTCGGTGTGTCAAAATCTAAGATAAGATAATGGGAATGTGTTATGAGCTTAGAAGATTACGTTTTGATTATTTATCGTGCGTTTAAGCATATTTCAATTGTCTCAGTGTTTATATTTGCTTCATTGCAGCATTGGTGGAACATAGATCCGATGGAAGTACCGACTATCCACCGACAACGAAGAAATGTATCATCTCAATCGACCAGAATCAATGGAAGGTTGGTTTCTTTAAGAAAATTTTTGAATACTTAGTAAAATTTGAATTTTTTTGTGTGTTGTGAAATTTTCCTCGTTAAGCATTTGCTACTTACGTAGTATTATTTATTAATTAGTGAGTTTTTAAATTTTTTGCATTTTATTGTGCATAGGAGTTGCTAATATAATAGATTCATTTGTTATAGGAGCTGGTGGAGTTATTAGAGATCAAGGAGCCGCTTATTCGTCTAGATGGAATAGACTCATGAAGTGTTCGTATTCGTTAGCGACAAAGTGAACGGAAACCTGAAGATGAAAATACGAATATGTAATTGATTTTGAAGGTGGAATGAGCTTTACTAAACAATCCTTTGGTGTTTTGAGGTGCATTTCAAAATTATTTAAACTTTTGTTGCTCTTTCTCAGAATTGGACTTACGAATCTCTATCTTATAGTAATATCTCTTTTGGGAGTCGAGTTGTTCGAGTCACCCTCATGTTTACCGATATTGGTGTTAAGTTGTATTAGAGAGTGGTGTTAATTTTAGAAGAATATTATTTACATCATTCATCAAGTTGTAAGATTCCATTATAGCGTCATGTAAATAAGGTGTTTTGATTGATAAGCTTTGATAAGTTGGAGTATAATAAGCTTTAATTTTTGTAGATGTCATCGATGTGTGGCATTACTCGTCGGGGATGATAAGGAGGATCCCATGATTTCTGTTAACATCATTGCGGGTTTCCTCTTTATGTTGTTTTATGCTTGAATTCTTGCTTACATTTCGAGGAAGCGCATAACTTTCTGTCCATTTGATAAGTTTCTTCGGTGAGCGAAAAGAGAGGTCACTTTTTCTCGCTAACCTCTAAGGTGTTCTCTGCTCTTAAGCGGTGTTGTTCCTCATCATTGATGGGATTTTCTAAGTTTTTTTTTAATTTTTAATCCTCAAGCATCGAGTCTTTAAGGCTTTGTAGAGATACCTCCTATGTTGATTGATTGATATTGGTTTTTTTCGTGCTTTTATTTCCCGAAAGTTGTATTTTGTTGAAAGTATCGTTGTACTGTGAGAGTATTGCAGTTTCGTTTTGATTTTTTTTTTTTGAGAAATGCAGTCATATTTATTGTAAAGCGAAGAAATTCGAGTGACGATTAAAGAAAATGGCCGTTGTTATTGAGTGTAATGGGAAGGTGGGCTTATATTTCAATTTGTTACGGTACTCGTATTTCAACTTAAGCTGCTAATAATCTTCTGGCAACCTGCAAGTCTTCAAATTCCTTTATTCCTTTGGCTAATTTGTCAGCGATGAGTGATGAATAGTGCGTAAACTTGCATTTCTTTAATTTTAAATGCTTCAGGTTCGTTTTGTCAGTTGATTGATCTTCATAGTTGGTTGGTTGATAATACTACGATTACCTCTGTATAGGAATTTTGCATATTAGAATGGAATATGAATATTTTATTTTATTTGAATATTTATTGGGGATATTGAAAGTAATAGGACGTATGCGATTTCTTTGATCTCTGAGATATTCCTCATTATTTCGGGATTGTTTTCTTTTATTGAATTCTTTTGAATATTCGATTGATTTTTATTTTCTAATCGATATAATGTTTGATGGTCAGTTCACTAATAAATGTTTATTACGTATTAATGGCAACGTCTAGGCGTTACTACCGACGATGCAAGGTAAAGCCCAAATATGAAGATTTTTTTTTTTATTGAAATACAGTCGAGGATTGAATCCGTCGCAAAACTTGTGGCCTTTTTTTTGGTTGAGATCAGTCATAAAGGTATATATATATATATATATATATATATATATATATATATATATATATATATATATATATATATATATATATATATATATATTTGATCTGTAAGTTGGATATATTATAAGTTGGAAATTTTTTTCTGCAAATTTCTTTCCATTATGTTTTATTATTTTGCGAATTTTTGCAATAAGAAACATTTTGCAAAATAAAATAAATATGCAATATATTTCAGATGCTTATTTTGCATATTGTAATTTGAGTAAAATTTATGCAATAAATTTACAACACTAATGATATAGTGAAAAATTACAAGTTTATATATTTGTAGCTGTGTTTCTTATATTGAGTGGTTTGTTGCAATTCTGTAAGTTTTTTTTTGCATCATCTTTGCGGTCTATTTATTGGATGCTGTTGGCGCAGCATTATATCTGGGACATGGGGCACGTCCTTAACTCACGTTTAATCTGAAGCTATGCCTAGGTGTAGGTTTCAAGATCAAGAACAACGTAGAGGTGCACTTTTGAAGGTAGGTGGATTGAGAAGATCAAGATCGACACTGAGGTATTAGTTTGACGACCACGACCAAAGCTGAGGCATAGGCTTGAATATCAGAACCAACGCTCATTTGTAGACCTGGAGGTCTTAACGATATAATAAGATAGAATGAAGCATCCAATTAGCTGATATTATAAGCGTTTCTCGAAAATTTCCACACTGGTGAGAAATTGATGCAGTCTATGAATGCTTTAAAAAAATACTGCAAAGAAAGAAACATGTATATACCGAAAGGAAATTTTTTGACGCTCGTTAGAGCAGGTTTTCTCCTGAGTGTTTTTTGATTAATTAGCTAAATAATTATCATGCTTTGTGGCGTGAAATTAATCAACGGTGACTCCGGAATAACTCCGGAATTTCCGTAGTCGAACGGTAATAAAAATTCTATGGCATATTTATGTAGCGTTCATTGTGATCATAGAATAAATTCCAACACTTTTTTTTTGAATATTATATGAGCAACCGGTCAAATTCTAATTAAATATACAAATTAAACTAGATGATCGACCGGTCAAAATCTATACTGAACGTATGAGTGGATCTTAAATTGCCTCTCAATATTAGCTCTAAAGTTGAGAGTGTATATTCGTGGAATGTGCATTTGTAAGTTCAGAGTGCCATATGCAAGAAACACATACAAACCCAAAAAACATATTATATAGTTAAATCTTTGATGCAATGAATTCTCATAAAATGGATGAAAAAATAAATAAAATGAAAAGAAAAATGATGAAAAATCGAATTCGATGAAGTGAAAAATTGAGAAATAAGGATAGATAGGTATATATGTAAATGTAAACTAATTTGCATATAATACAACAAAAAAAAACTAATAAAAAATTTTTCATAAATATTCAATATATTATTAATAAAGCAAAATTATTTATTAAAAGTAATTTTTTTTTCTAAGGTTGATTATCGAATTTGGATCAATATGAATTTTGCTTTACAGGTCTATTCTAAAAGATTATTTTAAACTGTCATTTCAATGTAATATAAGAATAGATCAATATACTATTGTCTGTCTCTTTGTTGGTCCGTGTCTGAAGTATGAAACAAATAAGAGACATATAATTCAGTCGTTATTTTATTGCATCGAAGTTTTTCCATTCTAATTTCTCCTATAGTGTTCTCGAAAAACAATCATTTATCGTAAAGATGAGTATATATTTTTTTTATTTTTTTTTTTTTTTGTATATTTTTCTTTTTTTTTTGATTATCCAGTTAACTGCAATAAAGATGAGTATATTCCACCCATATAATTACTATCAATTTAATTCCAGTAAAGTAAAGTTGAAATTTTATGCTTCACAATTATAGGAGGTGAAAGATGCAACCTAATAGCGCAACGGATGAAATAATACAGCACAGCAATAACGTCAATAGCGCTAATATGTCGGAGACCGGAAGTGAACAAGATCCTAGAAATAGCGAGACTAAATTGGGTTGGCTTTCTTATTGCCGAAATGGTATCCTTCATACCCCCATTTCCCCCCCCCCCCTCCTTCTTCAGCTTTCTGTCCTTACACCTTTTAATTTGCTCCCATCCCTCTTCGTCTTTATCTCAGAGGATCCTAGAAAGGAAATACCTCAAATAAAATTACTCAACTATTATAAAATTATTCATATGAGAACAGTTCGCATCGTTTATGTAAATAAGATTTAGTTTTTCTTAATTTATGCAAATTGCGAAGTTTATAAATAAAATTCGCAATTTTTATGAATTTTTCAATATTCTATCAATAGTTAATTGCTGAAATGTTTTGAAAAAAAAAAAAAAACTACAGAAAATGTGAATTTTTTTTTCGCTAAATGAAAAAAAAATTTCTGATTTTCAAAAAATTTGGAAATTTTTATTTGTGCTATGTTAATAATTTATCTATAAGTTCGAAAATAATTGGATTGATTCCAAATTTTCAAATTCATTTCTTTTTCAAACTATTATATAGGAGATTTGCAAAAAAAAAAATTTTTTTTTCTTTCAGGAATCATCAATGATTTTCTTTTCTTTATTGAAAAAATATTGACTTATGAATTCTTACCTTAGAGATTTATTTAAAAATTCGGCAATAGATGAAATATAAATTATAAAGTAAGACGCATAAGGCGTATATTATGAGATTCATTAGGTGATGAAGAGATTTGAAATACTTGAATGAAATCTTTCTATTTTTAATTATTTTATCAACGATAATTAGTGCATAAATATTTTTGATCAATCAATAAATCAATAATTTGATTACTGTTAATATAAAGCTTCATATCCTATT